>WNWK01000207.1:477500-542500 GCA_009830355.1 Cherax destructor | reverse complement strand
CCTCTCAGGATTTTGTACGTCATTATCATATCTCCCTAGTCCTCCAATCCTCCAGTGTCATCATGTCGAGTTCTCTTATCCTCTCCTCATAAGACCTGCCCCTTTGCTCCTGGACTAGTCTTGTTGCAAATCTCTGCACTTTCTCTGTTTTCCGATGTGCTTGACCAGGTGTGGGTTCCATACTGGTACTGCGTACTCCAATATGGGCCTGACCTACACTGTGTACAGTGTCGTGAAAGACTCCTTAATGTTATTCTTAGGTTTGCCAGACGCGCTAGTTGTGTGTGTATTTACCTATTTGTGGTTGCAGGGATCGATTCACAGCTCCTGGCTCAGTGTGGGGGGAGGGTGTACGTTCTTGTGTGTGCGTACGCGTCAGTAAGTGCGTGTGCGTGCGTGCGTGTGCGTGCATGAGCGAGTACATAATCTTTTTTATTTTTTTCTGCATTTACAGGTTTTCAACAACTCTTGGGATCGCTTTTTAAAATTCGGTAAGCTGAAGCGATCCGTTTTTAAAATCCGGGTTGTGTCCTGACACTGTCGCATTCTTTTTCCAGCTGTGTACCATTTTCTTCTCAACTACATCATTGTCCAGTTCCTTCCAGTCTGTTACCATTTCAAATATTGAAAAAAAATGTTTCTTGACACCTCCCTAATTTATCTGGTACTTTCTTCTCCCCTTCACGTCTCTCATTCAGCTTTATTTAACACATTGTGGTCACTTATATTCTATATCGGCTATCCCATATCCGAAAGTTTTCTTTGTTGGTGCTCTCTTTGTATTCTTGTAACCTATTTTACATGTTGGGTCAAGTGAATCTCAAGTCCTTGTGGGTGTAATCCTGTTTGACCGGTAGCTTGACTCTCTCTGAATAGGTCTCCTGATGTTCCGTGGGAGGTTGGCTCTCACTGCCACTATTACCTCGGGTGCGCCAGGTTATTCCTCCCGCTAGAGAGTCCATGAACACTTACTGTCAAACTTCCTCTCTTCTCTCTTTCTCTAAAACAAAATGAAGAAGACTTTGAGAAAATGTATTAGTTATCTGTCCAGGGAGTTTTGCCTGTGATGACTTTATGCACATCCTCCTCTGCTTCTCTCTCCCTTAGCAGTGTGAGTCTGCTCTGAGTTTGTATATTACATTGATCCTTCTTTTATTCACTTTATTTGGTCGGGGGTGTGAGTGTATTCACCTATTTGTACTCGCCTATTTGTGGCTGCAGGGGTCTATTCATAGCTCTTGGCCCCGTCTCTTCACTGATCGCTGCTAGGTCCTCTCCCTGCTCCATGAGATTTATCAAACCTCGTCTTAAAACTATGTATGGTTCCTGCCTCAACTACGTCACTTGACAGACTATTCCACTTCCTGACAACTCTGTGACTAAAGAAATACTTCCTAACATCCCTTTGACTCATCTGAGTCCTCAACTTCCAATTGTGACCCCTTGTTTCTGTGTCCCATCTCTGGAACATCCTGTCTCTGTCCACCTTGTCAATTCCTCGCAGTATTTTGTATGTTGTTATCATGTCTCCTCTAACCCTCCCATCCTCCAGTGTCGTCAGGCCGATTTCCCTTAACCTTTCTTCGTAGGACATTCCCCACACACATGCGCGCATGCGCACACGCACGCGCGCGCGCTCAAACACACGCACACACGCACACACGCACGCACGCACGCACGCACGCACGCGCACACGCACGCACGCGCGCACACACACACACACACACACGCGCACGCGCGCGCACACACAGTTTGTGGGTTCCAAACAAACTGTGTGTGTGTGTGTGTGTGTATGTGCGCGTGTAAATATAAACTCATTTTATGATCTCCTTTCACATATATTATGGACCGAAAGTTGAAAACGTTTGCGAGTTAAAGCACTAGAATTTGTGATTATGTAAATTGTGCCCAGACGGCCACTGATAACCTGCTGGTGGGACCAGGAGAGACAACACCAAGAAAAGTCACCTTGATAACTGCACCAGCTGTGTGATGTCTTCATGGTTCTTTGTATGACCTGTTTGTGTGTGTGTGTGTGTGTGTGTGTGTGTGTGTGTTTGTGTGTGTGTGTGTTTGTGTGTGTGTGTGTGTGTGTTAGCCTATGTGTGATTGTAGGGGTTAAGTATTTTCTAATATCCTTGCTTCTTAAAGTTGCCAATACTTGCTTCACTCATTCTTGTGAGGCCAATCATGTCTAGTCTTAAAGCTGTGTGTGGAACCTACCTTGACCACTTATTCATTCAGATTACTTCATTTCCTTAACACCCTGAGATTGAAGCAATATTCCTGCTTCTCATATGTATATTAATATCTAACTGTGCTCTCGTGTGCTCATTTCCCGCCTCTCAAACAGTTTATCCCTGTCCAATCTATCATGTCATCAAAGTTTTTAGTATGTCATTATCATGTTTCCCCTGATTATTCTGTCTAGCATTAAATGTTAAATATATGCTGGTGCTGCATACTCTAAGATGGGGCTGACATTTATGTTATATATAAGGTAATGAAAAATTCCTTGAGATTCCCGAAAGATAATTTAAAGTTCCCGAAAGACAATTTTAGATTCCCGAAAGGTAATTTTAGATTCCCGAAAGGTAATTTTAGATTCCCGAAAGGTAATCTTAGATTCCCGAAAGGTAATTTTAGATTCCCGAAAGGTAATTTTAGATTCCCGAAAGGTAATTTTAGATTCCCGAAAGGTAATTTTAGATTCCCGAAAGGTAATTTTAGATTCCCGAAAGGTAATTTTAGATTCCCGAAAGGTAATTTTAGATTCTCGAAAGGTAATTTTAGATTCCCGATAGGTAATTTTAGATTCCCGAAAGATAATTTTAGATTCCCGAAAGATAATTTTAGATTCCCGAAAGATAATTTTAGATTCCCGAAAGGTAATTTTAGATTCCCGAAAGGTAATTTTAGATTCCCGAAAGGTAATTTTAGATTCTCGAAAGGTAATTTTAGATTCCCGATAGGTAATTTTAGATTCCCGAAAGATAATTTTAGATTCCCGAAAGATAATTTTAGATTCCCGAAAGATAATTTTAGATTCCCGAAAGGTAATTTTAGATTCCGAAAGGTAATTTTAGATTCCCGAAAGTTAATTTTAGATTCCCGAAAGGTAATTTTAGATTCCCGAAAGGTAATTTTAGATTCCCGAAAGGTAATTTTAGATTCCCGAAAGGTAATTTTAGATTCCCGAAAGGTAATTTTAGATTCCCGAAAGGTAATTTTAGATTCCCGAAAGGTAATTTTAGATTCCGGAAAGGTAATTTTAGATTCCCGAAAGGTAATTTTAGATTCCCGAAAGGTAATTTTAGATTCCCGAAAGGTAATTTTAAATTTCCGAAAGGTAATTTTAAATTCCCGAAAGGTAATTTTAAATTCCCGAAAGGTAATTTTAAATTCCCGAAAGGTAATTTTAAATTCCCGAAAGGTAATTTTAAATTCGAAAGGTAATTTAAATTCCCGAAGGTAATTTTAAATTCCGAAAGGTAATTTTAAATTCCGAAAGGTAATTTAAATTCCCGAAAGGTAATTTTAAATTCCCGAAAGGTAATTTTAAATTCCCGAAAGGTAATTTTAAATTCCCGAAAGGTAATTTTAAATTCCCGAAAGGTAATTTTAAATTCCCGAAAGGTAATTTTAAATTCCCGAAAGGTAATTTTAAATTCCCGAAAGGTAATTTTAAATTCCCGAAAGGTAATTTTAAATTCCCGAAAGGTAATTTTAGATTCCCGAAAGGTAATTTTAGATTCCCGTAAGGTAATTTTAAATTCCTGAAAGGTAATTTTAGATTCCCGAAAGATAATTTTAGATTCCCGAAAGGTAATTTTAGATTCCTGAAAGGTAATCTTAGATTCATCAAATACTCATCGTTGAAGAGTTGACATGTGCCTCCGGCGATGTGTTCGACACTATGCTCACCTCAAGGTCCTTCTGTGAGTGAGGTTTGCGTTCTCTGTCTTCAGAGCCTATACTCAGTTTCTGGAATTTTTTTCCCCCCTTCCCCAATTTTCATAACCATTAATTTGATGGTCTGGACTCCAGTAGCCATTTGCTTCACCAATCCTGCAATTTGATTAGTCCTTAGTTACAACCTTTCTTTATCGTTCTGGACATTTCACATCTCACGGGAACAAAGTTACATCAAACTGTCTTTTGTATGTCGTGAACATACACTAAAATTCAGTGGTTTCCAACCTTTTCATCACTATGGTCCTATTTTATTTAAATTAATTTTCCCACTGTCCCCAGATTTTTGAAAGGTCTGTCTACTCAACAAGCCAATTTTATTAACTATCAACAAGCTCGTTTTCCCAGTTTCATCTCGGTTGAAAGACGTACGTAACTGAGTATGCAATTGAATTTTGAAAGTTTATTTTTATCAGCCTTATCGTGCGTAGTTATACATTTTACAATGCAACCTCTTGACATTGAGAACAGGTTGAGAACCACTGTACTAGTACCAGCTCGCATCCTAGTACCTGCCCTGGGGATCCCAGCTGGTCTTACTCTCTAATTCTGTTGCCTCTTCCAGAAAGCTACAGTGTTTTTGTCTCCTTCCCATTAGGATTAATTAACCTACTCTAGTTGCTTCCCTCCTCCAATTTTAAGCTCAGTCTCTCGTGCGGTACAATGTTAAATGCCTTCTTGTGGTTCGAAAATATGCAGTCCACCAGTTCCTGTCTCTTATCTTGATATATAAATCATGCAGGTTTGTATGACAGGATGATCAAGAAGTGAAACTATCTTAATGAAGAGGTTGTGGTGTTAGGCTTTATACACAGGTTTAAGAATAGTTACAATAGAATCTATGAGGCCAAGAGTGAGTGAACAGCATCACGGCCATTGAAGAGGGAAGACCAGGCGCTAGTGATCGGCCTTTGCAAACACAGTACATGGGTGTACACACACACACACACACGTACGTACGTACGTACGCATGTGGGAGTCATTGCCTCAAGCAAATGGGGCATAGCTTGTCTCCAAATTGCCACACTCTTTCTGCCTGTATTTATCTGTGTATGCTAAGCACCTAGGTAATGAGCTGGTTCAGTAAATGTGTGTGTGTGTGTGTGTGTTTGTGTGTGTGTGCGTGTGCGTGCCGAGTGCAAGCATATAGACAATAAATGTCGTAGTCTGTGATGGCCTTTCTATGCTAAGAGGGGTAAAACGCACTGAATATGTAGGCGTGTATGTACATCCGCTTCAAGTAAAGACACGATATATGCTTCCCGGCGAGGATTGAGCATATGTAAACGCTGGTATGCCTCGCACCAAATGTCACTGCTTACTACCCACGTAAGCGAGCGAGAAAATGGATGAACGTAAATCGAGACATTTTGTATAGACTAATTTGCATATAAAATGAAACTGGCTCTTTCGGTACAAACATTCAGATGCCGTAGCAAGGCGGCGCTGTGGCTGGAGGCTCGAAGCACCAAAGAGGGCCAACCAGTGCCAAGTAGTGTGCTGCTGTAGGGTAATGGGACACGTGTAACAGGATGTTCAAGGAGGATACGCTGGGATTAGCATACCTCCGGTCTGAGTGGGGGAATATATTCACTGGGAATGATGCTGTGGCGGTGTTGGTAATTTTGTGTGACCTCTAACAACTAACACACACACACACACACACACACACACACACACACACACACACACACACACACACACACACACAATATATATATATATATATATATATATATATATATACACACACAACAGAGAAAGAGACGGAGAAACTACCGAATAAGGTAGATGGCTCAAAAGCGGTAGAGCCTGAGAACCTGTCACTATGGATTCTGAGAGTGTGCAGCACTGTGTGAAACACTTGTTCAAATCTAAAAGTCTGTGGAAACAGGAGAATCATTAGAAATAAGACAGTGAATGCAGTGCCAGTGCTTATAAAAAAAGAGTGCATGTAGGTATTGTTAACCTAGAGGACAGTATCATTGAATGCTTACTGTGTATTGTAATGGGAAAATTAGAAGAGCGGTGGAACATCTAAAGAAAATGGGTTTCATAAATAACGATCAGTATTTGTTTAGAAGCAGTAAATCTTGTTCAATAACAAAGTAACGTTTTTTTTTGCTTAAGGTGTTTCAACGTCTGGATAACGGAAGTAAGGCAGGTCAAAAAGGACTAGGTGGATTCATACCCGCTAGCAAGTGGATGTGGGGCTAGGAGGGACGTAGACACCTTTGGAAATGTTTTGGCCGTCCCTGGGAATTTTTAGAAATAAGAACCTAGAGTGAGACTAAACATGCTTGTGAACCTCCAAATAAGAGAATTAGTCTCCACACTGCAAGTATTGATGACGTTGACACGTCATGAAGTGACCATCAACAATTAGCCAAACTTCACTCTTCATTTTTTGGAAAGAACTAATATTTTGCTCTACGAATTACGGCGCAAGTTAACTGACAACACTAACTTATATAAGGCTGTTTATACATTATCCAATGATTGTAATTATAGCCATAATTGTTAAACGGGTGAACCGGTAAGCCAGTGGAAGGCCTCGGTCAGATGACCAAAACCTCCAGCTGTGGGTCATCATATGACTAAGACCCGCGTCAGGAAACACTTGTCCTGTTTCCTGATGCTGTAAATCTTGGGTCAGAAAGAATTTCTTGCAGCTCAGTAGGGACCAATGTCAAGTTCTGATCCTGGGAAAACAGCAGTACAAGCTAAATAATGTAGCTCTTAAAATGAACGTGAACAAGTTGTTGGAGTTATGGGTAGCAGAAATTAATAGCCAAGACAACAGTGGATAAGTGTTCGCAATAAAGCTAAGAGCATTTTTGGCTTCATGTCAAGAAGAATAAATATGAGTAGTGTTCAGGTTAAATTTCAATTTTATATATCCTGGTTAGAACTCAGATTATGCTATTCTGAACTTGCATTCTCTGGAAAGACGTGGAATTAGAGGGGACTATGAATGAAGTGTACAAATGAAAAATGAGAATAAGTAAATGGGATATAAGACTCAAAGCAATGGATTCAATTTGTACAATACAGATTTAGAAAATATGTAGGGAAGTATTGGCTTAGCAACAGAGCTGAAAATTAACAGTCTCCCCGGCAGCGTCATTGGGGAGAGAACTTGGGCAGCTTTAAATATAGGATATATGGGTATAGGAATGAGTAGGGTTGAGTGTGAACTGGACCTGCCTAGCATAGGCCACTGCAGTGCTCCACCATTCATATGCTGTTATTGTGTTCTTATGCAAAGTCTTGAGATTAAAATAGCAAACTCTTTCGAATTCCATGAACGCATAACATAGAAGTTATTCGTATCCTTCGAAAGTTGTTTGACCATAAACAAGGCTTCCACGATGTGTATCAAGACGCTGCTGTAATCGTAACAACTCTGATGCTATATACGAGTCTGTATTTTCAACAACAGCTCGCAGTGATCAGCCAAGACGTCAAGGCAGGGCGTTAAACCGGACAGCGGAAGTTGCTTCTCTTGCCGCTAAATCTCAAAACACGAATCACTTCAATATTGACACATTTCTAAGCAAATTTTCAAGACAACGACGCAAACTCCAGTTGCATTAGTTCAGTCATTGCAAACAATATTGATGTATAATACAAGGATATTAATATGTAGACTAAATGAAATATAAGTTTTTTTTGTTTACCATACGTTTCTTTTATATGAAGCATAGTTTGTATATATGTACCTGTGTTTGCTTGAATAATAATTTACAATATGGATGAATACTAAGGTATATTAAAGTTTGAAATAACCTTTTTATTTTAATATGCTCTGTAAATGCCAAATATTGTTTACAGGACAAGAGTCACTTACCAGTGAAGGGCTAACGAAAGAATGCAACAATGAAGCCCTAACGAAAGAATAAAACGATGGAGGCCTAACGAAAGAATAAAACAATGCCACATATTCACGCTTGAATCAACTACACGTGCAAAAGTGACTGCTCTCCCAGGTCTCCTCCTCACCCCTTCTGTCCTCTGATCCTAGTTGCTGCTCTGAGTGGACTCCATATTTTTGGCGTCCAAGAGTTGCGACGCCAGGGAGAGGGGTCTCGGGCGAGCTGACTCCACCCTCCCCACACCATCCTTTCAAAAAAAGCATCCATCATCTCCTGTCCCAAATTTCCTTCTCCTAATAAGAAGAACAAGAAATGTTGCTTCAGGTATAGTCTCGTAGCCTCCTCTTCCAACCAGACTGCCATCCCTAATCTCCTATATAAAACTTCTGGAGCCGTCCCTTGCCTCAGGTAAGGCATTTAACACTCACAAGAGACTGGGCCACAAACTAAAAGAACTGGGAAGACACTACAGTGATAAAAAACTAATGGGAAAGAGTGTGTGTGATTGTCTGGGAATGGGTTAATGTAATGTGTTATGGTCCTCGAGGATCAGTACCAGAATTGTTCCTAGTTACATGAACGACATCGCCGGAAGAGATAATTTCAAAGTGCCCTTGTTTGATTGTGGAGAAAATTATGAGAAGAAAATATTAAGAATGGAAAGACTCTGGAAACACTGCGGAATTGAAATTGAAGAATATCATATACAGTGTTTTGAAAATCATGTAATGGGAAAGAAGACCGGAAACTGAGTACAGACTCTGGTGAAAGATTCAAGCCTCACTTCACGAAGAACATTAGTACGCAGCATATATTTACAGGTGCACATTAGTAGAATAACCCTTGCAGTGAATCTAAGACTAATTTGTAAAAATCGCAAGAGTCATTCATATATACATATGTCGGTTCCAGCTTGGAAAACATTGCACCATTTTGAATCCCACACTTCAAAAAATTACGTCGAGGAAATCATTGAAGTTTAGAGGCTCTAACGAGACTATTTCCAGAGACGAAAGGAACACAACGTGATATTAGAGGAGAGATGGACAGGGAAGACTTGATTACTACGTCTCCGGGTCAGAAGACCATGACCGTGGTGCACCCGGAGAACCTAAAGCAAGCAAGATTACCACTCAGAAAATTACTCAGAGAGAAAATGACAAGGCAGACATGGATAGAATGGTCGTGAGTCGGGGAGTAGGTACACTACAGAAAGTTTTTTTTTTTTTCAAATTTTTGAAGGCACGGTCCCTCTTCGTTAAAAAAAAAAAACATAGTGAAGTCTTATCCAAGGCAAGAAAAGATGACTCACCTTCTTATTAACAGTGAAACTGACACTTATATCTTTACAGAACACTTTATATTATCTACATAGTTTACTGTAATTTTATAGTAAAATCATTAAGAACAATAAACTTTAAGATTTTATGAATATTGTACATGTTAGTTACTCGGAAAGAAAAAAAAACACACGTTTAATATACATTGAATAACATGAATGTGGTCACATTTCTCGTGAACAGAGGTAAATAAACATAGAAACACTAATAACCTAACCAGACAGACCACAGTTGATCATCAACTCTGTGTGTGTTGACCTGAGACACAACTTATGTGACCGACAAGTAGTAACGCATATCAGATTTTGACTGGGTTGTCAGTTCTACTTAGACTCTTCAAAATCTTTGATATCTGGTCATTCACAGTAAAATATTATAAATGTATCTTAGACGCCTCAAACCAGATTTTTTCTGCGTTGCTTCTCGTTCATTAAAAAATGATAAAAATCTTCTCACTTTATTCTCTGTCATTAAAAATCTCACAAAAGTCAAGGAGGAGGAGTAGTAGTAGTAGTAGTAGTAGTAGTAGTAGTAGGAGGAGGAGTAGGAGTAGGAGTAATAATAGTTGAAGAATGGTTTAGCCGACAAGTAGAGAAAACAAGCGTTTAATAAAAAAGAACCTTTTATTAGCATTACGTCTCACCTACATGAGGTTTTATCAGTTACGTTACTTGATAACGCATCATGTAGATGAAACGTCGCACTAATAGATACCTTTTGCAATATGTCATTTTGTCAAGCTTACCCAGAACCTTAGGATTCTACGTAAGTCAGTCTGAAAAACCCCTACAATAGAACAGTGATGGTTGTTAAAGACGTAGATGTGTCACGGGGATGTTAGGAAATATTTCCTCATCCTTATGGAAATCAAAGTGGAAAGACGTGGATGAACACACGGTGGATGAACACACGGTGGATGGACACACGGTGGATGAACACACGGTGGATGTACACACGGTGGATGGACACACGGTGGATGGACACACGGTGGATGGACACACGGTGGATGAACACACGATGGATGAACACACGATGGATGAACACACGGTGGATGAACACACGGTGGATGAACACACGGTGGATGAACACACGGTGGATGAACACACGGTGGATGGAGCTTCAAACACAACTGTAAGGAAAGATATGATGGGGCCTAGAGGCAAGGGGAGAGTGAATCTGTCAACGGAAATATATAAGAGACCACCAGCTCTTAGTAAACCCCTGCAGCTATAAATGAGAAGAAATAGCCAAGTAGAGAGTAAGTGAAGAGAGAATAGATATAAAGAGTTACAAAATGCATCTAAGAGCTAAAACAAAAATTATAGGTTACATTAAAATGCTGAAAACGCTAAAAAAAAATTTGTTGTTGGCTGATATGAGGAAAGAAACAAGAGAGAGAGAATTATATATGAGGGAGGACAAGAGCCACGGTTGTAAATAGAGAAAAGCTGGTGACAAATGGTTACTACAAAGTCTGTTTTATTTTTTTAAATCACTGAGTCGCGGAAAAATGAAATGAATTAAAAGTAGAGGAGCTGCTGCAAGTACGGAACATTTTTAGACTTGAGTGTTGAATTTAATTCCTGAGAACACGACACCCACGAGCACAGATCTGCTACTGCAGTTAAGCGTTGATATATCTGAACACACACACACACCACACACGCACACACCACACACGCATACACCACACACGCATACACCACACACGCACACACCACACACCACACACGCGCACACCACACACGCATACACCACACACGCACACACGCACACACCACACACGCATACACCACACACGCACACACCACACACCACACACGCACACACCACACACGCACACACCACACACGCACACACCACACACCACACACCCACACCACACGCCACACCACACACGCACACACCACACACGCACACACCACACACGCACACACCACACACGCGCACACCACACACGCACACACCACACACGCACACACCACACACGCACACACCACACACCACACACCACACACGCACACACCACACAACCACACCGCACACCACACCGCACACACCACACGCGCACACACCACAGCGCCACACACCACACGCACACACCACACCGCACACACCACACCGCACACACACCACACCACACACGCACATACCACACGCACACACACCCACACACGCACACACCACAGCACACACACGCACACACCACACACCACACACGCACACACCACACACGCACACACCACACCACCACACACGCCACACCACACACGCACACACCACACGCGCACCACACCACCACACACACGCCACACCACACGCACACACACCGCACACACCACACAGCACACACCACACGCACACCCACACACCACACACGACACACGCACACCACACACGACACACCACACCACCACACAGCACACACCACACACGCACACACCACACCGCACACACCACACCGCACACACCACACACGACACACACCACACGCACACACCACACACGCACACACCACACGCGCACACACCACACGCGCACACACCACACACGCACACACCCACACGCACACACCACACACGCACACACCACAGCACAGCGACACACCACACACCACACCACACACCACACACCACACACGCACACACCACACACCACACACACACGCACACACCACCACGCGCACACCACACGCGCACACACCACACACGCACACACCACACGCCACACACCACACCGCACACACCACACACGACACACACACCCACACGCGCACCCCCACACACGCACACATCCACACGCGCACACACACCACACGCGCACACATACCACACGCGCACACACACCACACGCGCACACCACACACACACGCGCACACCGCACATACTACACACGCACACGCATGCACACACCACGCACACACATACACCACACACGCACACACCACGCACACACACCACACACGCACACACCACGCACATACACACACCACACACGCACCACACACACACACGCGCACACACCACACACGCGCACACACCACACACACCACACACGCGCACACACCACACACACCACACACGCGCACACACCACACGTGCACACACCACACACGCGCACACACACACTACACACACACGCACACCACACACATGCACACACCACACACATGCACACACCACACACACGCACACATCACACACGCACCACACACACACACGCGCACACACCACACACGCGCACACACCACACACACCACACACACACCACACACACACCACACACACACCACACACATACCACACACACCACACACATCCACACATGCACACACCACACACACGCCACACACGCACACACACTACACACACACGCGCGCGCACACACCCACACACACACGCACACACACACACACACACACACACACACAGTCCAGATGACCCAGGAAATGGTTCTCGACTGCTGCCGACTTTTATTATTTAAGTTGTCTCCTTTTTGTACCATTTAGGCTCACAGTGGTCCCGGAGCTCGAGGATTTATGGCAGGGATATGTGAGCCAGGATTACACCAAGTTGATGGTGGTGGTGGTGGAGGAGGGGAGCTTGCGGTGGTAGAGGTGGTGGAGAGGAGCTTGTGGTGGTGGTGGGGGATTCTTATGGTAGCGGTGGTGGTGGGGGTTCTTGTGATGGTGGTGGTGCTGGCTGTGGTGGTGTTCGTAGTAAGGGTAGTGGTGGTTGTGGTGATGGTTGTGCTATTAGTGGTTGAAGTAGTAGTAGTGGTGGTGGTGGTGGTAGTGGTTGTGGTAATAACGAGGGTGGAGGTGGTGGTTCATGAAGCAGTGATGAGGGGAAACGAAGGGAAAGAGGAAGAACTTAGAGTGGAACAACAAAGGGGAAACGTACTGAAGTGGCGTTAGTAGAGAGGATACAGGAAAAAATACGTGGTGAGAAGTGCATGGAGAAGAAGTCAAGAAGAGCTTGGGAAATGCAAAGCTAAAGGGAAAGTATCGAGACTAGTACAATGGAGAGACAAATACCATTGGATAGAAGGGAGAGAATTTAGTATAAAAATAGGAAAAGAAAGGAGAGGGAAATTGTGTAAGAAATTGAGATAGAATAGGATGGAATAAGCAACAGTAGAAGGAATAGATAAAAACAGAGCAGTATAATTGAAGAAATGGAAGAAGAGTTGGGGAAATTAGGCTAGAGAAGAGAAACGAGATTGAAAAAGGAGAAAACAGACCGAACGAAAGGGACAAAAGAAAAGCGAAAGAAGGCAAGAGAAAAATAAGGCCCAAAAGGAGAGTAGAAAGAGGCCACAAGAAGAGCTAAAAGGATGGGACTCTCGATCATATTGTTGTCATTAAATAAATCGAATGTGATTAGAAGCTCAATGGCCAATTTTGTGCTTCGATGAAGCTGGAGCTTCATGATGCTTTGAAGCTGGAGCTTCATGATGCTCTGTTTAAAGCTGGAGCTTCATGATGCTCTGTTTGAAGCTGGAGCTTCATGATGCTCTGTTTGAAGCTGGAGCTTCATGATGCTCTGTTTGAAGCTGAGCTTCAGATGCTTGTTTGAAGCTGAGCTTGATGCTCTGTTTGAAGCTGAGCTTCAGATGCTCTGTTTGAAGCTGGAGCTTCATGATGCTCTGTTTGAAGCTGGAGCTTCATGATGCTCTGTTTGAAGCTGGAGCTTCATGATGCTCTGTTTGAAGCTGGAGCTTCATGATGCTCTGTTTGAAGCTGGAGCTTCATGATGCTCTGTTTGAAATAGTCCCTATGTAGAATGTAAGAAGAGATTCCTAGTGTTTGTAGTTGTACCAGTAAATCACACTGGTATGCTTGTCTAATGAAATGGTGGACTTCCCCACTGACTAGTGTCTCTTTGTGAAAAGCTTTAATGGGAAATTGGCTGCATAGCGACCTATTGTAAGATAATATTGATACTAAGATAGCAAATGATATGGGAAAAGTTAAAAAATTTAGACACTGTAAGAAAAAGACATTAAAAGAAACTTCCAGTGGCTGAGAATTGTGACATTGGTCTGTTTACTGGCCGGTGGTGCTTGGCCGGTGGTGCTTGGCCGGTGGTGCTTGGCCGGTGGTGCTTGGCCGGTGGTGCTTGGATTCTCTGCTTCGAGACTACACTGAACGTCTTTTACAATGCGGACATTTATAATATGTTAGGTAGAGTTGGTATAGCTGGGTGAGGAGCGGTTCAAAAATACCCTTGAGCAAACACAGGGACATATCTATTAGAAAACATTTTGGTTCTGAGATCTTGATCATCTCTTAAAGATTAACCCAGAACTCTTCTCCAGGCTGAGGGGCTGACCACCTCAAAACTACGTCTTCGGGGGTGATGGACTGATTGCATCGTCTTTACATCTCTACTGCTTCTACTGTCTCCTCTGTAGTCAACTGAAGAAGCCTACTGTGTAGGCTAAACTTTTCAGAATAGAGATACCTAACGGTTCATCATGTGTCTTAATTATCCACTTTTAGAGAGTAATCCAGGTCCCAGGACGGAAACGTTTTCCATAATATCCTAATGTTTACTCACAGGTCTGTTTACAGAACTCGTCGATATCTCATCATCAAGTTTTATATCATAGTGAGAAGTGTTATCATCTGGCCTGCTCCTGCACACAGCTATTTTGGACTCACCTAGGGTTGCCCTTAAAGCCGTCCCATGTCCAGGGATTTAGGGAGATGATGAACCTCTTGCTGTCTTACTGTCACTTCTGACAAACCTGACGCAGTTGTTGAAGCCAGCCATGAAATGCTCTGTCTCTCCGAATCTCTGTGTCGCTCTCTGTCCGTCTGTCTGTCTCTCTCTCTCTCTCTCTCTCTCTCTCTCTCTCTCTCTGAATAAAGCCCCATAAATACAAAAATCGGTACACAGAGAAACTGAAGTTTATGTTCCGGCAGCGCGGCATGATAAAGAGAAACACAAAAGATACAAACCATTTTTGTGGAGGCTGGAGGCTGGTAGTAGCGATGCCGGTCTCCCGGGGAGAGAGGGAGATAAAGGCAGGAAAAGAGAGAGAGAGAGAGAGAGAGAGAGAGAGAGAGAGAGAGAGAGGAGAGGGAGAAGGAGGTGAGAGAGAGAGATGAAAGAAGATAAAAGAATATGGGGAAAAGAGCAGGAAGTGGGAGAGAAGAGAGAAGGAAGCAAAATGAAAATGAGAAGGTGGAAGGGGAAAGAGAATGGAGAGCTGGAGAGGGAATGTTACCAAGCAGAAAGAACCATGATCAGGTTTCAGTTTGCGTTTTCTTTACTATTTTCTCTGTTATCATTTTTTTTTCATAATTTCCTGTTCCATTCCCTACTTTCCTTCCCTTATTACAATTCCTTATTTCTCTTTCTCCTGTCTCCCATTTTCTCTCTATGTCTGTCTGTCTGTCTGTCTGTCTGTCTGTCTGTCTGTCTGTCTCTCTGTCTCTCTTCTCTTCTCTCTCTCTCTCTCTCTCTCTCTCTCTCTCTCTCTCTCTCTCTCTCTCACTGGGGAAGAAATTGAATGCACCAATGCCACTCTAACGCAGCGGATTAATTAAAGCAAATCATGACCAGGTGTGGAGCAGAACGCCGTCGGAAGTCATTTCCGTCACCCCGTCGAAAGTCGATCCCGTCACCCCGTCGAAAGTCGATCCCGTCACCCCGTCGGAAGTCGTTCCCGTCACCCCGTCGGAAGCACAGAAAGGTCGTTCCCATCACCTCGGAGGCAGGGAGGTCGTTTACGTCGGACGCAGCGTCGTACACCCGGGAATTATAAGAGCAAATGACTCAGTACCAGGAAACTGCTCTGTGACTTGCCTGAGAGGGATTTATCCATCTTCTGACCCTTCTTAGAGAGGGATTTACCCATCTTCTGACCCCACTTAGAGAGGGATTTATCCGGTTTGTTTAACGAGAGGGATTTATCCTGTTTTTTACCTATTTCGAGAGGGATTTTGTTTCCAGCTCCTACTTTGTGAGAGATTTATCCTTCTGACCTGTGAAAGAGATTTATCCTGCTACTGAGTTTCGTACTTCACGAAGGATTTATCCTTTTCTCGACCTATTTGGCGTGAGATTTAATCCTTCTTTTGACCTACTCCTTAAGGGCCTCATCCTGCGTGTGATCTGCTTCGAGAGAGAATAATCCTGCCTCTGTACTACTTCAAGATGGATTTATTCTTCCATTAATCCATCTTTTGAAAAGGATTTATCAAGCTTATGACTATGAGAAGGATTTATCCTTCTTTCAGCCTAGTTTTAGAGGGATTTATCCAGCTAATGACTAACTTTGAGAGGGATTTATCATGCCTTTAACGAGTTACTGAAGGATTAATTCATGTCCCTTCCGTATATATTTCTTACCCTGTGCCAGAGGGATTTATCTACATTTTTACCCTGTGCCTGAAGGATTTATCTACATTTTTACCCTGTGCCTGAAGGATTTATCCATGGTCTGACGCAGTGTGAGAGGAATTTATTTAAAATTTTACCCAGTGCGAGAGGGATTTATCCATATTCTTAGGGAGTGAGAAGAATTTATCCATATTGTTACCAAGTACAAGGAGGATTTATCCATAATTTTTCCAAGTGCGAGAAGAATTTGTCCTTATTATGACCCAGTGCCAGGAGGATTTATTAATGTTTTGACCCAGTTCCAGAGAGATTTCTCTACATTCTTACACAGTGCGAGAGGGATTTATCTTTATTTTTCCAAGTGCGAGAGAGATTTATCTATATTTTCCCAGTGCGAGGGGATTTATCTATATTTTTCCCAGTGCGAGAGGGATTTATCCATGCTTTTACCAAGTGTGAAAGGGATTTCTTCATTTTTATTTCTCGTCTCCTCGAGATGTTATCCGAATTAGATTACATTTGATTACAGTTGATTACTTTAGATAACATTAGATTATATTTGACTATATTACATTATATTATATTTGACTATTACATTAAATAACATTTCATTATACGTATTAGATTACACTGGATTGCATTAGATTACATTTAATTACATTAATTGCATTGGATTGGATTTGCGTCTTGTTCCCTTTTGTTGTAAATTTTAATTTCACGGAAGTTGAAGAGGCAAAAATTCACTGGCAGTAAATACTCTCCCAAGGTTTGTAATATTAAGTCGTAGCGTTGTCGTCGTTGTCATCACCGTCGTTGTCATCACCGTCGTTGTCGTCGTTGTCATCTCCGGCGTTGTCGTCGTTGTCATCTCCGTCGTTGTCATTTTCGTCGTACTTGTCGTCATAGCCGCATGTCTTCGCCTTTGTTTTCGTTATCGTCGTTGGTACTGACTATGTCACTGCCGTCGTTTCTTGGGCGTTGTTTTGATTGTTGTAGTTGTCGGGGTTGTCGTCCTCTTTGTGGTTGCCTCGTTCGCCGTTATCTTTATCGTTGTTTTCACTGTCGTCTGTTTTGTGTTTTTTGTTGTGATTTAAAGTTTAAAAGATATTTATTTTTAAATTCACTGACGCTGATGCTGTAGTGATTAGTTGATGGTACAGCGGCTGTAGTGATTCACTGACGCTGATTCTGTAGTAATTAGTTGACGGTACAGCCAATGGTAGCTGTAGTGATTCCTTGACGGTACAGCAAACAGTGACTAGTAATTCCTTGACGGTACAGCAAACAGAAGGTGGATTTACTCAGCAAGATTAAACGTCTGGCTTTATTGCCTAAGGAGTAACTTCGAGATTTGAGAAAGGGATTTACCTCACTCTCGTACAAAGGGTTAATGTAATTTTTCCGACTTTACTTTCTCAGGAGTTTACGTTTCGCCGAGTGCAATACTGAGAGCGAGATTTGGTTTATTCTTGAGTTTCCAGCTGTCTGCGACAGATGCTGTCTGTCTGTCGTGGAAGCTTTGACATGTGGTGGAGGCTGGCTCTGTCAGGTGGTGGAGACTGTCAAACAGACCGAAACGTCGTCGTAAGCTCCTCTCCTTTTATATGTGCGGGTTGTGTGTGAATCGAGGTGCCACTGTCAGGTGGTGGAAACTGTCAAATGAGGGAGCTCTCAATGTCAGGTGGCCGTTTGTGTCAGGTTGTGGAAGTAACCTATTTGTCAGTTGGTTGAATGTTTGTCAGGTAGTGGAGGTTGACCGAATGTTTAACTCCTGGATGAACGTGAATTACTCAACAGGAAAACACGTAGTATAGGTAAAGGCTAAATAAATTTACGAAAAACTCCAAGTTGCAGACCTATGCTTATCTTACAATCATAGCCTCCCTCCCCATAATAAATCACACTGTAACGAACAGTGTGACCCACAATTTCCTGTACTCAGAGCCTTCGTACTCCTATGTATCAACCAGTGTGTTGTCTTTTAATGACTAATGTTCTTACCCTGGAAATTAATTAGAAATAAGTCAAGAGAAACATCTGGGCATCTTATTTAAGATATGTTATCAAACTTGTCTAAAATCATGGAAAAAAGAGAGCTATTTAGAATAAGGGAGGTCTTAGTAATATGTTGACGTGGAGTGAGTACTAGTAGTATGTTGACGTGGAGTGAGTACTAGTAGTATGTTGACGTGGAGTGAGTACTAGTAGTATGTTGACGTGCAGTGAGTACTAGTAGTTGTCACTAAGGTGATGAATAAGACACATGTGCAACACCTGTGTATCCTTACTACGGAAACTTTTGCCTACCAGTGACTTTCTCAGTTCAGTATATACAGTGATTACATACTGAAGACAGTGGAAAATGAGGAAATTAGTACCTAGGCTTGATAGGTGATGAGTCCCTTAACCCTGATGGGTGTTCAGTCCCTCAGCTTTGATAGGTTTTAAGTACCATAGTCATGATAGGTTTTCAGTACCTTAGCATTACTAGGTGTTCAGTCCCTTAGCCTTGACAAGTATTCAGTCTCTTATCCTAGACAGATATTCATTCCTTTAATCTTGATAGGTTTTCAGTCTCTCTGCCTTGATAGGAGTTAAGACCCATAGCCACGACAGGTTTCAGTCCCTTAGCCACGACAGGTGCTCAATCCCTTAGTCGTGACAAGTGTTCGGTCTGTTAGATTTGTGTATCATTAATGTAATGAATAGTCTCGTAGGTATAACCATTCAATTGGACCGAGAGTTAAATGATCGTTGTGTCTAGGCGTTTTAAGAATAACTAAGCAAGAACTTTCGAGACATTGAAACTCCTGGTATCTCGTATTATGGTATTGGCTGCAACAGTAAAGATTCCAACCAAACGTTTTTAGCTCCACTATCTTGCCTCTTGTGCAATGTTCGTCTTATCTCTCGTTAGTAATTGTGTGGATCCGCTTCATGTCGCTCTGTTGCTCTCCATCTCCTGTTATTTCTCTTGACCTTATTTTAACTTTCTCTCATTTTTTTCTCTCTCCATCTCTCTCCCTCTTTTACTTTTCACTCACCTACCAAAGTGCTTAGTTCACGCCTCACCACCTTCCTCAAGAGCGTACCTGATCACGACCAACGGAAACAACAGTGGTACAACACTGTTAATGAACTCTGTGGTTGTACACGACTCAAGCCGTGTGTACTGCATCAATTTTTAACACAAGTGAAAGTGACCCGTCTGAAATCTATCGGGTAATTTAATTTAGGTCTGCCCTGGACGAGCGTTTGACCTAGCATATAATTAATATTTCGAGTAAGAATTGAATATGATTTACTTGAGGTATATCTGTCTAATAACACAACCAACACTGATCTGAATGGACCATGACACGCACATTTTTACTCGCAATAGTAATCTTCTCAACACTCGTTCCTTTATTCTCTTTATTAATGTTTTTGTTTTGTTACCACACCAGAAGTCTTCTGCCAACTTTAGGTGGCCCAAGAAAGGAAACACATTAACCATCATTCATTTAACTTCTGTCTTGCCAGATGGGAGCAGACATGACAAGTCAGTTGACCATCCGAACTGTAACGTCGGTTGATATGGAGTCCGTAACTGATATTAACTTCTTAACATGGACAATGCACTTTGACGTTTATTGGAGAATATCGCAGATCATTTGGTAGAAGCGTTTAACGTAAACGGATTCCATTACGTTTTACCTAGTGTAGTCATGAGGAAGAGGAGAGGGAAGAGGTGCAAGAGGAGTAGGAGAGGAAGAGGAGGAGAAAGAGCGGGAGAAGGAACAGGAACAGGAGGGGAGAGGAGCAAGGAAGAGGAAGAGTAGTAGTACGTAGTAGTAAAAGTAATAGTAGTAATAATAGTAGTAGCAGTAATAATAGTAGTAGTAATTGCAGTAGTAATAGTAATACTAATAGTAATATTAGTAGTAATAGTAGTAGGTAGTTTATCGATATTTAAATAATTTCACTGAAAATTACTAGTCACCTGTCAAGTTTTATCAAGTTATAAAGTTAAGCTAAACTGTTGTATTGTCAGTGTTGCTCTTCTGGTATTGTCAGTGTTGCCCTTCCAGAATTGTCAGTGTTGCCCTTCCAGTATCGTCTGTGTTGAAGAATTAGACACATGTGCAACATCAGGGTAGACAGATGTTGCACATGTGTCTAAATCTTCATCTTGTCGGTATTATGTACCATGGTGCCCCGTAGCCTGGTGGCTATAGCTCTCGCTTTACACGGCAAGGGTCTGAGTTCGATTCCCAGCGAGGGTACAAACAATGGGCGCGTTTCTTTACACTGGTTTATGTTCACTCATCAGTAAAATGGGTACATGGGTGTTAGTCGACTGGCGTGGGTCGCATCCTGGGACAAAACTGACCTAATTTGCCCGAAATACATAACAAGCAGCTTTCTATATAGTAGTATGTTATTGGCGTCAGGTAGCCCTGTATACCTTGTACATGTACTTGTAGAAATAAATATATTATTATTATATTATTATTCATGTACAAATCGTCTGCGTTGCCCTTCTGGTATTGTCAATGTTATTATTTTCGAATTATTAATGTTTTTTCAAGTAACGTCAGTGTTATTATGGTATGAAGTTGCATGAAGACACAAATGCATCATAATGCAATACTTTATTAACGATCCTCTGTTTGTCAATAAAGAATCGCATTGTACTGCGTTTGTGTATTTATCGTATCTGTATTTTATGTCATTTCCCTCCATGGCATAAAGTTATTATTTCAGGTATCGGATCATTTATTCTTTCTGATGTTTACAGATTCCTCTTTCTGTGTCATTTTTATATTCTTTATTTATTACGGTGTCTTCTCTACGCCTTCCCTCTGTGCTGACAAATATATTTTGCCCACGACCCACGTCTTTGAATCTTTTGTTTGTTCTCTTCCTCCTGTCTTTCTCCTTTGTATTTCTCACACCAGTTTTATTCCTGCTATTTCTAGCCTCTTTGTTTTTGTTTTTATTTCAGGTTACGTGATCGCGACTCTTTTTAAAATCATTATGTTCTCTCATTTCTAATTTTTTTTATTGTTTTTTACTTCTCTGCTATGTAATTTCCTCCGAGTCTCGGTGGTTCTTTGTGCTTTCTCTTTTTTTTTTGTGGTTACTTGTTTATATTTGCTTCGTTTTTAACCTTTCCGTTTTATGTATTTACTGAAATCTTTGTCATCTCTGCACCCACTCTATCGTCTTCCTCTTTTGCGCTTTCATTTTTATCAAACGTTTCCTGCCTCCTTTCTTCCCCTCCTCCAGTCCCTCTTCGCTCTGTCTTTTCATCAGTCTTTTGATGTTCTAACGCTGGCCCTTGTATGTTTGTCTTTTTGGGGGAATTCATTCTCTCTGCTGTACTCCTGAGTACGTTACTTTTGGCGTTCTCTCTGAGTACAGTTTCTCAACTCCTGTGATGATCTCTTGGAGTATACTTTCTAAGCAGTCTCTGCTCTGAGTACTGTTCTCTGATGGTCTCTCTCTGATTTCATACCGCCTACTGGTTTCCGAGTACATGTCCTCTGCTTTCCTGAGTACAGTTAATCTGCTTCCCTCTTCATGAATCAGTGTCCTCTCTTGTCCTCTCTGAATACATTTCATTTGCTGCCCTCTTTCTCTGAGCGCGTGTTTTTTTGTCCTCTGAGTAAATGTCATCTGCTCTTTGAGTACAATCAGTCCGCTGTTCTCTGAATATAGTCCCTTTGCCGTCCACTCACCGAGTTTATGTCCTCCGCTGTCCTCTCTCTGAGTACATGCCCTCTGCTGTTCTCTTTCCTACGCAAAGCAATATGTTAATAACTTCTCCCATGAGGGGGACCGACCTGCCGTGAAATTGCTATCGCTTTCAAATGATTTGTATGTATTATTTACTCTGTGTGTGTGTGTGTGTGTGTGTGTGTGTGTGTGTGTGTGTGTGTGTGTGTGTGTGTGTTTTCTAGTTCCTGACGCTGTTTCGTTTCTGCCTAAAAGTGCGTCATAGTGATCATAAAAAGGGGTAAGAAAATAGTGTTGAGTTGAAATATAAAGTTCTACGAAACAATTAAGTGGTAATGGATGGAAAAGACGTGTTTATTATGTCGTCCTATTTTTTATTTAGTGACGCCGTGATTCTAGCTTGAAAATATCGGAAATCTTTAAATCGGGTTGGTGTTGAAAGTGAGACACATACACACACACACACACACACACACACACACACGTTCGTACGTACGTACGTGTACTACAGGATTTTCCTTCCAAACTTAATCTAGTTATCCATAAGAAATACTGAGTTATTTTTTTTAATACAGTTTCCCCTTAAAAAAAATCAAAATTTATCTCTTGCCTTCATCAATTTGAAGTAGAGAGTAGAGGTAAATAGGCAATATTATCATCCCTATTTCCAGTGGATTACACTTAACCCGTACATGGGAAGAAGGAGCTTATGACGAGGTTTCGGTCCGACTGAGACCATTTACAAGTCACACTAACACACGAAGGTGAGGGGAGAGGGGGATGCAGGAATGGGACAGAGAGAGGGAATTCTCCCATGAACCTGAAAACATTTGCAGGACTCCTGATAATTTGTGTTACACGACGAATGTTGTGGATAATGTTTTTTTTTAGAGTAAATACATTGCTCAATAAAAGGAAGATAATGAAGGAAAAACGTGAATATGTTTTGTGTTTATCGTAGCCGCTAAGCTGTTAAAATATACGACCAACATTAACTTTATTAAAGAAGAAACTGTCGATGAGGTTTCGGTCCTTCCTGGACCATTATTAGGACACAAAACGTCGGTTAAAGTTGCCTCTCCAAAGTGTGGGGTTATTTGTGAATTGTTGCCGTCACGGTATTGTGGATTATTTGTGAATTGTTGCCGTCACGGTATTGTGGATTATTTGTGAATTGTTGCCGTCACGGTATTGTGGATTATTTGTGAATTGTTGCCGTCACGGTATTGCGGATTATTTGTGAATTGTTCCTATCACGGAATTGTGGATTATTTGTGAATTGTTCCCGTCACGGAATTGTGGATTATTTGTGAATTGTTCCCGTCACGGAATTGTGGATTATTTGTGAATTGTTCCCGTCACGGAATTGTGGGTTATTTGTGAATTGTTGCCGTCACGGAATTGTGGATTATTTGTGAATTGTTGCCGTCACGGTATTGTGGATTATTTGTGAATTGTTGCCGTCACGGTATTGCGGATTATTTGTGAATTGTTCCCATCACGGAATTGTGGATTATTTGTGAATTGTTCCCGTCACGGAATTGTGGGTTATTTGTGAATTGTTGCCGTCACGGAATTGTGGATTATTTGTGAATTGTTCCCATCACGGAATTGTGGATTATTTGTGAATTTTTTGCCGTCACGGAATTGTGGATTACTTGTGAATTGTTCCAGCTACGGAACTGTAGGATTATTTGTGAATTGTTCCAGTCTCGTTATTGTGACTTTTTCTCTTCACCCAACTTAAGATTACTGTATGTTATGTCAGTATTTATACATGACATTAGAACAACTAGATACAATAATGAAACACAGATAACCAGTCAGAAGAGACCACGAGACTAATGTTATGGTCGGTTGAGATTGGTTTCGCAAAAGGATTTAGCTTAAATATTTCCTTAGAACAGATCCTGCTATTTTCAGTTAAATTTTTTCCCCTACCTAAATATTTGATCGAATCATGATAGCTGTGAAATATAATAATTGTTTGAATTTTACTACGCTAAATTGTATTAAAATATTGATAGCCATAAGAGAGTCATAGTTTATTCACCCCGACATGTTGCGTGTTGACTTCAGTAATCGGCTTAAATGACTAATAAAAACCAGAGCAATCACCTGTAATCCCTCGTCACCTGTATTTCTCAGCGACTCCATTATTAAATGTTTACCTAAGTTCTTACTTTTATACAAGAGCTTTTCCGTTGTCAATTTCTTGGTCGCTTTCTGAAGACGTGTTAATAAAAATGCGAAAGTTCTCGGGTATTCACACACGAAAGAGCACTGCAGTATGTCTACTTGTCCAGGTTAGGCGGGTCTAACCCGCCCTCACCCACACCCACTCATGGAACCATCCAACCTTTATGTAAAGCTACCCAAAGTTCTTGCCTCAACGATGCTACCTGGGAGTTAGTTACATTCATGTGCAGTTCTATCGCTAAACTAATACTTCCCAATAGCCTTGAGAGTCTACATTTCTCTAGTTTGAATCAACTGATATCTTGATTAGATATTTTCATAACGCTGTTTATATCCTCTTTATTTATTCCTGTTTTCCATTTGTAAGCTACAGTCATCTCTCTCCCTAATTCTGCGCCTATTTTAGTAGGAAAGTTGTCTAATACATGGAATAAATGTCATCATTCTCTGTATATTTTCCATATTTTTTCATGTCCATCCTGTAATCTGGAGACCAGAACTCAAAAGCACAATCTAAACGAGGTCTAACCATTATATACTTCTTGATATCAAGGCAAGAATTGTATTAGCTTTATTGCGAACACTTATGCAGTGTCTTCAAATTTCTGCTAACCATAACTACTAGGTTATTTTTACACTAAGATCTACATTATTACATTATTTAATTTGACTGAATTGAACTGTATCTTCCACTCCATTACAATATTAACGTATCCAGGTCATCCTGTAGCCTACTAGTTTCCACATCAGAAATTATTTGACGGCCTGTTTTAATGTCATTGGCAAACTTACATATGTCGTTATTTATTCCCTGAATGTCGTTTATGTAGATTGTAAACAAGAGTCCCAACACTGACCGCTGTAGCAGGTCCTCATTCTGATTTCTCCCCATTAATGCAATGTCTCTGTTGCCTATAGGTCAGCCATGCCTCGGCCCCGGTGATGTCTTCTATTGCGTGTGCCGTTGCTAATTCCTTAATGTATTGGTTGTTTATCAAAGCCCTGCTGAGGTCCATGTAAACAAATCATACTCTTTTTGTTAAATTCGTAAGGCAAGAATACCCCTTTGTAAAGCCAAGCAAAGATTCATTGATCCAAGTATTTTTTTCAAGGTGGCTTCGAGGTGGATCAGCAATTATTAATTCCATCAACTTTATCACAATTGAGGTTATGCTGACTAGTTTATAGTTTGATGCTAAGGACTTATCTTCTATTTCGTAAATGGGTATCACATTTGCCGTTTTCCATTTATCTGGTACGATACCCGCGTGTACTGATCTGTTGAAGAGACAGACTAATAGTGTATAATTATTGATTTTTGAGATACATGAATCGTCTTGTGTAAAAAGCAAACAAAATAACCGTCGAAATAGTACACATTTACTCGTCACTAACACCTGACCTGAGTTACATTTAGGTAGGATTATCTTTTCCCTAATGTTTTTTCTTTATACCTGAAAGAAACACTTAGTATTGGTCTTTGCATCCCTCGCAGCCTCAGTTTCTAATTCTTAGTTTTCCTTATTCCTTGTGTTATTTCTCTCTTTAACTGAATAATTTTTTCAGTAAGGTGACCCTCTCATCTCTTTTGATTCGACTGTAAATTCCTCTCTTTTCCCCCAAAAGACGTTTGAGCTTTGTTTCTTCATTCTGGGTCATTCATGTTTTATCTAAATTCTGTATTAAGAATATATGCAGCTTGGCCAGTTGGTACATTGCGTTACATTGTGTTGAGAAAAGTCATAGCAACCATCACCACATTCTCTCCGGTCTCCCTCACGGTAGTCCCCAGTGAAGTTACACCAGCCTACAGATCTCGGATAATCCCTTAGTCCCATATAATCTACATCAGGAGAATTGGGGACCTTAACTTCGTTATCGTTATTAACTTAGTTCCACGAGATATTAAAACTAAGTGATTTGTGATCGCTTTCTCCAAGCGTTTCATTAACCTCGAGATTTTCTGTCACATTGTCTTAAAAATAAATCCTGGATCATTTCAAGAAAGCTGCTGATGAAATTACTCCAAATGATTTGGTTAAAGTTAAAATCTCCATTTAAAACTACATTTTCTTTTCAAGGAATTTCGTCCCGAAGAAGCCTATCATGGTTAATATCAATGTTTGTGATTAGCTTTTCATTCCCTTTGAGAATTTACAAAAGGATTCCTACCATTTCCATCTTTATATTGTTTCTGATGTAATATCTTCAATTTTCCCCTAACATGCATAGCAACTCCATCCCCCTTTCCTGTTGACTCTCGGTGTGGAATAATTTATGCCCTTGTATGTGGAATTCAACATGCATGTTCATTTTTTTTAATCGAACCAGGTTTCAGTTGCTGCAATAATATCTGTACAGGCAGTTAGTCTTAATTCATCTATTTTTATTTCTTGCACTCTGACTATTTGTATAATAGATTCCAAGAAAGTTTTTGCCTCACTTTTCTTCCTTGTCTCTTTTTGTTTGTAGACTAATTTTCCGGTTTTTATCAGGATTTATATTTTGAGCTCTCATATTTTCTGAACGTTTTTCTAATTTGGCAGTTTTTGCTCTCTCCGCCCCCTAGTACTACAGCGACTTTGTTTCCCCCACACACACCCTTACCTCTATCTTCTACCAGTTTAAAGTCTTATAACAATATAGCAAGGACTCCTTCGACTGAATTGGGCAGTGTTGTCACCCCTGAGCCAGATAGATGCACCCCATCCATTGGATGAATTTCATGTTTGGTATAGAAGTTACCCCACTTGTCAATAAATGGAATGCCAAGTTCCTTGCAGCACTTGTCCAGTCAGCAATTTACTCTAATTTCCCTAGACATCCATTCATTGCTTACTACTCTTCTAGGCAAAATGTTACATATGATTGGGATCCTTTCCTTTGACCTAATTAGATTAATAGCTGTCTTGCATTTGGCAAGCTACTTTCCATGCTTGCATTTTCCAGAGGCAGATTATGGGTTTCTTCCCATTACCTGACATTGGTATCTAACCTGTTACGTACATCACTCACACCTGCTCCATGGGAAAACACACGTTCTGTCTTGTGTTCGTACCTCTATTACAGAAGACCCGGTCAATATAACGAATCTAAGAATCGCCAACACGAAGAAAGTCCATTTTCTCACATGCTGAGGCATTTGTCCTACCTGTCTCTTTATCCTCAACAGCACACACACTCGTCCTGCAGAACAGCAGAGTGATTTCTCTTCTCTAACTCTGCTTCATTCTTCCTCAGTTTCATTTTCCTCTCACTTCTGGAAACCATTTTCCATGCAGTGCCTCCAACTTGTCTCCCTTCGTTTCTGTCACTCACTCCACATTCCTTTTTTAAAGTTATCCTTCTTGTCCAAGTGAGATTTTAATTTCTCAAAATCAACATTTTTCTTCATGGTTGGTTATTCTCACACACACGCACACATTCGCCCTCACGCACACATTCGCCCTCACGCACACATTCGCCCTCACACACACACACACAGGTAAGCCTCGGAATAGCTGAAAAAAATAAATGTTGAGAAATATATCAAGTTATGTTTCCATGGATTTATAAACGTGAATAGATGAGATTATACTAGTGTTGACACTTGTGAATGGCTGTAACACACTGACACACTCAACATCACTAGATTTCAGTGCATTTCACTCTTATTTCATTTTATTCACTCAGATCTCTCTCTCTCTCACTCTCCAATTTTTCTCTACCTTTCTTTATCTCCATCAATCCTTCCCTTCCTTCTCTTTCTTTTTTATAACAAATGAAATCTGTCATGAAAAGAAGAGAAAATGCTTTTTTTTGTCTGCATATGTTCTCTCCAGATTTTTCTCCTTTAAGGATTGGTCTCTCTCTCTCTCTCTCTCTCTCTCTCTCTCTCTCTCTCTCTCTCTCTCTCTCTCTCTCTCTCTCTCTCTCTCTCTCTCTCTTACATCTTTATTCCATCTATCTCTTCTTTCTTCCCTCTGTCTTTCCCTTTTTCTAACCTCCCCTTCGTTTCCCTTCATCTAACTTTTTGCATCTTCCCTGACATCTCAGAATTCTTCCTCACACAGAAGTCTCCCACAGGTGATAAACCTATGAGAAACATGTGGGTTTTTCTTGCGACAAGCAGGTAAAGACGAAGTAGCTAAAAGCTAGTTAATTCTTCATTGATAGTGGAGACAATGTTAATGTCACAGTTAACACTGCTGACGACACACCTCATTACACCCCAGAATGATAAATACGTTATATATGCAATGATACAGAGGTTATTTAATGTTGGCCAGTACACATTCTGGCACGGGTCTTAATCATAAGTTAGTGGGGCAGCATGTAAGGTGCTGGCAGGGTTGTAGCAGGGGTCCGTGGTTGGAGCTGCCCTGCCGTGCTCACTTCATCTCAACTTCCCATCGCTCTACAGCGTGTAAGTCTCTGGTCTCTGGAGCTCGTGGTAGGAGGTATGGGGCCACGCAGTCGCCTTGACCATTCCCAAGGTGAGCATTCACGTCAAGTGATGTACCGCTTACAGCCCTATGGTGAGGGAAGCCCGATGACAAGGGCATTGTGTCTCTTTCAGTTCCAGTTGAGTCATTCCTGGCACTCAGGGTCACAGCCCGAGTACCAGAACGACTCAGGAGATTCTCTGGAGGAGTTGAACACCTAACGTCCAACGACTGTGATGTGAAACTTACAAAGGCAGTATGTGTAGGCGGAGAGTGAGGTGAGTGACACAGGGTGACCTGAGTGAGGTGTGAGTGACGCAGGGTGACCTAAGTGAGGTGTGAGTGACGCAGGGTGACCTGAAGAATACCGTGTTGGGATGAGGACGGGACAATGTTGTTAGGTAGGTGATGCTTTGCCTGGTTGAGTATCATGTACGTATGCTAATGTTTTAGAATTTGTTCTAATAAATATGTCCTAGTGTTTGCTTACGTGTTTTTTTCTTTTAAACTAACTTGTATATTTATATATATATATATATATATATATATATATATATATATATATATATATATATATATATATATATATAAAGCACACAATGTCCGTCAAAATTTAAACAATATGTATATATGAATTAGACTTCATTTAGGTTTTGACCTCTCAACCTTACGTTGATTATATGATGAAACAATCATGTAGTGAACACGTAGCTGAAAGAGCTTCTGACGGGTATTAATTAAGCACTTAGTATGCAAATATTATGTACATAATCTTATTGGAAAAGGCACACGGACCAGCAATATTTATAGCTCATATATACTGTAATAAAATTCAAACATTTCTTTACTGCAGTTTATAAAACGATTAATGAGCTAATATGGATAGTGAAAGAATCTATGTAATAAAGTGGAATACACTTGCGTTTTTTCCTGAAACTTTATTGACGTGTGGAAATTAACAGGAAGGTATATAAGTTATAGAGGGTAAATAATAGGTAAGTAGTACTTCATGAAGCCTTAAACCTGTCAGTCAGGATTAGGGCTTCACTCGCTGCTTCACTACACCTGAACACGAGGTGTAGTGAAGCAGCGTTCCTTCCTCCTCCAGCTGAGACCTTCTCTCTCTCTCTCTCTCTCTCTCTCTCTCTCTCTCTCTCTCTCTCTCTCTCTCTCTCTCTCTCTCTCTCTCTCTCTCTCTCTCTCTCTCTCTCTCTCTCTCTCTCTCTCTCACACACACACACACACACGAACACACATCAACCATTTTCACATGTAAATTAACTTCACAACAAATGAATTGAATACAATTGGTTAATTATAACAATGGATGACAGCTTTCCTGATTAATATATATATTTTTTTTTAAGACGAAAGATATTATCGTGAAGCAATAGTGTATGAGTCGAGGAAAGAAAGAGCAGCTGTTTACCCTTGGATGAAGAACTCTTCACCAGCATTAAGCGTTCTCCGTTCCCCCGTTCCTCCGTTCCCCCGTTCCTCCGTTCCCCGTTCCTCCGTTCCCCGTTCCTCCGTTCCCCGTTCCTCCGTTGAAAGAAAGGATTAGTGGAGAGGATGTCTCTCCATCCCCCCATCCTCACTTACAGTACAAAAAAGTACAAGAAAAGTGATAAGTATTGTTAGGGAATAGGCCTCTAAGTTAAATTCCAATTTTTTATCTTTATAATTTATTTTTCCAATATTGGCTGGAAGCACGAACTCTCTTGAGAGAATTGGAGAGTTATCAGACCTGGATGAAACCAATTTTAGAGATATCTAAGATTAATATCTGTTATTATTATTATTATTATTATTATTATTGTAGAATTACTATTATAGTTATACATTGTGTTGCGGTAAATCCGTAAGGGTGGCTCATTGCCATGAGTGGTGGAGAATCCATCTACGATCGATTAATCTCGAGATAGATATGGTACGTGACGGAGATGTAGTGATGCTGCGGAGATGTAGTGATGCTGGTAGATCACACAAGTTGGTGGTTGCTCTTGGAATAAAATCCCAGATGTGCTGTAAAGTTGTTGTGCTGTAAAGTTGTTGTGCTGTAAAGTTGTTGTGCTGTAAAGCTGGACTAATATGTTGAGACAAATAGTTCCTAAAAAATCTTCCGTGTCTGGAACCAAATCATCTCCAAGATTTTACATAATTTGATCCTTAGCAACCTCGTATGTGGATTAATAATTTCTACAACTCAGATTATTCTGCAGCATTTGCTCGGGCATTTCTAACTCCACTTTAATAAAAAATAAAATTTTATGTTACCGTGTATATGTTTTAGACATTCCAGGACTACGGTGTCATCTTCTTTGATGGCTTCTCGTGTAATAAGCCTTATCCTTCGTCTCCTTTCTCGAACTCTCAACTTCATTATTTTTTGCTAATTGCCATGTGTGTGTGTGTGTGTGTGTGTGTGTGTGTGTGTGTGTGTGTGTGTGTGTGTGTGTGTGTAATTGCAAATTAAAATGCACAACAGTTTGAATGCAACACTTTCAAAAACAAGAAATTATGTTAATTTATCAGACAAACGGCAATGTTTCTCCCTAACGCCGTGTCACTTTGACTTGTTTTCTAGACTATTGACAAATTTTCAAGAACTAAATATTTAGCTAGGCTTCGAACTTTGACATGCAGCATATTTGAAGTCAGAGATAGTTCTCAGCAATGCCAGGAAAACAAGACAGCATCGTGGCAACTACGCCGTGTGAACCTCTTTCTCTGAAGGTGCCATGACGCTGGTGAAGGGCTCTTTGATCTAGAGAGCTGGAGCTGCCTTCACCTTCTTCGATCGAATCTAATTGACTTCCATTCCCTAAGGGGGCTGTACGACCCCTATGGGTTTAGCACTCCCACATTAAATAAAGACGTCCTGACGCAGGGACAGCACCCTCCCTCTCCCCCCATCCACGAAAAGAAGTTTTGAGTTGCATCAGAAAGACACGGAAGTGTTGGTGATAATGGGTGGAACGACTGTGAACGAGTGTACTCGTACATACCAAAGTACTTAAAGAAACCAGCGTGGCAGGGCGTGAAATGAGACCTCAGGGGAGATGACGTCGGGAAAAAGGAGGGAAGCCTATATCTATTACGAATAAATGGCTCAACAGTTAATAACTACAAATGTATAAGGTGTTCGTGTATGTGAAGTGTATAAGGTGTTCGTGTATGTGAAGTGTATAAGGTGTTCGTGTATGTGAAGTGTATAAGGTGTTCGTGTATGTGAAGTGTATAAGGTGTTCGTGTATGTGAAGGCAGTTTTCCTACGGGAACATAATGTAAAAGATCAAAATCTGCAAGTGGAGGAATATGTGACATATTTGTTACCCTCAGTGCGTTTTAGAGGAGTTGAAATCCTTGTGAGGGAGCACATCTCTTTTGCATAGTAGTGAGAGTGGGGGTGCAGAGAGGTATTACGGATGGACAAATGTTTGCTATGTGTAAATGTGGCGTGTATGTGAGTTTACGCACCAGTGGAAAGTGATGTGAGGGGATCAGGAACTTACTAGGAGAAGATCTGATATATCATTTCTGGTCCCTCGCGAGGCTTGCTTTTGTATTAGGGAACTGGAATTTCATGATAAGGAGGATATCTAGCCTAGAGGGATGGAAGGAATTGCTCATCTATGTTGGTTTGTTGCGTGGAGTGTGTTAGAGGATGTGAGTGAGGGAAAGAGAGGTGGCTTCTTCTAAATGAACTTATTTTGGGGGATGGTTACGGGGCGCATTAAGATATTGTTTGTGTCAGGAGGGTAAGGGTGAGGGCGCTATATACGGTAGTGTCGGTGTACTCTAGCGGTATAAGTGGACCGGATGGCAGTGAGACAAAAATCATGATGGGAACTTAATGTACAAGAGGTAAAAACCGAGGAAGCGAGGGAAAGTATTTGTTAAAGTGAAGGAAGAAGAGCTAGAGAGATGATGAGAGAATGGTAGCGTGGAGGAATGCGGTGGCAACGCCAACTATTAGGAAGCTGAATGTACCTGAGAGCAGATGTAATTTGGATATGTGCTATGGATTTGGGGGATAGGGGAAAACCTAGCCTCGGATCAGGGAGTTACTGGATGAAAATTTTGATGCAGTGCGTTTGAGGTCAAGGATGGAAGAGACGGTGCGGGGGTTTTGACAAACCGTCGGCTTGTGTTCTGAGGTCACAGTTGAGAGGAGTGCGGCGACTACGATTTGTAGTATTGAAGTGTCGACGGAGAATGGGGAGTGTCGTGGGGGAAAATGTTCTGATTTCTAAGGTGGTGATGAGTGTATATGCCAGTATATAATTCTTCACTCTATTGCCTCAGCTTCACATTGTTCCACAAGATGAGGCAGACCGCTTCTCCAGACTGAGGGACAGATTGCATCGTCTCTACATTTGCACTGCTTCCGCTGCCTCCACTGTATACAACTGAAGAATCCTACTGTGTAACCCAAACGTTTCAGAATAAAGATACCTACCAGTTGCAAATGTGTCTTACTTATCTACTGTGGTAAGGATAGAAAGCTTTAATCATCATAATTGAAATAAAGGTTAATATATATACCATTACGTGTATGTAAATACATACACCTCTGAATGTAAATACACACTGATACAAATACACCTTTCTATGCACATACTCCGTATCTCTCATTGAAAATCGAACTGCATACTACTGAGGTGATGGGCTCTTGATCCCAGGAAGTGGCTTTTATCTTCCCTTGGATCAGTCCTGAATGCTTCTCATTTCTCAGGAGTTACGTAACACCTACGGATATAACGCTTCTTACTGATTAAAACGGATCGCACAGTACAGCCAGACCAGGGCGACGACCTTCCTCTCACTCGTGTGAGACTGACTTCTTCCACCCAGAAATTTCATAAGCTTCTGGAGTCTTTCTCAAGAACTTGTTATTGCCCGGTGCAACAAACACGCATTGTCCGTCTAGTGACATCTGTGCCTCTCTTCTCTACACACACACACACACACACACACACACACACACACACACACACACACACACACACTCACATGGAGCGGGTAGAGTGACCGAGTAGCGGCCAGTGAAGAGGCGGGGCCAGGAGCTGTGAATCGACCCCTGCAACCACAAATAGGCGAGTGTACACACACACACACACACACACACACACACACACAAGGAGAGAGCGTGTCGGTGGAATTTGCTATTTTCTGGAGTTCAGCTTTTCCTGGGAAGTTTCTTGACACAGTGAGGAACTTATAGTTCAGGTAATTGGACTTGCACTTCCCTTCCTCGGTCTTGACCTAATTTCCTCCCATTCCCATACGTTGTATAACCATAACGTAATAATAATATAACAATAGTAACAATAGTATAATAAATAAAATAATTATAATAGTGGCGTTCAGAAAAAAAAGTTAAAAATAAAGTCTTGTGCACATATTTCCACAGGATTTGTAAAGAAACAAGAAAAGTTTTTTGTAGGTCCGTAAGCGATAAGAAACTCGTCAGTTTACTGTAGTAAAAATTCACTGCAGTAGGCCTGCTGGCCATTTTAAAGGTATAAATATAACGTAACAAGGTAAGTGTATGGAAAAGAAGATACAGATGCAGTTTATTGGGATCCTTTATTTACAAGAACCCCTGTGGTTTAGCGCTTCTATTTGATTATAATAATAATAATAATTTATTTACAAGGTTCGTCCATACAGTGGACTTCATCAAGTCACAAACAGATCCGATTTGTGCCTCTTTTCGCCATGTCAGTATTTTGCACCATTACTCTCCAAGATTAAGACACGTCTGTAACACTGGTTGGACAGACGTCTCCTCGTTAATTAAAGTTCCCTAAGTTTAATGTGGAGACGTTTGTCCAACCAGTGACTATCAGTCCAGTGTAAATGACAAGAATAATCTCATCAAGACTGATGGAGTGATCACCTCCTTTCTAGGCCGAGGAACTAATCGCCTCAAACTATTTGGTAGTGATGTGGGCGTGTGGACAGAAGTACCAATTAAAACGCTGAAGACTATAGAACGCTCGAGTCTGTCTGCTGGGAACAGCTGAAGAGAAATGCTGGAGCGATGATCAGTCTCTGCTGCATCGGTTGCCTTGGTTGACATAGCAGCAGTTTTGCAGCTGTGTTTGTCTGCAAGCTAGTTAGACGACCCGACTACCAAAGGACAACATCGTTGGCACTGGTGACAGTGGAGGTAACCATCAGCACAGGAGGACTGTGGAATTTGGATCTAAATGTTGTACTGCCGAAGATAGTAAAGACACGCTGTGGAACAAGCTTTCATTGAGACTTTTTTTACACTAATTAGAAGCGTGGAAAGCTCTACAGAGAGAAACGATTTCCAAATTAAAGTGTTTTTTTTAATAATCTTTTGTTAGAACAACGTTTCACGCTGTGAAACGTGTGAAGTTCTACAGAGAAACGTTTTCCCAATTAAAACGTTTTCCCCGATAAAAGCTTTGTTCTTCAGCGTGTCTTTTCTTGACTGGAATTTGTTAGAGTTGGTGGACGAGGAGCCCAGCTGAAATCCACGGCAGAAGAATTGTCGCTTCCTGAAATTGGTAGGAAGAGAATTCTGTCCTATCGACATCTCATAAATATAGGATCCAACACCACCACCCTTAAACCCACACCCTTCTTTCCAGAACCCACCGTCACCTGCGAAAACCCACTACCAACACATCTGAAAACCCACTCTTATTTTCTAAAACTCACCACAACCACTAAAATCCACTTTCACCACTAAAATCCACTTCCACCACTAAAATCCACTTCCATCATTAAAATCCACTTCCATCATTAAAATCCACTACCACTACTAAAATCCACTATCACCATTAAAAATTCACTACCACCACTAAAATTCACTACCACCACTAAAATCCACTACCACCACTAAAATCCACTACCACCATTAAAATCCACTACCACCACTAAAATCCACTACCACCATAACGTGCAAAACTAGGCTCTCTCAGGTCATGTGATGCTAGGCTCTCTCAGGTCATGTGATGCTAGGCTCTCTCAGGTCATGTGATGCTAGGCTCTCTCTGGTCATGTGATGCTAGGCTCTCTCAGGTCATGTGATGCTAGGCTCTCGGGTCATGTGATGCTAGGCTCTCTCTGGTCATTTGATGCTAGGCTCTCTGGTCATGTTGAGTGATAGTTTGTGGTCCAGGTGTGTGGTCATGTGACACAGGGTAATCGGATGCTGGCTGTCTCTGTACAGTAGAGGCAGCAGAAGATGCCCTAGTCAGACGCATCATTCCCAGGCCCCTCTCTTTCTCTCTCTCTCTCTCTCTCTCTCTCTCTCTTCTCTCTCTCTCTCTCTCTCTCCCCTAGTGATTTCCGTTTGTTCCTTTCATAATGATTGAGACCTTCGACAAGAGAGAGGCGATATTGATATAACTGACCAACGTAAATAACATACTTTGGTCACTTCTGGTGAATTAAGTATACAATCAACTCTCACCGGATACTCTCTCATTTTGCTCCTACCCTTCATTGCATTGTTGGTGGTGGTATTTGTGTAGAGCGCGTACTCTCTCGTAGACGGTGGATATTTTGGAGCTTCAGGTGCATAGCTCTCGTTTCTGATGGCTTCGGTGGGTATCTATATTGTTGGTGTCTGTTCTTGTCTCCATCATGGTTCCATACGCTTTTTCGCTGGTATGAGTCGGAAGTGCAATGTCGGCACGACTCTGATAGTTATGGTGAAAGTGTTTCTTCTTTATCGGGTCATCGTATCTCGGTGGGTGACGGTCGGTGTGTCAGAAAAATAGTGAATGTCTTAGTGATATCGGTTAGGTAAATGCTGGATAAACCTGAGTTGTTGTTTTTTAATATTTCTCTAATCACTACCCAGCCTACGGGTAAAAGATATATTGAAATATATAGTCTTTAATAGTAAGGATTATAATCTATATATATAGCGAGAGTATATATATATATATATATATATATATATATATATATATATATATATATATATATATATATTATGTCGTGCCGATCAGGTAAAACTTGCGATTTTGGTTTAAATAGCAACGCTCATGTTGCCATATAAGACAAGCGAAAATTTGTATGCAATAATTTCGCAAATATCATTCTGAAGCTAACGGAAAAAATATATTTCATTGTGTTTGTTTATTATTAAATTATTGTAAACGTATAAAAAATATATTTAGTTGGATTAGGCTTCATTAAATTGCGCTTGTTATAATAAGGTTAGGTAAGTTTTCTAAGAATCTTTTGTTGCAAAATTATAAATTTTTACATTAACATAAATTAAAAAAATATATCTTCAAACGTATAAGAAAAATTTTTAGAAAGGACTTAATTTTAGATGAGTTCTTGCTAATTGACCAGTTTTATATATATATTCACTATATATTCTCACTTGCTTTAAATAAATATATTTTGATAATACATTTTTATGATTATCCTCGTGGATTAAATAAACTTGGTTAAGTTAATATCGTCTTAGTGCTACTTAAATAATATATTTTTTATACTGTCAGTATACAGTCCCACTTAGTGATATAATTTTAATTATTATATACTCCAAACATTCTTTTCATTACTTCTTTTGTGTGTATCACAACACCTTCACCAGGAGCTGTGACTCGACCTCTGCAACCACATATAGGTGAGTACCACCTCTCAAAACTCACCCACCACAACCACCTCTCAAAACTCCAACCCCCACACCACCAAACCACCACACCCACCTCTCAACCACCACCACAATCCCTCTCAATCACCACAAACTCAACGACCACCAACCATCTCAAAACTCACCCACCACAACCACCTCTCAAACCAACCCACCACAACCACCTCTCAAAACCAACCCACCACAACCACCTCTCAAAACAACCCACCACAACCACCTCTCAAAACAACCAACACCTCAACCAACCACCACCACTCAAACCAACCCACCACAACCACCTCTCAAAACCAACCCACCACAACCACCTCTCAAAACCAACCACCACAACCACCTCTCAAAACCAACCCACCACAACCACCTCTCAAAACCAACCCACCACCACCCAGAACAGATTGCCACCTCTCCGTCATTTGCCATTTTCTATTCCATGTTTCATGTGAATTTTATTTCATATTTCAGCTGCGTTGTCTCAAAATAGAAACATCGTGAAGGTCACAAAGAACAATGTGGAAGAGAAGAGCTTTGAGGTAACAGGAATATGAGAGGCAACATGTTCCTAATGTGGGATGAAACGTTTTTAAATGGGAGGACACGACTTTTTTTTTGAATGGGGGGGGGAAGCATTTCTTTGGTGAGCCTTTTAGTGCATTTTCTTTGAGCGATCCACTTTTTTATGCTCTAGTTACCATTGTTTTTTCCCAGTTTATTTAATTTTCTTTCATTGCACTTCCAGAGAAGAATGGGATTATATTTTGAGCTGAGTTTTAGTATCAGTCTTGTTTACGCTCAATGATAAATATATGACAGTTTAAAAATCATCGATGAATGAGTCCTGTATCATTACTATTATATCACACCTTCTTTATTACCCTGTTAATCACTGCAATGAATTCATTCTGTTGATATATCTAAGGCTGATAGATTGCTGGTAGCGTTATATTCTGTATATCTCTATTGGTATCAGGCGTTAATAAGCTTGTCGCCAAGACACAAAGAACTCGAACATAGAAAGAAACTTATGACGACGTTTCGGGCCGAGTTTGACCATTAACAAGTCACACACTAACAGACGAAGGTAAGGGTGCCACTATATATATACGAGAGGAAGGAGGAAAACGTCACCGTAAGTTTCTACTATTTGTGGGTTATTTGTGTATTGTTTCAGTTCTCGGTACTGTGCCTTTTTACTCGTGTCGCCAAGGTTTGATTCCTTCGTCAACACGTCTCTGGATGACAACTAGACACATCTGGGTATCTTTACTGTAGACGTTTCGCCCTCCAGTGGCTCTGCAGTCTGTACTTGTGGCTCAGTTGTGGCAGTTGGCAGTTCCTTGTCACTGGTTGAATCTGCCTCACTTTCCATGAAGGACATAATTAGAAGACAGTCTTGAATCTGTATTGATAAAGCTACTGGAGGGCGAAACGTCTACAATAATGATGCCCAGATTTTGCATATGTGTCTAATTTTCATCTTGTCGCTATTGTACACCATTCATTTACAACATCTCTGGATTTCCCATTAGACTTTAATTTTCCTAACTTTTTCTCCAAAATGGCAGGATTTGTTGCTTCATTTCTTACTTATGAAAGTATCCGCTAATTGATCAGCGGTCTGTTACAGGTCGTAAAGCACACGTGCAATACTTGGGTATCTTTCGTGGAGACGTTTTGCCAACAAGTGACTTTATTAATCCGTTACAGAGTGGAAGACGTGATGAAGAAAATTCTCATGTGCACATGTGTCTTAATTGATCAACTTCTCGATTGAGCAAGCTATCATCTCCATCCATCTCGGTATGCGCTTTAATGACGGGAATTTTAAAGGTGTACCATACATAGTTTTAAGAAGAGGCACGATAAAGCTCTTAGAGCAAAGAGAGAGCGGACCTAGTATCGAAGAGCCGGGTCTAGGAGCTGTGAATCAACCACAAATTGGTGAGTACAAGCACACGTCGCTGCCTACTGTAATACTAATACTCTCATTACTACTTGTAAGTACCTAAGAACATATAAGATCTCATAAGGGTCTTATTAATACAAATTACTTGTCTGTCTAATTTCACTCGTCAGACTTTAATGCGCTCTGACTCAGCATCAGTATCACTTCAGTTACTACACTGATCTGCTTCGTCTGGGATGAAATACCAGCAAGTATGAACGCAATGACACAAGTTGCTGGGCAAACTTTTGTCGGGACAAAGTTTCGCTGTAATCTCCAGATTCCTGATGCTAGTTTGGCAACTGCATCCGGACGAACAATTAACAGTGAGCCAAGTCAGTAAAACTAGTAGTGGTGGAAGTAGAAGTAGCGGTGGTCGTTGAAGTAGTCGTAGCAGTGGCGCGTGTCCACTCGCACCGCAGCATCTGGAACAACAGCTCGTGGTAATTAGAAGAACCGCTGGTATTCATGGCTCTGAGGGTAGCAGTGGAGCAGCAGGAGTAGCTACAGTTGGTACTGTATTAAATTTAGAGGTCGTATGTAGTCCATGCCGTCCATCCACTTCCATCTCTCTTGTAAATTCCGTGTCATGTTTTTTTTTAATGTTATGACGTATTTTTTCCAGCCGACAATGGACGGTTGGAATGCGGGGTTTGGAGAAAAACATTTAGACGGTTGGTTCTATGGGAATTAAAGCCCCTCAGGAGGCAATGACCTTTATTTTTTTTCAAATTAATGTCTAATTTTCACTGTTTTTATAATAATCAGTGACTATAAATGCTCGATAATTCACGAAATGTCACATACCTAGTGAAAAAATCACAAGGTTTTTAATGATTTCCTTGCATATTTTGTTCAGTATCTTATTTAAGTCTTCCCTTCCCTCCAAGAACGAAATCCTAAGCTGCGCTGCTCTACGGTATAGTTCTTAATCTAGATAAAAGTAGGTAATTCTTCCCAGTAGATAGCTTCGGTGTATGTAACTTCAAATTCCTCTGCTGTCTCTATGTACTTCATCTTCTCCCACTATCCCCCTTCCCCTTCGCTCTTCCCATTTCTCCTCGCCTCTTCTCTCCTGATTCTTTCGCCTTCTTCTTCCTCCTCGCTTCTTCCCAGGAATTTCCTCCTTTGTGGTTCCGGAGCACATCATCTGTCTCTCATAACAGTCTCGAATTTACACAATTTTTCTTCCTTATGACAACCATTAATTGATCCCACTGAAGTATTTATTGCGACTCTTACCGAAATTTATTATTATTATTATTATTATTATTATTATTATTATTATTATTATTATTATTATTATTATTATTATTATTATTATTATTATTATTATTGTCATTATCATTATCATTATCATCATCATCGGTATTTCAATGCGAAGCACTAAACCTGCAGGGGATCACATAGCGTCTTGAGAACTGGAGGTAATTAGGTTTGATCCAAAGCAGTGGAAGAGAAATCGCAATTCCTTAAATCATGAACCACTCACAGGCATCAAATGGACCCCTATGCCCTTCACCTTTACGTTTCCCTTCGCGTTTCCCTTCCTTACTTGAAGAGCAGAATAGCTGTCCTTCACACCAGACTATCACCCAGCCATTTTGGGGCTCGACCCACCCTCCTGAAAATAGCCCCCAAAACGTTACTCTGTTTTTTTCTGTGGGGGTGATATCTTATTCGATAATGTCCCCTCCTTGCCTTTATGGGCTGTCTTAAACTCTGGCCAGGTTTGTGGGCTCCTCCCGAGTATTAAATTCTTTGTGATCTTCATTGTCCCTTAGTTACTATGCCAAGCTTTTTATCCTTTTGCTTACTAACTCCTTTTTATGATTCTTTTTTTTTAAGTTTTATCTGTTTTTTAATGTCTTAGGGCGACCTTAGCGACGGAAAATTCTTCGTTATTATTATTATTAATTATTTTCATTGAAAAGTTCTATAATAGTAGGGGAAATAACGCCTGGAGAACGGGGTATAAGTTTGATCCAAGGACCATAGATCAAGAGCCCTGAACTGTCATCAAGGTACCCTCCTCGAAGAGTGTCTTATGGGGGATTAGTTTTGTTTTTTTAAAGCAAAGAATTCAAAGAGTGATTTTATTTTGATCAAAGGAACTAAAGTTCTACCCTCTTCATACAAAAGTCCTTCAGAAAGCCTTTTTTTTTTCTCAAGTCTTGTGTGACTTTTACGGGCCTTGAAAAAACTCATGGAGCTCCATTTTACAAGTCTCTCATCTATTAAAATTGTCGTTTTATTCACTATTTTCGTTTTTTCTTGTTCATTAAAAAACCTTTTACATGCTCTTTAATGAATAGTGCACCTCAACTAAAAGCAATTTTTTTCTTACTCCCCCTTCCCCCTTCTCCTTTTCATCTCATGTTAGCTATTTTACATTCGGCAAAATCGTTCTGAAAATCATTGTTCAAATTACCTAGACACGATTTCTGTCACACTTGTCAGGGTTTCTGTCACACTTGTCAGGGTTTCTGTCACACTTGTCAGGGTTTCTGTCACACTTGTCAGGGTTTCTGTCACACTTGTCAGGGTTTCTGTCACACTTGTCAGGGTTTCTGTCACACTTGTCAGGGTTTCTGTCACACTTATCAGGGTTTCTGTCACACTTGTCAGGGTTTCTGTCACACTTGTCAGGGTTTCTGTCACACTTATCAGGGTTTCTGTCACACTTGTCAGGGTTTCTGTCACACTTGTCAGGGTTTCTGTCACACTTGTCAGGGTTTCTGTCACACTTGTCAGGGTTTCTGTCACACTTGTCAGGGTTTCTGTCACACTTGTCAGGGTTTCTGTCACACTTGTCAGGGTTTCTGTCACACTTGTCAGGGTTTCTGTCACACTTGTCAGGGTTTCTGTCACACTTGTCAGGGTTTCTGTCACACTTGTCAGGGTTTCTGTCACACATGTCAGGGTTTCTGTCACACTTTTCAGGGTTTCTGTCACACTTGTCAGGGTTTCTGTCTCACTTGTCCGGGTTTCTGTCACACCATTCACGATTTCTAGCACACCAGTCACGGCTTCTAGCACACCAGTCACGGCTTCTAGCACACCAGTCACGGTTTCTAACACGACCTGTTCTTGTCATTACTTCCCTCCTGCCCTACAGGCCAAATCCTACTCTCCCAACTAAGTAGTGTTGCCTAAACGACCTACTTTAAACTTTCCTAACTAGGAGTACCACTAAGCTCGTCTCCTCCGACATATTATCAACTTAGTGTTGGGTTGGCGGCTTGGGCCGCATATCACTGAGATATGTAATGTCACCTGGTTTCCTCCTTGGTGTTTTTTTTTTTTTTGAGTGAAGCGGCCCCTTTTCAGAGTAAATTTCAGAGAATTTGGATTTGGTCATTGTGATGTGCACCTCAGTCTATGACTTAAGAGCAACGGGGCCGCAATTAGCGGATGGAGGCTCGAGCTTTCACCAGTCTATACTGTGTGTAAACAACTGAGGTTCAACTCTTTATGGAAAACTGTCCTCTATCTCTCTGCTTCTTATTTCTTATCTCTCACTTTAGTCTCATTATGTGTTTTACTAAGAATCTCTCGTTCTCTCTCTCTCTCTCTCTCTCTCTCTCTCTCTCTCTCTCTCTCTCTCTCTCTCTCTCTCTCTCTCTCTCTCTCTCTCACCTCTCTCTCCTTTGCAGGGACGCAAGCGTGAGAAAGATGCTAGAATTAAGGAAAAGACACACGACTTGTGTTGTGTTTCAGTACTCCGAGCGCTGAAGTGTATCGACGAGCCTGTGACATATATTCCAAAAGCGGAGATCGCCAGCACAACTTGATGTGGAATTGAAGAAACTCAATTACCTCTCTCTCGTCTTGGCAATTGACAGTTGGTCTGTGCTGTAAGCTTGCCAGCAAGATTTTTCCCCAACACACACAAACACACAAACACACACACCAAGATTTAGAGTTCTTAGAATTACTCTAGACTATCGTGGATAATCTGAATCGCCCTTCGGGAAGGGACACGGATTGCTCCGTTGAGGCTGACAAGATTGTCGAGGTCTGGAATGTCCTCATTTCAACCAGTATAACAGCAAAAGGCTGGTGGGAATGTGGCCACTCATTTTTCTTCTCTCTGTCTGTCTGTCTGTCTCCGTCTCTCTCTCTCTCTCTCTCTCTCTCTCTCTCTCTCTCTCTCTCTCTCTCTCTCTCTCTCTCTCTCTCTCTCTCTCTCCTCTTCTCTTCTCTTCTCTCTCATCTTCCATCTTTTTTTCGAATCCAGGCCTTCTGGTTACCTTTCAGATAATATACTAATAAGTACCACAAGCACACACTGTAACGTCAGCACCACAGCCCAGCCAATCAGGAATTTTCGGGAGGAGCTTTTCAAGTTTCCTCCTGAGGACTGTTAAAATCTCAGAAGACGATAACGCTGTTAAGTACAATTTATTGTTATCTCCACGATACCAAGTGGCCTGATTGCTCAGGTTATATCAGTCAAGAGACTTGTTCTTGGACCTTATCGCAAGGTCGATGACTCTCGGAATCGACTCCTGGTAGACTCTACTTGACTAACTGTAGTAACAGCCCTTCGAGGAAAGAAAGTGAGAAATACTGCGAATGGAACAATTTTTAGTACTTAAACTCAAGTACAGTCAGTACTAACATTAGCTACTGAGGCTCTTTTCTCTATGTTGCAGAAGAAGCTTTTACTGGAATAACTTTTCACTAAGTAGAGCTTTATCGTCATGATTTCAAATTGCTCTACTCAAAGTGAATCCTTTTTTCCCCCAATAACTGCTTATTCTGCAATGTGTTTTACTTCACAAGGGAATATTGATGATCTGGGTTACCAACGCGTTGTAAGAGAGAAAATGCTTATGTGAAAAGTGTACTTTTGGTAGTGTGATCTCTGAGTGTGTTGGTGAGTTAGCTCAGTGTCTTCAAAAGGAGCTCTTTGTTCCACACATGTGCCAGTCATAACAGACCTCTGCTACCCCGTTGAAAATGTTGTAGTAATGGTATCGGAGGGTGGTGGTGGTAGTGTTCTTGGTAGTGGAGATAGTGATGGTAATTGGTGGCGGTAAATAGATGGTGGTGATGATGTTGGTCGGGGTGGTAGTTGAGGTGAATGTCTTGTTACTGTTAGTGATAGTAATAACGGTGGTAGTTGATGTGGTGATTGTATATATTAGGGAGAATGGGCGGTAATTAGGATCCTAGGAATTGAAGGGTAGTTACAATTACGCGAATCAAGAACTCTTCAATAGCATCAAAACACCTTCGAAGGATTCCAGTGAAGGAGGTCCCGTGGAACAGATGTTTGTAATTAGTGTACCAATTAAGCACACACAGCTGTAAGGCGTACACTGCCCTTGACGATCTGGAGAAGCTTGCTATAAAGTACACAGAGATGAGCAGTGAATTAATTTGAACATGTATGGAGTGGAAATTGTAGTAAAAAGCTTTTATCAAAGCGGCGTTTATATGAGTTAATGATTTACGTATTAACTCGAGATATATGAAGTTAACATAGAAGAAAAAATAGCAGGTGAGGACAGGAGAAACTGCATTTCAAAAGAGGAGGTTTGAGGAATGAAAATCCTGAACACAGTACACTGGATAAGAGAACTGGTAGGAAAGTCAACGAATGAGTTGGGGAAGAACCTAGTTAGAAAGTTCGGGGTAGCTGAAGAGAACTATATACACTGACGAAGAGGCAATAGTAAGAACAAAGAGTGCCAGTGGTTTAATTAGAAATACAGATAGGAAAAACAAAAATAACAACAGAAAAAATATCAAAGCTTAGGAAGAAGAGTTCCAGGGGTCAACGCTTCCACGGCCCGGTCTGTGACCAGGCCTCATGGTGGATCAGGGCCTGATCAACCAGGCTGTTACTGTTGGCCGCACGCAACCCGACGTACGAACCACAGCCCGGCTGGTTAGGTACTGACTTTAGGTGCCTGTCCAGTGCCTGCTTGAATACAGCCAGGGGTCTATTGGTAATCCCCCTTATGTATGCTGGGAGGCAGTTGAACAGTCTTGGGCCCCTGACACTTACTGTGCTGTCACTTAACGTGCTAGTGGCGCCCCTGCTTTTCATTGGGGGATGTTGCATCGTCTGCCGAGTCTTTTGCTTTCATAGGGAGTGAGCAGAAAAAAAGACAAAAATAGATAGACAAGGGTGAGAAGAAAAGATGTGAGACAATTTGAGAAAGACAAAGAAGCAAAAGCAAAATTTGAGCCAAAGTTGTTACATAGCCATATGAAAAGAAAAAAAACAGTAAAATGCTACGAAATAAGATTGAAGAAGGAAGGAAGAGACCCCACGAGTAACTACTGAAGAATGTGAGGAGCTGAACTAATGATATGAGGTGATCTCAAGAGGAGAGTCGACGGGACAGGGTAAACCATCAGTTACTAAATACCTTAACATGGAAGGAGACGTAACATCTGAGCGAGCTGGATGCGTCACATAATGGAACCTGATTGTATTATAAGAGATTCCACAAGAGGTTGGAAAGTCCACTGTTTCATCCGATAGATAAAATCATCAGGAGGAGATATGGAAGACAAATGTTATCCCAGTATTTAAGAAAAGTGACAATCAGGAAGCATTAACCCATAAACTAGCATCATTCATATGGTTTTATAAATTAAATAAGCATAAACAAATCTCGTTTAATAAAGATGATATAATTTTCTGTCAAAGTAACAGGAGAGAGAGAGAGAGTGTGTGTGTGTGTGTGTGTGTGTGTGTGATACACGGATCAGTATTGGGACCAGCACTGGTTCTAGTGTATGAATGACTTACCAGAAAAGATAGTCAGATAAAACCCTGTTTACAGGTAATGTAAAGTTAATGAGGGACTTCAAATCATTGAGGGCCAAAAAAGATTACAAATGAACCTGGTTAAACTGCAGGACTTATCAGATTAGTAGCTATTGGAATTCAACGCCAGCAACTGCAAAGGATATGAAAATTGACGAAGACCAAGAACATTGTATAGAATCGGAGGAAGGGATAAGAGGAGGCAGAGACTACAAGCATAACTCAAGGGCAAATGCCCCAGCAGTGAGCATAGTCCCAAGCACTTCGCCTAAAACGCACATCAGCCGAATAACAGGTGCCGCGAATGCTTGTTTGGTGACCAGACTTAACTTTCAAGACTCAACAAAGTCATTCACGACCTTTTATACGACATGTCAGGGAAACCATCTTGAACCCTGCAGCACCAACATGGAATTCGCAACTAATACAGTATATCAAGAAAATAAAAAAAATGCAGAGGTATTAAACAAAACTTGAGCTAATGGGAAGGAATTATGAAGAGAGGCTAAAAAAAACCGACTCTGTCAATATCAGAGGACAGAAGAACCAGGGAAGACAACACTATGTAAATGACAAGGTGAAGAAAAACAAATACACGAGTACACACCCGGAAGTTGAAGACAAATGAGTCAATGAAATATCAGGAAATATTTCTTCACCCTCAAGGTGGTCAGGTGGTAGAATGACCTTGACGATGTAGTGAAGGCAGGCTCCTTGCATAGTTTTAAGAACAAGTATGACAGGGCCCACGAGGCTAGAAGTAAATACAACGAGCGGTGTGTTAAGAGGCAGGACCAGGAGCTGAGACCCCGCCCACGCATCTCCACATATATGAGCCAGAAGTGGAGGGGCCAGGAGCTTATACTTAATCCATGCAAGTATATATAGGTGTGCACATATTGGCCAGTAAACACATTCTCTCTCTTATTGAGTTACTGATTCACTACAGCTTCACACCCTTCTTCAATGGAGAAAATCCGTCAGAGTGGATATTTACTATACAAATTCTCTTGAAGTGGCTTTGCCACTAAGAATATCATGATCCATTTTAGCTGCTTCTTGAAGTCTTCGGTAAGCCTGATTTCACTTGGTCATCAGAAAAGCCTCCTTCAAGTCCTGATGTTCCATTACACCGCATTAATATTCTTTCGTTGCGGGGGTGTCATTTGCATAATCCGTGTCATTTACATACTCGCATAATTTACCCCCGTCCAACTCCCCCTGAGAGAGAGAGAATGTGCCAAGAGCGTGCTGGCCCTTACAACTAGTTGGACGGTGGTTCGATCCAATAGGATTCACTCGACCACATACATTTACATTAAAGACAGTTTTAAGTTTCCATGTGTATGTGTGTGTGTGTGTGTGTGTGTGTGTGTGTGTGTGTGTGTCTTATATGTACGTGTGAGTGTAATGTTTTTCATATACATTTTAGTTGCTATGAATGCCAGTGCAACAAAACATAGTTCGTCTTCCTTATACTGAGGAGGATTTAGTCTATACGGCGTTTTAAAATATCAATTTAGGAAGCAGTGCTCTTTGGGGGACATTTTTTTGTTGTATTGTTTAGTGACAAATCGTTTTAAAGTTCTTATATAATAATATTCCAGAGTTTCGATATTATTCCCGAATAATTAGAATAGTTCTGGTGTGGTTTGTTGAACTTACTATTAATTTCCAATCATAATTCAATTCAGTACTTACTTGATAATCTGTCATATTAGATGCGGAGGAGCTTCTTCACGCTGGCTCAATGGGCTGCCTTCTAGTTTTACAGTGTCATTTACCAGTTTCCTCGCATAACAAAGATCCTGAAGTAGCACTGAGAATAGAACGAAAGGCTTTGAACTGCTGTGCTTATTCCCCTCCCGGTGGCTTTTGTCGTGCCTAATAGGTAAAACTTGCGATTTTAGCTTAAATAGCAACGCTCTTCCTGCCGCATAAGGTAAGTGAAAATTTGTGTATGCAATAATTCCGCAAAAATCATTCTGAACCTAAAGAAAAAAATTATTTTATTATGTATGCTTATTATTAAATTATTGTAAAATTATATAAAATATTTTTAGTTGGATTACGGTAAATTAAATAGCGCTTGTTGTAATACGGTTAGGTAAGTTTTCTAAGGTTCTTTTGATACAAAATTATTAATTTTTACATTAACATAAATAAAAAAATACATCTTAAAAAGTATAAGAGAAAATTTTAGAAAGGACTTAATTTTAAACGAGTTCTTGCTATTTGACCAGTTTTACCTATTCGGCACGATATATATATATATATATATATATATATATATATATATATATATATATATATATTATATATATATATATATATATAAGAGAGAGAGGGGGGTACCACATCTAGAACTGCACTGGGGACCCTCATCCTCAGAGAAGAGAATAAAAGTACTTCAAGGGAAAACTCAAGGTTCTCTCCGGAGTTGTTTGAATATTTTATTCTAATACCACCCCCTGTATTCTATGTGAACTTTATATATGGACGGAATACATTGACAAAAGATATATAATATATTATGTCGTGCTTAACAAGCCGAATAGGCTGAACTCCTTAAAGAATTCGAATTTTTCAAAAAAGACTTATAGATTAACAGATTTTTTCACTGACAATGATGTAAAAAATTTCACTATATCTTACTTAGAAACCTCACCTCACCTAACATAAACTAACGTAATTTGTTTTAGTCAAATTCTGCTAACTAAAATTAATGAATGTTTTTTCGTTTCGTTTAGATTGATTATCACAGATTTATTGCATAAACTTTCACTCTGCTTATTCAGCAGAAATGACTTATTTTTCTCTTACTTCATTTAAGTTATACTTCCGTGGATAGGCATTTTCTTAATCTGTAATGCATTTCTTAAAGAAATATTTACGTCTAAAAACTTGATTCAGTTTACTGGAATCACATAATATACCTATCCCAAATGTACTGTGATTTGTTAGCGTTTCATAGTTGCTGTACACATGAAATCCTAACACCGTATCCCGGAAGAAAAATAGGTAGTGAACCATTTTTTGGGGGGCAAGTTCTCGTCAGAGAACTTGAGAATGCTCTTCCAGTCCTCCTCAGTCTTTCAACGGCTGGCTATCGTAGTGAAACGAGAGATCGTGTTGTCGTCGTCAGTGTAGCTTCTTATATACCAAAATTAGTACCAACTTTGAAGATTTATCCTATTGAAGATTGAATATTTATCACAATGATTTATCCTATATAGTTTGAGGAGTAATAATGTATTATCAGCAGTGACGCTGGCCCAGGAAGGTGGAGGGGATAATGCCCTTCACATACAAACACTTTATAATTTTTTCAATTAATGGCTATTTTTTAATTAATAGCTATTTTTCAATTAATGGCTATTTTTCACTATTATATTAACCAGTTACCACGAAAACTAGCGAGTGTAAGCAATTTTATTTACATCCTGAAAATCACGTGTTTTTTAAAACGGCTTCTTTGATTTTCTCTTCCTAATATGATTTTTTAAGACCCTCCCCAGGAAACAATTCTTCCTGGCTTTAGCTCCATGACCTAAAATTAAAATCTACTGATTAAAAAAGTTAACCCAATCTCAGCACAGTATAGTGACTACACTTTTTGAGATGCGTCTCAAAAACCCTCTTCGCAAAACCAGTGTCACATACTTTCGCATATAACAATATTCGAAATTATAAATTACGCAAATACTGCTGAAGTAGCTTTTAGAAAACCTCAATATGGAAACAGCGACCAGTTTTGAGTTGTATTATGTATATTAATGTATACAATCTTATCTTCCATTGTCTCTTCTCCAATGCATAGGAACGGGAAAACTTAATTCATCTCAGTTGTTTAGTAAACACGAGCTATTAAGGAGGCCTGGGTGCAGCCGATAGCATAAATATTCATGGACGATGCTCCGGAGCTCTGCTGGTCTTTCAAGATCGCCAAACCTCATAACCAATTATCTGATTTGCATGAAATTGGAATTTCACATCCGGTGATTTCATTTTCTAACAAAAATGTATAGTTTTTTTTTTTTGGGGGGAGTTAAGAGAAGAGTTTTTTTTTTTAACTTTGGAGCTACGGAGGTTATCACTTGTAGAATTTTATTCGCTGATTTGTTTTGATTAAAGTAGAGTCATTGTCGTCTCTGTTGTTGCTGTCTCTGCTTCCACTACTGCTGTCTCTGCTTCCACTACTGCTGTCTCTGCTTCCACTACTGCTGTCTCTGCTTCCACTACTGCTGTCTCTGCTTCCACTACTGCTGTCTCTGCTTCCACTACTGCTGTCTCTGCTTCCACTACTGCTGTCTCTGCTTCCACTACTGCTGTCTCTGCTTCCACTATTCCTGTCTCTGCTTCCACTATTCCTGTCTCTGCTTCCACTACTGCTGTCTCTGCTTCCACTACTGCTGTCTCTGGTTCTCTGCTGCTTCCACTATTACTGTGGCTAATACCACTACTACTGTATCTACCACTACTCTTCTATCACCACCACCATAGCTTCAACTATTTGCACTAATCTGTGTGTGTGTGTGTGTGTGTGTATTAATAAACATGCGTATATTTCAGTAACAAACTTTAATATTAATAAAAGATCTCCCTGGCAACCAAGTAATGCAGCAAACACTCAACTTTCATCCACAACTAAAATTGTTTCAGTTTGGTGACCACTCGACAGTGCTTTCCAAACCTCCTTCACCGCCGGGACACTGTCCAGCATATTGTGTGTACCTTTCTCATATTGTTGCGAGGCAACGAAGGTAGTGAGTGAGAGAGAGAGAGAGAGAGAGAGAGAAAGGGGAGGGAGGTTGAATTCATGTATCCGGGGGATGGGGGATTAATTTATTCATGACCCACGAAATCGTAATAACACGATTGCAAACGAACCACGGAACGGGTGGGGTTTTGAACCTATGGTAAGTTTTACGACTCCCACACCATGGGTTCAAACCCCACCCGTACCGTGGTGATGTTATTCATTTAAAGTCGCATGTTATAAGGCGGGTAAACTGCATTTACACAATTGCTACTTCTGTTATGTCAGATAATGCAATTTTGGGTAAGATTTGTCAGAAAACAGGACAAGTGTTTCCTGACGCGGATCTTATTCATATGATGACCCGCAGCTGGAGCTTTTGGCCATCTGACCGAAGCCTTCCGTTGTCTTACGGTTCCACCCCATTAAAAATGATGGTTATTATCATAGTGAGAATACAGGTTAGGTTAGGTAAGGTTTGTCAGGAAACAGGACAAGTGTTTTCTGACGCGGGTCTTAGTCATATAATGACCCGTAGCGGGAGCATTTCGTCATCTGACAGAAGCCTTCCGCTGGCTTACTGTTCCACCCGTTTACAAATTATTTATGATTATAACCATTAGATGAAAATTTAGAATAGTTACATTAATGTTGACTTAGAACCTTTACTTTAATTACATTTTAGTATATTCAGGTTATGATAAGTGCCTTAACATTTATTAATTAATAAATATAGCAGTAATTATAATCATTATTATAATTATTGTTATTATTATATCAACATTATTATTTATATACAACGTTTCATTCAGTGGTACTTTACCACGTGCATAGTAAAACATCTCTGGCTGAAACGACCTTCTATATAGATTTCTCCTGATAAAAGTACTTGTCAAAATGTCAGTTTGTCATCTTCCGTCATTTTCTAACATATAAAGTATTTAAACTTAATGTGCTAATTACAAAATGTAAATTAAAAATTCAGGCAAATCAATATCCGAGGCTTTTTAAGAGTAATGAAATGTGGCATGTTATGGCCCTAGAGTCTCATTATTCAACATTATAGCCATTCCTCGAGTGTGTGATGGGACATTATGAGAGATGGGAAGTCTAAAGTAATAGCAACTCTAGCTTTTCTGAAGCTAAACCTTTGAATGTGTCGTAGCTGATGAGCTGATGGCCATAACAGAGTTGTCAATTGAATGTTTCAAATATCGCTAAACTGAAATTTTTAAATATCGCTAGAAAAAAAAATTCAGCTATCGCTAAAAACTAAAATTTTCAAATATCGCTTGAAATTGAAATTTTCAAAGGGGTTCAAAACGCTGAACTTTTGTGATAAAAAATGAGTTGAAAAAGGCACTAAAACTAATAGCTACAGTTGATACAAAATAAATTAATACACTACTCTCATTCGCCAGAGTACTGGCGATTATTTTAGATCAGCTGAATCCCAAGTTAAAGGAAATGACACACACACACACACACACACACACACACACACACACACACACACACACACACACACACACGATATGATAAAGCTCATGGAGCAGGAAGAGTGACCTAGTAGCGACCAGTGAAGAGGCGGGGCCAGGAGCTGTGAATCGTCCCCGGCAACCACAACTAGGTGAGTAAACACACACACACACACACACACACACACATATAACTAGTGCAGTATCAGACGAGGCTCTTCAGATTTTAATTTGCATAAACTCACTCCCTCACACCGGTCATCATAGAAGTTTTATCACAATAATAACGAGTCTTTGTATCTGTTGTCCATTACGTTTCCTTTAAAGCAACGCATATTACCTCAGCACCGCAGTGTCGTAGTACAACTAGGGAGAGATAAGTAGCCATAGTTTGTTTTTTTCTTTATCAGAATATCTCCTAATAGGTATACCCAGTAGTTTAATGACAAAAATGTTATTACTTTCAGGTCATTATTAAAATATGTTGCAAGTCCATTTGGTAATAATTGCACTAGAAGGCCTTTGACCTCTTGAGCGTATGATTATAATATCCCGAAGTGCCAGAGAAATTTTCCTTGCACAGTTCACTTAAATAGCCATCCATTCGTAATAAACAATCTTCCGCTATAAACAAAGTTATACTTCCCTCAGCTTCTCTTACATCATCATTTAGTTTTTCAAATTGAAGCAGCATTGTTTGTCTTTGTTTACTGAGTGGTTCTCCACCTTTTTGCCTCGTGGCATTTTCGTCTCTCTCAGTAATACTTAATTTGGCCGCCACTAAACATTTGCGTCATCTACTATTTTATTTAGCCAATTTACGACTCTCTAGCCCCTGATTCAGTGGATTCTGAAATGCTGAGTTTTTTTCCTGCTCATAATAAATGCAGTCAAGGCAAACAGGGCGAGAATAATAGTGTTTAAGCGTGACAAACACAACACAAGTGAGGGTCTAAACATAGTGGGTATGGTGTTGGATGTTACGTTATGTCTACTTCCATCCCACCAGGATGTCCAGGACTTAATCTTAATAGATCGGCTAAGTGAAGGATCACCCATATTGGACCTATCTTCTTTCTGTCAGACTCTTCTTAATTAGAAATATTCTTAGACTAGTTTAAAACATCGTTATTTTGCAAGAAGAGTCAAATTTGCTGCTAAACTAAGTCAAAAGCGCTGAAATAGCGCTGAAGATTTGGTATATAATACTGACGACTAAGACACATGTGCAGCAATTAGGTATCTTTACTGAAGAACACATGTCGGGAACCAATGACTTTTTGTAGCCATTATACAGAAAAACTGAAGACACTGGAAGAAATTAGAGGAGAAACTGAGACTCATTCATGTCTGTAGATGTTCAGTCGCTCAGCCTTGAGAGATCTCAAGCAGAAGCGTTAAGAGGATAGGTGCAGCAGTCGATGCTATCATGACAGGTGGGTGGGATCCAAGTAGTTATGCCCAAGAATTGGGGCAGAGGTAGGTAGTAGAGTTGAATATATACTGTGTACCAAGTTCCTGCGGCGTTTCTGCCTTAGACACGTATCATTACATTAACGGGATATAATACCGACAATTTTATGAATATATGATTCATTATTTGTCATCTTTAATGGAGACGTAGTCTTAAGGCTTAAAATTAAAAAAAATTAAGCCCTTTTTTATTAACAATTAATACCAATAAGAAAAAATACAAAAAATTATAAACAAACTTCTTCCAACATAATAAATACTGAAGATTGGTGAAGTAATTTGAAATGATTTTTCCCTCAGCTTTGATAAATATCAGATTTATTCATCTTCGCTTATAGATATTTTAACAAAGAAAACTTTATAAGTCATAATGAATTTTACCAGAGACGAGTTTTTAGTTCATGTCCAGAGAAAGACTTAATAAAATGAAGCGTGCTTCAATATAGGTCAGAGTGCCTAAGGGCACACCTCTGACTATTCAAACAATTTGTTCAGTGACACAGGAGCTGCCAGAATTTTCATTTATAGGAAATTCGTGCTAATAAGACATGTGTAACATGAGTCTCTTATTCATCAACATGTCGGTATTGGATGCTATTAATGTAATGAAATTTGCTACGTAAAAATGTTCTTTTATGAGAGATTATCCTCCAAGTAACGTCAGAAACTCGCATGATGAGACAGAATTGTACTGAAGGGGGATTTTTAGATGCCAAACTTACCCAATTTTTTAGTGAGTGTTGATGCGCTGGAGCAACACAACTCTAAGATAAATGCTTCTTCTAGCTACGTGTGTTTCATCAATCAAAATACCTACAGTACATATATTTATTGATAAATGATGGTCTACTGAGGTTTTCTTGACATTGATAAGAATGAAACAGCCGCCCAGATGATTTATTATTAGTCATGGAATGCATTAAACTTTTATGGGATTTTAAGTATTACATGGGAAGGGTGAGGCGGAAGGCAAGAGGGTGAGAGCAATAATGAAAAATTATTGTAGGGAGAATAACATCAAAAATGAATATTGTTATTGGATTTTTTTTATCAATAAGTATTAGTTCAGATGGTTCGGATATGAAGAAGGAATGAAAAGTGAATATTTTTTATAAAAAAGTATAAAAGGTATATATAATGGTAATGGATACCGACAAATAGTTTAAATAAAATATTTAATCATATGTTAGGACATATTTACTAAAAAATGTCTGTCAAGGGATCTTGATATAAAAGGTCAAGAATTAGCAGTATATGTAGTCGTAAGTGAGGTACAAGAGACATTACCTAAACGTTGCATAGTACAAGTGAGGTTTGAGGTGGTGTCAGGTAGCCCATGATGTCTTGAGGTGGGCGAGGCAGAACCTGATAAAACATCAGGTGTGTCAGGAATACCCACCAGTGCTGCCAGTGTAGCCACCATGACTACATCCTCTATCAAACTCACTAAGAAGCGTAGTCATACACCTCTCATTTCTATGGCAGGCATCTGCACCACCCTCTATGGACACTGTTCCTTGTAATATATAGAGAAGCCAGGCAGAAGTCTATCAGCCTGGACGAACATCATTGAGCCTGCAACAGAGACGACCTTAGATGCTGAAAATGCCTGAAAGCCTAATCGATCACTGTCGTCGACACCGTGCACCAAAAAGCTGGAATTTCCAGCTACAATGTGAGCAATAAGCCCTTAAGGATTATTAAATATAGATATTAACAGAATACACTTTGAGGTCTCAGCTAATTTTGCATGGCTGATTTTGTGCCACCAGACAGCAACAATTCTCAGAACTGACCACGTGGAGATCCCCTTTTCCCGCATAACAATGTTCAATGTATCCAACATATACTAGTATATCCCAGGGAGAAATTAGTCAAATCAAGACGATCCTAAATGAAGAGAAATTTATATGCGCTTCAGGAGGGGAGAGGGTATCTTTATTGACCAATATGATCATTTTAAAGGAAAGGTAAAGGAGATTATAAATGCTAAACGAGATTATAAAGTCGCTTGTGAATTAAAGAGAAATCCAAAAAAAAAAAGTTCTTTTCAATTGTATAAGACAAAGATCAGGTGGGAAACGACTAATATGTTAATAAAAATAAATAAGAAGATCATGGAAAAAATAGGCCTACTAAGTACTAGTTCTGAATAGGTTAATGAAAATGAATACAAAATATGTTCTCTTTTTAATAGATATTTCTTGTCAGTCTTCACAGAAGACATGAATGAGATCCCTCTAGCTAACTCTAGGTATGACATATACTTGTTTCTCTCTTGCTCTCGATAATCTAAATTATAAATTTCGATTTTTGAGCTAATATATCATTTTTGAGAACCTTAAAAAAACGGTGACTCGTTTTGAGTCTTATTCCAAATCTCGCAATATTATTGCATACAGCTTTAGCTCCCGTTATTGCTTCTCCTATTAATAGGAACGCGAAAGCTTAATCCACCTTTGTTTAGTAAACACGAGCTATTAGGAAGCCTGGGTGCAGCCGATAACATAAATATTCAGAGAGGATGCTCCTGAGCTCTGCTGGTGTTTCATGATTTCCAAACCTCATAACCAATTATCTGTTTTGCATGAAATTGGAATTTCACATCCGGAGGCAATTTAATTTTCGAACAAAAAATACATCATTTTTGGGTGGGGGTGTAGGGGAGGTAGCACTGGGGTACACAACAGTGTACCCCAGTGGTAAGAGTCGCGCCTCTTACCACTGGGATCCGGGGTTCGAGACCCTGGCGAACTACAAAAAAAAAATACTTCTTAACTGTAGCCCTGTGGAGAGAGGCGCGACTCTCACCACTGGGGTCCGGAGTTCGAGACCCGGACGAACTAAAAAAAAAAAATATTTTTTATATATATATTTAAGTTATGGAGGTTGTCACTTATAGAGTTTCATTCGCAGTTATATTATGTATAAAGTTGTGTCATGTTGGATCTGATAGTGTGGCTTTTATATCAACCGTGTTCTACCAACACGAATAAAGTGGCGCCATGTTCGTAGTACTATCGTTGATTATACGTCTACCGCCTCTATTCCCACTTTTACTGTCTTCTACCACTACCACGAACGGTAGCAAATAAGTTTCAACACCTTCATATTAGGTTAATTTTGAACTGATAAAGCCTCTGGTTGGCGAAACGTCTTTAAAGGTTCCCAGATATGGCACTTATATCTTACTCATCAGCTTCTCGGTATTATGTACCATTACTCTTACTATACCTGTAAGACTCAGCAACACCATGGAATCTTGGTAGAGAGGACACAGTTTTCAACATATTTGTTTTCACTGGCTTTAAAAACCCAGGTGATGAACATGTCTTATGCCTTATGTCGTACATTCTTTGCAAACTGCGTAAACAAAGCAGTTCTCATAAACCTGTCGGCGCAAACAGGTCGTCGCTCCCTCACGTAACCTTGATTATATAATTTACACCTGACAAGAATTTCGGACATGCAAGGTTAGAAAATTTTGCCCTTCAGCATTATGCTGTATTAAGGTGTGAAACGTGTTACGGGATAACTCGAAACGTCCGCTAGGCAGTGACAGTTCTTTTTCCACAATTACATTATGATGCTTCAGGTGTTAATGAAATACTACTTTTATTTTTTGTTATCGTATTAAAATTATTATTAAAGGTGAAACTTTATTCAAAGCTAAGGTTCTAAAATAACTGCATTAAATAATAATTTATTTTATTATTATTATTGGAAGGCGCTGAACCCGTGTGGGTAAGTCAGCACAAGGAGTAATGGAAGCTCGACTTTCTAACTACTTCTACCTATCTGCGTATTTACTAAAACTCAAATAAAGAATAAGCAAATTTGTGATAAACGTAAAAAGTGTGTGAATCGTAGTGAAATGTGAGTCTATAATACCGTAGAGTTAATTTCATTAAAATTCGTCGGAGATTAAATTAATATATTTACCTGGAGTTTACCTGGAGAGAGTTCCGGGGGTCAACGCCCCCGCGGCCCGGTCTGTGACCAGGCGTCATGGTGGATCAGGGCCTGATAAACCAGGCTGTTGCTGCTGGCCGCACGCAGTCCAACGTACGAACCACATATATATATATATACATAAAAAAATTATTGTAACCACGAACAAGTGGTATTGATAAATAACAACAGTCCTTGGCTAGTCGCAGTGTTGTTATTTATATATTAAATTAAAAGAAGAGAAGGTGTTTAGGGGGTGTGTATAATCGATGTAGATAGTATGAGGCCCATGCCAGCCATGCGTGTGTGAAGAGCTAACCTGTTTTAGAGTGTGTTACGAAGGCCTGGAACCCACATCTGAATCTTATACTAGAAAGACGAAAAAGGCACAATGCCGTGACTGGAACAATGCACAAACGAACCTCACATAGGATCGACCCTTTACAAAGTCACACTAACAGAAAAGAGTGAGGGAGCCAGTCTACATAGGCGAGAGGAACAAGGACGGGAACAAGAGAGGAAGAAAAGGAAGTAGTGGTAAGGCTGGTAGTGGAAGTAATAGTAGAAATAATAGGGGTAGTAGAAAATTGAGAGAATAGTTTAATGGAACAAGAGAGAAAGGGGAGTGTAAGGTGAAGGGAGGCAATAGAGGGGAAGACGTAGTAGAAGTAGTGTCAGTCTAAGGTTAAGAAAAAGAAGCACTGTAGAAGGGCTAAGCGTCCACGAGAGGTAGGACGAAAAACACAGGGGAGGGGGAACCGACGGACATAACACACTTAGGCAGAAGAAAGGAAAACAGAGCAGGAAAGAAGAAAAATAGGAAGGGAGTAGAGATATGGAAAGGACGAGAGGAAAAGATCAGGTTCAGTCACTAGCGTTCTAAAGTTAGAAACATTCGACAATGTAATGAGAAAGTAAGGCATCAACAGAGACAAAGCCAGAACTAAGATTCATACAAGGAACGATGTTTAGACATTAGAAGTAGAAGTAGGGTAGACAGTTTTAGCAGAGGACCAGTCAATAGGATGACCGTGATCTCTAACATGACCGAAAAGAGCATTATTGGTGTCGGGAAGCCTAACACGTCTTTCGTGTTCTTTCAGTCTGTCAGAAAGAGAGCGGCCAGTCTCTACAAAGCATTGGAAAAGACAACAGGAGCACGAAATAGAGTAGACACAAGGGGCATCTATAGCAGGAGGAGAGGTACGAACTAGATAACTACGAAGGATGTTCGTTCGATGAAAAGTTTAATGTCTAAGGAACGGAGAGAGCTGTTGAGATTAGAAAAACTGGTAATGTAGGGAAGGCAGAGAACAGGATATTACACAGGAGTAGAGAGTTTGGGAGAGAAGAAAGTCCGTTTAGCACGTCAGAAGGAAGAGTTTATAAAATCTTTTCTGTTCGTGTAACTTCGTAAACAGTCCAAGTCGGACCGAAACGTCGTCATAAGCTCCGCTCTCGTATGTGAGGGTTATTTGTGTAAATAGTCTAAGCCTCTAGAAGTTGTAGCGAAACTTGTACTGAGCAGACCTTAAGGTAAGAATAAACGAACAGAATCTGGCAATTTCAGGGGATATAATGACTGGGGTAAACTTAACACCGTATGTGATACTCGGAGGAGTTCATAGGGTGGACAGGACGAGGCTATTTGAAAGGGTAAGATAGGAATTAGGTGGGCATAGATGGAATTTCAAGACGCAAATAACCAATAGAAATTCACGAAATATTTCTTCAGCCTCAGAGTGACCAGGAAGTGGAATGACTCATAACAAAAAGCTATTAAAAAACGCCATAAACACGTGTGATGATGGGTTTGGCAGGCTCCTAGAGGCAGAGAATTAATGAAAACGGTCGTGTGCTGTGATGAGGCAGAGCCCAAAAACTTACCCTCAACTCTCATCCCCTGACTAGGCGAGAACATCAATAACACAATCATTATAATACACATATGATACATTTTGCTGCATGCGTTTTAAATAAATACACCATCACGAATTTTTTCACATACAACAATACAGTGACGTGTTTATTGTGTAAACAATTTTTTTTATATAGATCGGTAAATGTGTCGGATAAACTTCTCCAGTGGGTTCAAATTCGGTTTAAGGAAAAAAGTACAAATAATTTGTTTAAAGAAGATAAGAAACCAGTTAGGAAACGCACCACTTGTCCTTCATATTTGAGAGGTGAATACGGGCCTCCAGATAATGGCCTTTTACTGCACATGTTAGCGACAGCTCAAATATCTTCTTGAACTCAAGGACATGTATGTTGTTCAGCACATTCTCTCTCTCTCTCTCTCTCTCTCTCTCTCTCTCTCTCTCTCTCTCTCTCTCTCTCTCTCTCTCTCTCTCTCTACACAGGGGTCGATAATACAGGTTTAGGGTTCCTAACTTTATTTGCAAACTAAGAGCTGTTACCTATACCAGCTCATTTGAAAGCCTTATTATTGTTAAGAGATATACAGATAGGGAACATGATGAAGTTGGAGCTCTCTCTGGGTCTTTAATTGTGTTTATATGATCCTCTTTCTTAAGTTGAGAACATTGTTCAGAGTAGATATTTGATTGACAAATATTTCTGTCAGTCAGATTATTCTGAGCCAATTAGAGCACAAGAGAGAATTTTCGGATCTCATTTGTCTTAAACAATAATCAGAATAAACCACCTATTCCTATTGAACCCGTAAGGGTAAATAGGAATAGGCCTAATCCTAGGCCTAAAAATTCGAAAACCGTCCAGAATTCCTCTCAGAAAAGGAAAAGTGTTAATGGTTATTTTAAATAATCTAGAAATGCCATTGAATCATATCAAAAGGTACAGAAAAATGACCATTGCCCCACAGGGGTTCTGCAAAATCCTAAAAAGATTGTTCACAGTTTATCTCAAAAAAAGCCTTAAAAACGTCTATGTCTTCTATCAAAAGAATGCTCAGAATTTCTCTAAAAATTCCCAGAAAAACGTCCAGAGCTCCTTGCAGTAATTAATACCTAGAAAAACCGTGCAAGGTTCCGCACGAAAAGTTCACAACTCATATATATATATATATATATATATATATATATATATATATATATATATATATATATATATATATAATATATAATTATTGAGCAATAAAAACGTTAAATTTTACTTCACTGGAGCACAACAGACTACGAAATCAAATAATTATAAACGTTATTTATTTGGAAAAGTTGAAAAGCAATCCAATTATCATTAATGCCCTGAGTTCATCAGGGAATGCAAAGTGAAATCTTTAACCCATGAAGTTCATTAGTTAAGGGTAATATACATGGCGTGACCATTAATATTACTTCAGTGGTAGCTGTATGGGAAAGCCACTGGTGTTTTTTTTGACAAATAAGTGAGAACAGTTAGGTAGAATGTCTGGCTCTCACTTGTCGGACTAAGAATGGACTCTCTGCACTTTGCGTTGAATGACTGACTAGGATTTTGCTCTTCACATTAATAATAATAAAGTGCAATACGTCATTTTTTAATATAATAATATCGTGAAATACTTCAACCTTTCGTTTTTAATTTTTAAAAGTAACACTCTGAGATATTATTATATTTTGGTATTACAGGATTTGTGAATCTTAAAATTTGCTGCTATGATTATTGTAAGGAACCCCCACACATACATACACAGGTGTGTGTATTAAAATATTAAATATTAGATTACAGCTTGTTGCTGTGAATGTTGAATCACTAAGAGAGCTGAACCACGAGAAAACTAAAAGAGCTAAACATGATAGTTTTAGAGGATAGATCGAACCAGGAGAGACATTACGGAGTAGAACTAGAAGAGATCTTAAAGAACAGAAAGCCCAGAAGAGGCCTTAGAGGACTGCAGCACGAGAAGAAAATACCGACGAAGATAGGAAAAAGGGTCAGAAGAAACCTCTGGAGATAGAACCAAAAGTGGCCTTAGGGAATAGAAGGGCCCAAAGAGGCCTTAGGGATGAGAACTATAAAAGTTGTAAAGAATAGAAATACTGAAAGAGACATCAGAAAACAAGACACTCACATTTAAGCAAAACAAACTTGCACAACAACACACGAGCTATTAAACACATTTTTTTTATACCCAGCTATACAATGCACAGTTACACAAACACACAACCTTTTTACTTTGAGCTAGAGTAGCGAGTTGACTTCAAAACCAGAATATTTTTTTGGGGCTGACAGGTTTGCATATGTTTTCCATATTGAATTACAGCTCAAAAGGAAAAGCGTATCAAAGGCTGGGACGACGTGAGAGTTTTCTGACCGTCACCTGGGACAATACACCGGGAAATGATGTTAGTTGCTTATGCAAAGTGAGAACATTTTCGTAGTATTTCGCTTCGCTTTCAGATGGTTTAGCGCTTCTTTTGATTATAATATTATAATTCGCTTTCAGAATGTTACTTTTACTGGAGACACACTATTGCCATTATAGGGAAAGTAATTTTGAAAACATTGAAGTTTTATTAATACTATTTATAAAATTTAATGTTTAAATGAGTATTTTATTAATAACTTAAAAATCAGTTAAAGGAAAAATTACAGACCGAAATATACATAGTAGGTGTTGTACATCTTCGTTTAACATTAAATTTCGCAATCAGTAACAATTGAGTAAAATTCATTTTAATGCATTTACCTATTTTATTAAAATGTATTTTCATTGAATTTTTATTATATGTGAATTTATAATTTAATTGTTTAATCAAATTTACAGGCTTTACTGGAGTATTGTTCCCCTTGTGATCTTAGATCACACACTAAGATTACAGGCTAAAGTCATAGTAGCTTTAGCTTAACTAAGCTCTCTCATACTGCAATCAGAGGTTAATTCCATTAAACCAGTCTCCCTCTTACCTGTCAGGATTTTACAGCACAGACTGAATCAATATCACGGTCATAACCCCTGTGAGAATTGTACAGTTTTGACATCATCACTACACAGATTTGACCTGTGTGGGGAAATTAACACTTCTGGTACCACTACCGCAGAGACGTGACCTCATTTCTGAATCGATTTACATAGGGAGAATAAGGCACTGCGCAGTAGTGTAAACTGCCAGTAATCATAAGTGAGGTTCAGAAACATAAACATATATATGTATGAGTTATAAAAAATCACTTCAGCAAGGTTTAAACTCCGGGACGAGTTTCAGTGCGATCCACTGCACTTTCTTTAGCTTCTTCATATGTTTCTACGGTATTCTTTTCATACTGATGCTTCACACACTGTAACTGCTCTGACCTATGTGGTATGCAGAGCCCAGAATGAATCTTTATGAAATTTTCTGAATGTTCTGAATTTCCCTCGGCACGCATACGACACCGGCATTATGCTCATGATGTACGCGTCAGGTGACATGCTTATCATTGTACATGCCTCGCTATTTTTGTTTGAAATTTGCACAAAAGAGAACATAGACAGGAACAGAGAAGATATGTATGTAATATATATATATATATATATATATATATATATATATATATATATATATATATATATATATATATATATATATATATATATATATAATATTACATTTATTTGAGGGTTTTCTCTCTTATATTTACACAATGGCTTTACAAAGTTAGGTCATGAGTTCCTTTATTTACAAGCTAAGAGCTGTTACCTACCTTAGCTCATTTGGAAGCCTTTTTATTATTATGAGACATACAAATAGGGAACAGGATAAAGTAGGAGCCAAATGTGGGTTAACTGACTTTATTTCAACGATATCATTATCTTGTACGAATATGTTCCAGACTCGCGTCATCTTATGAATAAATGATTTCAGATGAAGTGATGTTTTTGAGAAGGGTACAGCCAGAGTGTAGTTAATGATTGCTGCTGACCGTCTTGATGTGTAAAAGCTGTCTTCTCGCTCTCTGAATTGGAGCCAAATGTGGTACCAGTCCAACACTGGCCTGTGGTGAAGGCTCTGCTGAAATGAGAGATCTATCCAGGCCGGGTCCAGGCGAGAGATGAGTTGTCTTGATCTGTTCTCCATTCTGTCAAGTCGTAGATGAGACAGGAGGGTAGGTAAGCGTGTGTGCGCGCGTCCACGCACGCCTGCACCCCCCGAACGCGCTCGCACGCACGCACGTACACACACACACACAGACACACGCGCGCGCGCGCCACCAATACACTGGGGAGGCTGCCTTGCTGGTGAATGTATGGCTCTTGATCCAGGTGCTTCACAGTCCTCCTTAAACACTGATGGACTGTACACATCGACTCCAGGCAGAGGGGACTGATTACCTTAAACTCCTCATCTTTCTCCGTACTTCTCTGTATTGGACTGATGAAGCCACTGACTGGCGAAACGTTTCCTCAGTAAAGTTTCCCAAATGTTGCACAAGTGCCTCAATCTTCAACATTAATAACAGAAATTACATAAAACAACAGAGGAACAGCGCCGGAGTGACAGAGATGTAAGCAAAAAGACAACAACTCTGATTCTTTGGATCAAAAGCTTCTTCTCCGGCTTCAAACGACAAGAAATTGTTTTAAGACTTAACATTTCCAAAGAATTTTTTTTTTACTTCTCAAAACTTTACTGATGCTGAGATTTTTTTTCTTGAGATCTTTGTTCATAACAAAAAATAACTGACTTTAGAGTGTTAGGTAATGCAGGGTTAAAGCTGCCTTAATGAGCACTGAAAATATGCAAGGAAATACACCTTGAAATACACCAGGTCATACACCTGGAAATGCACCAGGAAAAGTATATTGAAATATACCAGAATATGCGTCCGCAAATACACCTGGGAAATCTGCTTGAAATACCTCTTGAAAATAATACAACTCACCTGGGAATATACTTAGAGATATAACCAAGAAATATGATTGGAAAACCCACCATAATATACTTGAAAATACGCTGACCTACAGCCACTACAGCAGACGGAAACACTACTGTACACAGACTGTCTGTTGATGGTTCAAGATTGATGGACTACTGTAAACACATCTAGGTGTAAACTAATGTAAACACACCTGTATAAACTAATGTAAACACACCTGTGTAAACTAATGTAAACACACCTGTGTAA
>WNWK01000207.1:450000-472500 GCA_009830355.1 Cherax destructor | reverse complement strand
TTAGAACCAAAATCTGGAGAAATTTTAACATACAAATTGTTATAAAGCATAAGGGTTTATTAGTTTTACTATTTATAAATATTTCAAGTTGCTGGGGACTGCATGTGGTCTGGGGGCCGCAGTTTGGAGACCCTACCCTAAACATTCTCGTGACTCCTTGATATGCACTGTGTCAACCCAGACTATTTCACTCTCCCGTAACAGGCCCTGTGGCCTGGCAAAGCCCCGCTTCATACGGCGAAGGTCCGGATTCGATTCCCAGCCGGGTAGAAACATTGGGCGTTTCTTCACACGGTTGTCTATGTTCCCATCAGAAAAATGGGTACCTGGGTGTTAGTCGACTGGTGTGGGTCGCATCCTGGGACAAAACTGACCTAATTTGATGTCAGCTAAGGCTGTATACCTTGTACATGTACTTGTAGTAAATAAAGATATTATCATAGACTGGCGGCAAAACATGGTCTCTTTTTAAAATGGGTTTCTGTTTCCATGGGGTTCTCATTTCCACACACACACACACACACACACACACACACACACACACACACACACACACACACACACACACACAACATTCAATCTTCAGTGAATATAACCACACACTTTCTTCAAGGTTACATAACATCACAAAGACAGCTTTCCCCGACTCACTTGAATGTAAAAACGCTCATATATGCTCGTTGAAGGTTCAAGGCCTTTCCCAGAAGGCACTGGTAGTCAACAGAATTGTTGGCTTCACATGTGTGCAAATGTCGTCACTTTAAAAATTAAAAGATAAATTTTGCAGTAACTTTACTTTTGTATATACATACATACGTAAAGACATACATAAATACCATCATACATGTCACTTGTCATGGGTTCAACCCTCACCCGTTCCGTGAGTTGTTTACAATCGTGTTATTACGATTTCATAAATTTTAGAAATTCTAGGACTCAAATCAATTTTCTGAATGAAATCTCAAGCTCCCATAGAGCTCAAAGTTTACCTTGAACCTCTTCTGTATATTGCATAATAACAGGTATTGTATACAGTAATGAACTCTAACATAAAAAAAAATTCTAGGGTCTAGGCTTTGATTTATGCTGAGGTATGAAAACAGCTTTGTTTCAGAAAAAAAAAACATACGAAAACTCTTACTCATTTTTGTAAAACCAGAGAGAGAGAGAGAAAGAGAGAGCGAGGGAGCGAGAGAGCGAGGGAGCGAGAGAGCGAGAGAGCGAGAGAGAGAGCGAGAGAGAGAGCGAGAGAGAGAGCGAGAGAGAGAGCGAGAGAGAGAGCGAGAGAGAGAGCGAGAGAGAGAGCGAGAGAGAGAGCGAGAGAGAGAGCGAGAGAGAGAGCGAGAGAGAGAGAGAGAGAGAGAGAGAGAGAGAGAGAGAGAGAGAGAGAGAGAGAGAGCGAGAGAGAGAGAGAGAGAGGAGTGCGTAAAGAGGAATTACGACACAGCGGCAGTAAAGTTTTTTTCTTAGGATTGCTTAAGTGAATTAGGAATTAGGCTAAGTTTTTCATCTTAGATTTTTCAGCTGGTGATAATTTAGGTAATGGCTGATTTTCGTGCTTGTGAAAAATGAAAACGTGTATTATTTCCTCTCCGATTGTAATAATAAAAACTATGTTCCCGTTAATATACATACAATTTTTTTTTCCTGATTTTAATGGAAAAGGTAAGCATATATATATATATATATATATATATATATATATATATATATTACATAGGGTGAAGTGAGAACTAGAAACTGGAAAAAATTAAACAATGGATAAGAGAAAAAGAGGAGAGATATAATAATATGCAACAATAAAGGGAGAGTAAGAATGAGTGGTAATTAGTCAGAGATCACGAAGTCAGATACAGCTGGGACGAGTGGGGTGGTGAAGGATCTCCAACATCCTGACTGATCAGACACTGGGCTGTGATAAGGTAACGGAGGATCAATCCTGCACCAATCCTTATGTTGAACAATTTGGACAAATTTAGGACCTCAGGAAACAATTTTAAAATAATACTTGAAACTGGGGAAGAAGAAAAGAAATAAAGTAAATAAAGTATAAATTAGAACAAGATATGAAAGAAGATTAGGAGGAGACGGCAACCCCAGCAGAGAAGACTAGAGAAAGGGAAGGCCAGGAGATGAAAAGGTAAGGTGGAGGAGGAAGCAGCAAATAACTAGAAAAAAGGAAAGGAAAAGAAGAAATTGAGGAGGAGGAAGAGGAAAAGATTAAGGGGAAAATGAAGAGGAGGATAAAGAGAAAGGGGGAAGAGTGGGGAGAGACAGACAGAAACGAGTAGCCAGTTTCTGAGCACTACATCTGTTTAAAGCAAAAGACGTCAAACCCCCCACACAACTCGAGGACGAAAATCCCTCGAAACAGAACGGAATCTTTGGTCTTAAGACCGCTCAATACTCACTTCCCAGAGGCACCCACACAACATTCTTTGGGGGCCAACATAACCACAATCAACATGGCTGTCCGAGACGACAAAAACATATAATCAAAGGAAGACTTACGCCGAATAACATAATGAAATATGTCATATGAATACTGGTACTTGTTTGGATTTTCCATAAACTGGATGGGAGAGATTGGTCCTCCTAGCGGGAGAGTTTCTAGGTGTAAAAGAAGGCTTTCTTCCACCCTCCCATAACGCACACTGCTGCTACCTCCTCTTTACGGTTCATCTACCTAATAATTTTTTTTTTTAATATTGTCCCTTGCCACCCTTTGTATGGGGTGCGGTAGACGTCCTAACTTTCATGAATACACACACACACACACACATACACAGACACGCACATGCGCGCGCACACACACTCTTGTATAAGTGGGGAAAAAGGCTTGAAATCGAAAACTCATTCAGGGAAAAACAAGACTTAGGAGTGAGCAGAGTGCCGAGCATATCACCTGAGCTTCACACCAGCTCATAACCTCTACAAGGAAGACTCGTCTCACAAGTCTAAAAAGTAGCAAAATGTTGGGCCCGTCTTGGAGTACGCAACACCCTCGCTTGATAAAGTATTTAAGAAACTAAAGAGTGCAAGATAAGCAACAAGACTGTCCTTAGAGCTGGGCAGGGAGGGGGCAGGAGAGGTATGGTGAAAGACAAGGAAATGAACCTGACGGCATTAGGCGAGAGAAGAACCAGGGTAGTGTGGACAGAAATTGAGTGTTGGAGAGGAGGAACACAAGGGAAAAGGATTCTCCTACCAAGAGATCGTTGATGAAGTCCTGCTGCCGGTGCTCTCACAAGGTACTCCGAAAAGCCGGACTGGTCAGAGATCACGCCTGGACTAACGGAAGCACGACAACAATTATCATATAACCAATCCCATTTTATTGTTGTATTTCACAAACCGCTGAATCCTGGGTTATTAAGCGCGAGGAACGTTGAAGGCTCGATCCTCCGTCCACTAATCGCGACTCGGTCTCTGTTTTTGTAATACAGTTATTATCCTCTTAGCATTAATAAATCACATAATTATCGGCCCATCAAAGTTTTCGCATCTTGTTTGTACTAGGCTATAATAGGGACGGCAAGAATGTGGAGGGAATGGCCTGAGGATAGGACAGAACACTGAAAAAAAAACACTTGTGTGGGAAACCGGGAAACGAGATCTAAGAATAGTTAAGGTGTCTGACCACTTTGGGTGGGTTTGGAAGAAGTGGGTTTTTGTCACATAGTGGGGAGTATGCAAATTATTTACAGTATCTAAATATCGCAATTGTACGAGTAAAATTTTAAGATTCAATATGCCCAAATGAGGCTATTGTGAATTACTTATTTGGTAATTTATGAGTTTCCTGCATAGTAAATTACGGAAAACATCATTAATTACAATAATCACAATATAATAAAAACTGAATAATAATCATTAATATTATCTAGTGCATATATCTCACGTAGAATCCTACGTAGCCCTACTGAGCGTTTAAAAGGTAATAACATTTCCGGTTCTCTTCCGCTTCTCTCCACGAGTCATCAACCTCACACGCCCATTAATGAACCACAATGCAACTTCCATAATACACGCTGCAACAAGGCCACAGTGACGCCACTTCTCCGGGTCCTCGCTACAGACTAACGCTCTACAAGCACTTGTTTCAACTTTAGTCTTTCGAATTTCTGGCAATACTGTGCATAGGAGAGGTTTATACTCCAACAAGCAGTACAAGTAGCTGGAACTTCGAGTGTTTATAAAAGTGTTTTGAAATTAAATGTTGCAAAATAGGCATTGGATTCGTTGTGGGTGAAAGACTGTTTACAGTTATGGCTTTGCATAAGGGGTGTGCAACAACGTGCATCTGTGTATATTCACCAAGAGGCATATATCGCTCCGTGTATATACACCAACAAATGTATACATGCACCATCAGTATACATGCACCATCAGGTATATACACTCCGCTTGTACAGTATATACAATGAGAGGTACATATTTAAGCAAGTCAGAAGGACCAGACACCCAGTGTAAGCCACTTATCGTATGACATAATACATCCCATTGTTTGAATAATCAAGAATTATAAGGTGCAGTCACAGAGCCACGTATACATGCTAGTTAACACGTAAATCTAATATCATGGAGAGCATTTCAAGTATTAATACTGACCGACTTTCCAGATAAAGGGATTGAAAAAAAGTTCGTACATTAAGTTGAAGTGCTTTTCTAGTGCTGGGTTCGTGGCGTTTGGTGGATGGTAACCTACTGTTTGCTTGTCTCTGTTACGTACAACGGTGTGTGGGTGCGTTAGTTATTATTGTGAAAACACCTGTTGATAGACACTTAGCGTGTGTACTCACATGTGGTTGCAGGGATCGAATCCCAGCTGCTATTTGTGTGTGTGTACTCACCTATTTGTGGTTGCAGGGGTCGAGACATAGCTCCCTGTGTGTGTGTGTGTGTGTGTGTGTATGCACTCATTTATGATTATGGAGGGTCGAATCTCTGATCCTGGCCTTACCTGCAAACTCCATTCGATTAATTTCTCTAATTCCTGGTTCGTAAACCCTGTCGTACGTATCTGTAAAATCATGTATCGAATTTGCTGCCAAAGCTTCTTCGTTAAGGCCATTCCGCATTCTGACTTCCCCGAAGATGAAAAAGCATTTCTCAGGTGTTCATGTGCCTTATCTGCGTCGTGAATTTCAACTGATTAACACTTGTCACCAATTTCCGTCTTTCAAACTCATCCGAGTCTCCCCTATCAAGTATTTTGCGGTAGTGGTTGAGTGTTGGTAAGACCTACCTAGCAAGGGCTACTGCAGTGCTCTTCTTTTTTTTATGTTCTTAGTTTTGTGTACCTGCAAATAATCATTCAAGAAAACCTGATCCTCGCTAAAGCATTTTATGTCAGTAATTAACTTTATGCTTCTTGCCGGTCTCCACAACCTGAATAGAGGTCGTTCAGTATTTTTTGTGGAGAGATTGTTGACTAATTTTTGCCCTCTTTCTCGTGACAGATTCATCAACTGATAGATTTTATTCATGAAAAAATATCATTCCTACTTTAGAAGTTGTTTGATGGACACGATGAGTAGCGTGTTGTCACATTAATGAGTCAAATCCTTGTAGATGATATTTATGGTATCCCTTGAGATGTGAAATATATTTTCCTGCTCTTCGTTGATCTCTGAATTTAGAGGAACATTGTATATGCTCTTTCTGTCTCATCTGAGTAAAAAAAGAAAATCTATAAAAAGCTGTCCAACGTACTCTTATATAGAAATATCCTTGTTTAGAAAAAAACATTTTTAATAAAAAATTTTATCTACACTTTGCAATATGCCGGGAATCATGTCGGAAGAGATTCTGTCTGCCTCAAGTTATTGATAACTACCTGTTGACTACTACATGCTTTTTGCTTCTTAATAATGCGATAGTTTATTGCATGAAGGCGATATGAAGACTGAGACCAGCAGTGAGGCTTTGTATATAGTCGCTAGGTGGATACAAGCGAGGAAATCTTGTTTAATCCCGAACGTGCTCTTCTCTGCGTTATTATATTGCAGGAGAGACTGTTACGTTGTTTGGGTTCGAGTTCCTTACAAGATTCAATGATACCTTCTACGCATACCCAACACGGTCTATGGAGTCTCGTAAATTGGGTCATTCTGTGCACGTGAACACACGGCTTTAATGGAACCTCCTGGTTCCTAGTGTTTCATGTGTTTAGCTACATTCCAGTGATCATTTATTAATTTTATCTTACCTAAAGATTAAAAAGGCATAATACCATGTAACTAGTCAATGGTACAAGTCCGACCGAAACGTCGACATAAACTCCTTTCTTCTATTGCAGGTTATTTGTGTATTATCTTGCCTAATTGTTATAGAATTTGTGACATTTGATATTGTTAGTGTCTGTAGCAATTTTGCTTAATAATAAAGGTGTTTGACAGCTGTATGGTGTGTGTGTGTGTGTGTGTGTGTGTGTGTGTGTGTGTGTGTGTGCGCTTCTTAGGTAAATTTTCCGTACTCTTTATAATATAAAAGCTTATGTAATTTATTCGAATATATGCTTTTGTACTGTATATTTTATGATATCGTATTTTTCTGGGAACAGAAACAACTCCTCTACTGGAGTATCCAGATTATGTAGTCTTAGGAGACTTGAGCATCCTACAAATACATTCATTATTTTACCCATTTACACCTAAAAAAAAATTTTGTTCTTAACCACGGGATTCATCCTGGCAGTAATTTATGTTCTACGATGTACAAACTTCTTCAGACGCTGCCAGCAAACGTGCAAGAGGTTCCCCTCACTGCGTGTGATAAATGGGCCATCATTTTGAGCCCCGCCTGTATGCTTGAGTGGGGAGTTTTATTACTCCCACACACACACACAATGGTGCCATGGATTACACTTCACAGTCCCTGACGGATGCGAATATGACGTCTTCTCGCTCACGTCGAGATGGAATGATCTTATTTCTAGTTATTTTTGCTTTGTCTTGTGATGTTTTATTATTGTCTTCAAAAATTAGATGAGTGGTTTGAGTATTTAGTCTTGTGACTGTAAGTCGGTGTTGTAGGCACAGCTCTTGGGCCCCACCTGTTGATAGCCATTATATAGTTAAGATTACTCCCGGCCATTTTTAGTCTTTGTTACATATACTTTTTCCACGTCCCGTGCTCATGATTTCCACTTATTCATTATCTTTACACTGAACAAATACCTTTTACTTCCCTTTGAATATATATTTAAGCTTCTAGTTTTTGTTCGTGAAGTCACTTTCTCTCCTCTGTCATGTCTAACAGTCGGTCTAATATGTCGACGTTACGAAGTATCTTACAAATCATGAAATTTATAAGTATCTTACTAATCATGTCTCCTCTGGTTCTTGTATTCTCTAGTAACTTTAGTTTTAGTTCTCTTAACATATTTTCATATCTTTAATGTTATACTATTGAGACTAACATTTTGGTAAATCTCATAATGTTGAAGGCCTGACGAGATTGCATTAATGCATTGAAACAATGCATAAAGTTCCATTTTTTTTTTAACCTGTAAAAAATCATTTGGCTGAATCTCTTTTGTTCTTGTCTTCTCCTTCAACGTTCGAACTGTCTCACCCGCTTTCTCCACGCTCAGTAGCAGCTCTTCGAGCCTACTAAATAAAATGTATTCTTCTTTAACCTATACAATGAACCTCAGCTTCCATTTCGTTATCTAAAAACAATAAATTAAACAAAATTCATTCCATCTTCACTTTTTCTACTTCATTATCCAACATCTCGTCACTTTCACTCTTCAGCTGACAATCTCTCTCTCTCTCTCTCTCTCTCTCTCTCTCTCTCTCTCTCTCTCTCTCTCTCTCTCTTCCCAAGACTGTTTTTTAGTCTTCGCAAATTTCTTTTACTATTTTCTCTTTAGTATTCCTTCGGTATTCTCATTCCCCTCTTTTTTTTAATCACCATATACGTCACTTTCATAATAGATTTTTTATGTTAACTGTTTATCGCATTACACTTTTCACCCCGCCATTCTACTAGTTATTCCTCTTTCCATCCATCCCATCTTCTTGTAGCGTCATTCCACTGCTGGACATTCAACCTCATGGATTTCTTACTCATGCCAATTTTAATACACACACACACACCGTATGCACGAAGGATTTTGTGTATGCAATAATTTCGCAAAACTCATTCTGAACGTAACGAAAAAATATTTCATTGTGTTTATTATTAAATTATTGTAAACTTATCTGAAATATATTTAGTTGGATTACGCTAAATTAAATTGAGCTTGTTGAAATAAGGTTAGGAAAGTTTTTTTAAGGTTGTTTTGGTACAAAATCATTAATTTTTACATATAACATTATTGAAAAAAATGTCTTTAAACGTATAAAATAAAATTTTAGAAATGAGTTAATTTTAAATGAGTTCTTGCTAATTGACAAGTTTTACCTATTCGGCACGACATTATATATATATATATATATATATATATATATATATATATATATATATATATATATATATATATAAATGTGTGTGTGTGTTATGCGCATATGAGCGGTTCTTTAGTGTGCAAGTTCCTGGAGTCTTGGGCATCTATTACCTCCGCTTACATGTAAAGCCTCTTCAAGGTATCCTATCTTGGCAGGCTGAGTACCACCGTGAAAATGGGATTATAGCCAGACCCCTCCATTGGTTAAGCTTGGTGAGTAATGTAGAGAGAGAGAGACAGACGAGACAGACAGACAGACAGACAGACAGACAGAGACAGAGAGACAGAGACAGACAGACAGACAGACAGACAGACAGATCGACCGACCGACCGACCGACCGCGATAGACACAGAAACAGAGAGAGAAAGGTTCAAAAGATAGCAATTGTAGCATTTATTGGACTAGACGGCATCAGCCACAGTGGCCATTCTTTAACACCTAAGGATGAAATTATGCACCTGTTTGTGAATTGCGTGTCTCATTATAGCCCCGTCCCTCGCAGTCACAACCTTCTTCTATCCGATCCTAATCTGAAATGTACAGACTGAATTTGAGGTAAATTAAAATGTAGGTCGACTTTAATACGGTATCTGCCTCTCCCATGTACTCTCTTAGAGCTTCCTTCTTTTGTTTTCAGCCAATTTAATGTTTATGTTGTTACTTTCTCTGGGATAATCAAGTGATGCGGTTATTAATCATACGATAACCCACTCAGGTCTCATTAGGAGCATCTTAAATATTGTGTTGCGTCTAATATAGTTGTGTTCTTGACTCAAGTGAGTCCTTGACTCAAGTGAGTCTTTGACTCACATGACCGCGGGCGTGCAGGATCATGAGATGGATGTGTATCTGTTCAATAAATATAACTAAACCCAATTTATTTTGTGTGTGTGTGTGTGTGTGTGTTGAGGTTATCTCAAGGGAAGGGTGGTTACGTCGTTATTTTTACTTTTGGGTTTACAATAGAAACAACAAGCTTGACAGGCTCCTGATGCAGTGGCGATTGGAGAAGCAGGCGACTTCGTGGTGGTGGTGGTGGTGGTGGTGGTGGTGGTGGTGTCGCATGACAGTCTAGCAGGTAGTATGTTAAACGCTATGTAGAAGTGTGGTCGCAGTGCTAGCGTTGTTCTTCTGCTGCTTTCTCAATTATATTCTTCTTGGAAGAGTAGGAGAGGCGCAACCCATGAATACCTGTGCGCCTATATCTGGTAAGGTCTTTTTTTTATTTAAAAAAACTGGACACGTCAGCAGCGTTCTGCTCTCCTATTCGGTATGATACATACGTATTGGGAACACAATGTAACTATATTTCCATTGTCATATTCCATCACACAGTTAAAATATCTCTGTCTTACCTCTGAGACTTCAATAGGGCAATGAGGATATCGCCAAATATTCCATTACAGGTTCATCAGCTTCAGGACCTTCAAGCATTTCTCAAGACATTTCTCCATCATCACAGAGCAGAACAACAATATTTACACACAGGAGAGTCCTTGTTGACAGTGGTGAGGTGTCAGTGTGAATCCTTTTCACGCCACAACTCTCGTCGTAATAAGTGACTGAGAGTCTCGCGTTTTGGGCTATTGATTAGTCTGTCGAAGACTCTTACGGGGGGGAAAAAATACATACTAATTTCATATAATTTTCACCTGCATTTCTTGGACATCAACGTGGCTTGCAATGCAGTTAAGTGTAGTTTTGCTTTCGTATCACAAGTTATCCAGACGCTTGATAACTTTTCAGTAATTGCATACACTTATGAATATTTTTTTTTTCTTGTTGTCACTCATATGGTAGTTAACGTAGATAATCACCACTGTAGTTGATTCTCAGGTACAAAATTTGCTACCGTTCATTAATTTATAAACTATTCAACATCTCTCTCTCTCTCTCTCTCTCTCTCTCTCTCTCTCTCTCTCTCTCTCTCTCTCTCTCTCTCTCTCTACGTCATTATATTGTTTTGCTTTTATGACCTGATAATTATCACAGAGAAAATGAATGTGCTAGCAAGCACAGCTAATGTCTTTAATGCATTGACTGGAAGCTTGGTATTATTGTTGGACTTTTTGCTTCCCCGGGCTGGATACCCTGCAAGGGCTGCAAGGATGTTCAACAGTTATGTAAGGCTTTCATATTAATGAACTGAGTCAAATAATTGCTATGACGTGGAAGTTGAATAAAAACTATTAGAGTATGTGCACGCACGCACGCAAGCGCGCGCGCGCTCACACACACACACACACAAACACAACACACACAACACACACACACACACACACACATACACATACACACATGCATACACACACACATACACACATGCATACACACACACATACACACATGCATACACACACACATACATACATACATACACACACATACACACATACACACACACACACACACACACACACACACACACACAGGTTAAGGGAAATCGACATGACGACACTGGAGGACAGGAGAGATAGGGGGGACATGATAACGACATATAAAATACTGAGAGGAATTGACAAGGTGGACAGAGACAGAATGTTACAGAGATGGGACACAGCAACAAGGGGACACAGTTGGAAGTTGAAGACTCAGATGAAGCACAGGGATGTTAGGAAGTATTTCTTCAGTCACAGAGTGGTCAGGAAGTGGAATAGATTGGAAAGTGATGTAGTGGAGGCAGGATCCATTCATAGCTTCAAGAAGAGGTATAATAAGGCTCATGGCGAAGGGAGAGTGACCTAGTAGCGGCCAGTGAAGAGGCGGGGCCAGGAGCTATGACTCGACCCCTGCAACCACAACTAGGTGAGTACAACTAGGGGAGTACACACACACACACTCAATAGTGTGTGTGTGTGTGTACAAAACCTCAGGGGAATTGAATGATAGCTCTTGGCCTTTCGTGTTGCAATCAACACATTATCAGCAGCTTGCAATGTTGCAGAAATGAGTGAACAGTCGAGAAAAATCCATTCAAGGGAACAGTGTGGTTCGCTTGAAAGGATCTTCCTGGACTTATTCATTTCTGCAATATTGCAAGGTCTTGATGATGTGCTGATGGCATCACAAAAGGCCTAGAGCTATCATTAAACTCCCCCCGTGGTTGTTTTGTGCGTGTAGGTTAGTAGACAGCAACCACCCAGGGAGGTACTACCGTCCTGCCAAGTGAGTGTAAAACGAAAGCCTGTAATTGTTTTACATGATGGTAGGATTGCTGGTGTCTTTTTTCTGCCTCATAAATATGCAAGATTTCAGGTACGTCTTGCTACTTCTACTTACACTTAGGTCACACTACACATTCATGTACCAGCATATATATACCCACACCCCTCTGGGTTTTCTCCTATTTTCTTACTAGTCCTTGTTTATTTCCTCTTCTCTCCATGGGGAAGTGGTACAGAATTCTTCCTCCGTAAGCCATGCGTGTCGTAAGAGGCGACTAAAATGTCGGGAGCAAGAGGCTAGTAACCCCTTCTCCTGTATATATTACTAAATTTAAAAGAAACTTTCATTTTTCCTTTTATGCCATCCCGTCTGGGGAGGATACAGCCGGTGCGTTAAAAGAAATATATATATATATATATATATATATATATATATATATATATATATATATATATATATATATATATATATATATATATATATTATATATTATAATTAAGTCTTCACCTCTTTCCCCTCATCCTCACCTACTTCCCTTTACGCTCTCCATTTCACGTTCGTCCTTTACCTTAATTCCCTTCTTTATTTCCCCACATATCTTCCCCACCCCTGGCCTGCCCCTCTCCTTCACTAGCTCCCCTTCACCGAGAGAAAAATTAAGTGCATAATGGAGGCTATAAAAATCGCAAGAAGGAAAAATGGAGGCGAGTGCAGGAGAAAGACGGCGGGTAGCGGGAGTTCAGCGCGAGACTTAAGTCTGACCATTGTGTCTGCGATGGCAGAGGAGAAGCCGGGAGGAACTCCGAATAGAGAGCTTATGGAAGAGTTTCCGGGGAGGAACATGGAATGTACAGCTGGTAAGGAACACAACAATGGTAAGTGAACGGAAATGTTTCTGGAGAGGAACGCGGAATGGGGAACGCATGCAAGAATGACTGGGAAGGATCGAGGATTAGAACATATGTGGGAAGAATGTCGGGGTTTGATAAGCAGAATTAACAAAGTTTCTATTCATTTAAGAAGTTGAACACGGAATAGAAGGCATAAAGAATCTCTTAAACACTATGCAAACTATTTCCACCTTAAGATGGCTTACTGGCAGGAATCAGAGTGTTACTTGCATGCCTGAGTGAAGGGGTCAGTGGTTATAATATCTCGTACCCGACTATGTTGGGTACATTAAATAAGGTGGAAAAATACATATTGGAAAACAGGGTAAATAATTATAGCAATGGCCCTATCATTTATACATCTAAATACAGAAATGTCATTGAATAATTTAACAAATATTCTCTGGACTGCCTAAGGAAGGAATAACTCGGTAAATAAAGCAAAACGTACTCAATAAGTAACTTGAGTACAAGTGTTAGTAATAACTGAATACACATTTATAGGAGACTCCTAAAAGTCCGAACATTTAGGAAGGAATCATTTAGGAAGGAATCATTTAGGAAAGAATCATTTAGGAAAGAATCATGGAAGCAAGAATCATTTAGGAAATCATGATTCTGAATGTGTATGACGGTGCTCCTCTTCATCCACCCTGAGTGACAGTAACACAACACACAACCCGGGAAGGAGCTACTGGTTGTAACACTGTTCATACCCTGTTAATGGCCCTGTGGGTATTTATAACAGTAAGTTTCCAAGCCAACCAACTCTACCGAAAAGACGTATAAAAGATACTGGTTTGACGGTAGAAGCCATGAATGCTCAAACCTCCTCTGGGGAAGACTGCTCCAACCAGTCTAGCAGAGAACAAAACGGCACTGGAGATTGGAACAATAAACAACAGGACACAGATAACACTCTCACGACGACGTTTCGGTCCCTCATAGAAAAAGTAATAAAATGCCGAATACTTAAGACTTGCGATTCTGGCTTAAACAGCAACGCACTTCTTGCCGAATAGGGCAAGCGAAAATTTGTGTATGCTGTAATTTCGCAAAAATCATTCTGAACCTAATGAAAAAAAAAATAATTCATTGTGTTTGTTTATTATTAAATTATTGTAAACTTAAATAAAATATATTTAGTTGGATTAAGCTAAATTAAATTGCGCTTGTTATAATAAGGTTAGGTCAGTTTCCTAAGGTTCTTTTGGTACAAAATCATTAATTATTCTGTTAACATAAATGAAAAATTACTTCTTTAAATGTATAAGAGAAAATTTTAGAAAGGACTTAATTCTAAATTAGTTCTTGATAATTGACCAGTTTTACCTATTCGGCACGACATATATATATATATATATATATATATATATATATATATATATATATATATATATATATATATATATATATATATATATAGGAAGTACTTTTGAGCACATTGGCTGCTGATGAGCTATAGCGGCAGTTTATCTGTATACTAAAACAGGAACAAATGTAAACTCTTAGTGCATGTATGCTGAGAATATACGTTAAGGGATAAAGTATATACCGTATATATACATCTTGGAGTGTTTATATGCCGCCACCTCCTACCCCTTCTCATACTCCTCTTTATACTATCCTCCTACTACTCCTGTTCCTCCTCTTCCTCATCCTTACCTCACATAATTCTGCTCTGCCTGCTCCTCTTCTTGCTCCTCCTGCTTCTTCTTATCTCTTAATATTCTGCTCCTCCTTATATTTTAATATCCTGCTCCTCCTGCTCCTTATTTCTTAATATCCTGCTCCTTCTCCTGCTCCTCCTCCTGTTTCTCCTCCTGCTCCTCTTCCTGCTCCTCATGCTTCTCCTCCTCCTCCTGCTCCTCCTCTGCTCCTACTCCTCTTCCTCCTGCTCCTCCTTCTACTCCTCTTCCTGCTCCTCCTCTTCCTGATGCTCCTCATTCTCCTCCTCCTGCTCCTGCTGCTGCTCTTCCTCCTGCTCCTGCTGCTGCTCTTCCTCCTGCTCCTGCTGCTCCTCCTCCTCTTCCTGCTGCTCCTCTTCCTGCTCCTGCTCCTCCTCCTCCTCCTGCTCCTCATCCTCCTCCTGCTCCTCCTCCTCCTCCTGCTCCTGCTGCTGCTCCTCCTGCTCCTCCTCCTCCTGCTCCTCCTCCTCCTGCTCCTCCTGCTCCTCCTGCTCCTCCTCCTCCTGCTCCTCCTGCTCCTCCTCCCAGACAAGTGGTGGTGACAACTCATGCAAAATGGGAAAGGTAAATACAGAGCGTTATTTATTTTCTTTTTTATTAAGCCTTGATTTAGGCCATTAGAAAGAGATTACCCAACCAGCCACCACTCATTCCCTCCCCCTCCACTCCCCTTCCTTCCCTCCTCTCCCTTTCTTCATGACCCTCCTCCATCCCTTCCCTCTGTCTCTCTCCCTCTCTCCCATTCCCTCCCCCTCCCTTCACATCCCTTCTTCCCTCCCCTCCACCTTCCCATTCCCCTCTTCTCCTGCTTTTTGCATTACCACACCCCCCTCTCTCCGTTTCCTCAACCTCCTAATTTATGTACTCTTCTCTTAATATTCCTATCCTCCACCTTCCACCTCCTTTCCTCATTTCCCTCTCACCTCGGCTTCTTTTCTTTCCCCTCCCAACCACTTCTTCCTTCCCCTCCTCCCCTCCCTTTCATATTCCCCTTCCGGCACCTCCCTCTTAACCCCACCTTCCTTCCCTTCTCTTTCCCTTTATCCACTTCTTCCATCCACCCCTTTCCTTCCTCTCCTTCCTTTATGTCTACCCCCTTCCTGTTCTTTCTCCCATCCTTCCCCTCCCATTTCTCCCCTTCCTTCCTCCCACCTCTCCTTTTATTTCATCACTCCTCTGTCGTCTCCTCCCATTTCCAAAGCATTTTTCAGAGCATCGTTATTCATCGTTATTCATTATTAATTATCATTATTGGTGAATAACTTGTGTTTGCAGCTCTGAATTATTTATTATTCATGTGTTCAAAGCAAGTTATTCATTGTTGTCTTTAGCTTCATCAGTGTGTTTACTTTCTCTGTCACTCAGTTATTCACTGTTATGTATGATTCTCGGAGCGTGTTATTCATCGACGTTCATGATTCACTTGGTACTCATTACCGGTGGATGCATTCATTATTTTCACGGCTCTCGATCACCGTTATAAGAAGGTGCTGTTATTGATTAGTGTTCATGACTCGTGATTCATGGCAGGTGCTGTCAGTCACTGCTCTTTACGACTCGAGATTCATGCTGTCAGTCAGTGCTGTTAATGACTCTTGATAGGAAATTGTTAAAAAAAAGGTAACCTCAGTTTCGCCTCGCCTCATATACCACACTCGACACCAACATTGTTTACTAATGACCAAGAGAGAAAAAAATCTTTGATAAATGCATTTCAAGTTGCGTACCTCACAAAAACTACTTTTGTTGATTTATTTAACTATTAATATTGTTTAAAAAGCGTAAGTTACTTATGGAGTTTATATGGCTAAAGAGGTATGAGGATATATCCACTACGAACGCTTATGGGACTGTGGGATGTGACTGTAGGGTCACAGTTGGTGACGCTGTAAAATTATCCTATTGTAACCTCCGAGGGTGAGTGGTTGCAACACTGGGCTTGGTATGTTTATTATCGACAGTCGTTCTTTACTTCTTTTGTTTGAAAGGTTTAAAGTTTGATAAACCAGAATCATTTCATACATTAATCGACTCTGAGAAATTAAGACTTTGGACAAAACCTTCCCAGATCCTATCCAAAGTTTGTACTGTGAAGGCGCGCGTCTTAGGCTAGCTGAGGAGACATGGTCGCAACTTGGGAAGCAGCTAAGCTGACGTAGACGCATCTTGGGAAGCACCTAAGGCGACATTGACGCAGCTTGGGCAGGACACGACAAAAAATGTGAATCAGATACTCGTGGATATAGTCAGCTTCTCACTCAACGACGTTTTTCATTCTAGTTTCGACGTCAACCACAGCGACACTTTGCTCAATAAAAGGTCTCACTGTCTCACTGTGTCCTCGTGCCTTTGAGTCCATTGGGAAAACAGGAATGGAAATTAGAATTTTGCCTCTGCTTCAGTTATTGCTAGTGATATTCATTGATTAGATATGTATGGACTTATGCAGCCATTGATGCCAGGAATCAAAATGTGGCGGTGGAGAAGAATTAGACACTTGAAATATCTGGGTACCTTTATTGTAGACGTTTCGTCATTCATTGGCTTTATCAGCAGAAATTCAAGGACATAATTGGAAGAGAGTAGAACTAGTATACAAAAGATAAGGTAATCAGTTCCCTAAGGGACTGATTACCTCGTCTTTTGTATACAGTTCTCCTGTCTTCCAATTAGGTCCTTGCATTTGTATTGTTTACCAGGCATGTACTACATGTTGTGGTGGTGTTATTTTTGACTCACGAAATCATAATGACACGATTGCAAACAAACTATACCACGGGTGGGGTTCTGACCGCGGGTTCGAACCCCACTCGTGGTATGGTGTTGGTGTCATTTGTTGTTGATGACAGTGAAAGGTTAAGCCTGTGAAGGTCACTCAGCTACTTGGGAATGAGAGGCAGTCCAGTTTGATCTGAGGAAGAAGAGCGTCGTCCCCGTAGAGGCTCGGTACTATGTTAGTGTGTGTGTGTGTGTGTGTGTGTGTGTGTGTGTGTGTGTGTGTGTGTGTGTGCGCGCGTGCGTGTGTGTGTGCAAGGAATTAATATTTAATATGGTAGACATATAATTATAATTATTTTTAATTATACGCTTAAACTCGCTAATTATATGTTTAATTATACACTTAAACTCTCTAATTGTTTGAGAGTTTTGGTTTTGTTAATAAAATATTGCGTCATAGATCAGAGGAAATGTAATCTGCTGGTTGAAAGATTCGACTGCCCTAGCGATGTTTTGATCTACCACTAACCTTGCGATGTTTAGATCTTACACCAGCCAATGACAATACCACGACTACCCGGGGATCGAACCCCCGATATTTTACCATGTTTCCCGGGAAGCCTGCCAAAATTTCGAGACGCCTTAGTCCACTCAGCCATCAATGCTTCAAACTTCAGGTGACTCGCACCACTGGACATGCCACCCTCTGTTCTTCACCAACAGTACACATATTAGTGCATTCACGTTCGAGTGGTTTTAAACAATTAACAATACTGCGACCTTTATTAAATTATTGTTTATAAATATTATTATTATCAGACAATATTACATTATGGAAGGAATCACATTAAAACGAGTGATTACAAATATTTCCTATTGCCACTGTGGTATTTTTCTTCATATTTTCAATTTTATAAATGTACAAAGAACTGCAATTTGTTAATGGAACTGAGGAGTCAATAGCATCAACATCCTCAGCGAGAACAATTTCTCAGTGATGTCAGACTTCCTGGTTACCTGATGTCGTGTCTCAGCCTCAGTAGGTAAGAGAGGAAAATTGGAGCGATTTTCAGAGAGGAAAAGCAAAGAAAACATTGCTGCAGTTTTCCATTAGATTTATTTCTACGTGTTAAGGTTTATATTTTGCATGCAGAAGAATATATGCATGATTGGGTACACCAGAAGTATGCCTTGGGTATACCAAAAGTATGCCTTGGGTATACCAGACGTACACATTGTATACACCAGAAGTACGCCTCAAAATGTTTTGTCCACAGAGTCACTTCTTGCTGTTGTTGCTCTGGAGGCTCCACAGTTAACACAACTAAAATTGTTGCAATATCTGCAGTAGATGGTCTTTCGTTAACACCCACTGTAGCTCCCTCTGGTGAAGTAGTTGTATATATTATTGAAAGAATTAGAGGTAAGACAGAGAGTAGGATTGCAGATGAGCAAGGAGGCTTTAGAGTGGGTAGGGGATGTGTAGATCAAGTGTTTACAGTGTTTGCAGCTGAAATTGCTGCATTCTCTGCTGGGGTTGGTCTACTTTATACTAACAGCCACTGGAAACAATCTTTGCTGGAGTTGGTTTATAGTTTACACTGATACAGCCATTTGCAACAACCTTTGTAAGGTTTACAGTCACAGTGCCACAAACCATGCAAATAAGATAGTTTATCTTTAAGAGTCAGATTAACCAAAGTAACTCATAACTTTAGTTTTCAATTTTATGTTCATCTGCCTATGATCAAGAGTTATAATTGGATCTATCAACGACATGACTAGATAGGACATCTACCTACTTAAACGTCATACGTGGAAATACCAACTCTCTAAGGGACTAGGTTGCGTAGAGCGTGTTATAACGTAAGTCAGCTCTTGTTCGTTACTGGCGGTTCCTTGTATGTAAACGTGAGAAGTTATCTAAACACAGCAAGTATTTATAGTTTAGATCAGGCAAAAATCAACTGTAATGATTGGACAGCTTGGATCTAGACACTTATCACAAAAAAAGTTGTGCATATATGTTGGTTGCCGGTGTTGTTGTTGTCGGTGGTGGTTAGTGTTATTATTGATTAGTGTTGTTATTGTAATACGTAAGTAGGTTTATTCAGGTATACACAAATACAGTTACATAGATTATCATACATAGCAGCATATGTGTAGAGAACCCAGGATAACCCAAAAAAGTCAGACAGAGTGACTTATTTCCATTGGGGTCTAACTTATTTCCATACTGTAGCTATTGTTGTTGTTGGTTTTCCTTGTTGGTTAATGCTGTTGCTATTGTTGTTGTTGGGTGATTGTGTTGTTTATCAACGATACACAGCACGGTGGTAAACAAATCTATATAAAACGCAGATAAACTTATAAATTTAGTATCTTTTTGTTACTTCTTAGTATTGTATCACCTCTGTGTATTCAAATGGCCAGCATGAGTAACTCTAGTCTTAGCTAGGGCGATTCTAAGTTAAAATGAGCTAGGATGGTTCTAGGTTAAAGTGAGCTAGAGAGGTCCAATCCTTCACACACAAAAGGCCTAGTATAAACATTCAGATTACATTCCATGTTACAAGTCCCTTCACATTATTTTGTTAATACCAAAATACTCAAACAAGTGGTGCTTTTCAGCGTTTAATCAAGAGAATTAAAATTAATTAGGATAACGATAATTACATTAGTCTCTACAAAAACAAAATTAATTTGCACACGTACACTTGCATTGTATCGACTCGGTAAAGCTGTCTATCAGTTAAGGTACACAATGTAACATTTTAATTACTCTGCTCAATAGCTGCATAAGCTTGTGTTTACGTTAACAGTGAACATGTCTCGGGGGTAACTGCTGTCAGAAAATTTCCAGTTAGCTTGAATGTCTGACTAAATAGTTTAGAAAGCCGATAAGATGATAAATATGACACTTGTGCAACACTTGGGAATCTTTATTCTGGAAACGTTTGGCCAGCCAGTGGCTTTTTCAGTCCAATGCAGGGAAACAGTGGAAGATGAGAAGGGGTTTAAGGTAATCAGTCTCTCAGAATGGAATCGATGTGTTCAGTCCATCAGTCTTGACGGTTAGTGTAGAATAGGTTAGATTACGAATAGTTAGGTTAGGTGTAGTTAGTTGAGAGTAGGTTTACTACTTTACTTTAGGCTTAGTTGAGGTCAGACTAGGTTTAGTTAAGTTAGTTTAGACCAGATTACATTAGGTTTACGTAAGGTTAGTTACGCAGTTTGCCAGGAAATAAGCAAACATATAAACAGTTACACATCAACACTGAGAATATTATGTCGTGGTAACACTAGTCGAGAAAACACGTAAGATAAACAGTGGGTATTCAAAACATTAGGGGAAGCGCTGATGGTATGAGGACGACTTGGGATACTGCACACTGAGACAACATTTTGGAAATATGGAGCCTGGGACGGAGGTGAGATGTATAGGGAGGGGAGGGAAGGGAAAGCAGGAGAAAGAAAGGAAAGAGAGGGAGTAAAAGGGGAAAATTGCAAAACATGGGAAGAAAGGGCAAAGGAGGAAGAGAAAGGTACGGGAAGGGTGAGGAAAGAGAGGAGAAGGGAGAGGCTGGTTGGTTGGGTAATCTCTTTCTAATGGCCAAAATCAAGGCTTTATCAAAAAATAGAAATGTGTATTTACCTTTCACATTTTGCATGAGTTGTCATCGCCACTTGCCTAGGTGAGGAAGGGGAAGAGAAAGAAAAGGAAAGAGGGGAAAAATAGATGATGATTGCGTTGGTCTATCGGCTTCGGTGAAAGTCCATAACCAGCGAGCCAGACTACAACAGTGTTCTCACCTCAACAAACTCACTTTTAATAGTAAAAAAAAAATAAAAATAAAAATAACGTAACTGTGTATCCTCAAATGGCTCCCGATTAATTTCTAGGCCGTTGCAATTATTTCAATCAATAAATTAAGCTATGTATCAATATATAAATACAATAAATACATAAATTAGTCGGTCTCAAGGTTATATACATATATATATATATATATATATATATATATATATATATATATATATATATATATATATATATATATGTATATATATATATATATATATATATATATGTATATATATATATATATATATATATATATATGTATATATGTATATATATGCATATATATATGTATATATATATGTATATATATATGTATATATATATATATATATATATATATATATATATATATATATATATATATATATATATATATATGCATATATATATATATTTTATATATATATATATATATATATATATATATTATATATATATATATATATATATATATATATATATATATATATATATATATATATGCATATATATATATATATATATATATATATATATATATATATATATATATATATGCATATATATATATATATATATATATATATATATATATATATATATATATATATATATATATATATATATATATATATATGCATATATATATATATATATATATATATATATATGCATATATATATATATATATATATATATATATATATGCATATATATATATATATATATATATATATATATATATATGCATATATATATATATATATATATATATATATATATATATATATATATATATATATGTATATATGTAGGATGGGGTCCACCTCTGGTGCAAATTGTGGGACCCATAGCCTCGGAGAAGTGGATAAAAAGGCATCAAGGAAGAATATTTGGATTTCTTCCTGAAGCCGTTTGAATATTCCACTTCTCCTACCACCCCATCCTATATACACACATACATACATATAAATGCTTTATTAATAGACAGAATACATTTATAAAACACACAAACATGAACATGAATACAATGGTACAATATGTCAAAGATTATGAATCTCCTCCAGCTCCTCCGAAGCCGGGCGCGAGCCGAGTATGCAGCATGCGTTTCCCCTCTGGATGGCCACGCTGAGACGCTGGAACATGAACGTGGCTGCCCTTGGGTCCCTGGTGGTGTCGATGAGTCTGGAACCCAGCTCTTTAAGGAAACGTGTTGCATTTTTCCCCACGCTCCCAAGGTCTCCGATCCCACTGGGACAAATTTATACTGTTGGCTTATGTCCCTGTACTTGCCGATCTTGTACTCCTCTCTGTGGTCAGCAGCTCCTCCCTGTCGCCCAACACTGTGATGGATGTAGGTGTCAGCCAGTGTCGACACGCAGGTATAATCCCATGCTAAGAGCTTGCCATTCTTCCAAGGATAGATGGTGATCCCGTCGGGGCGGTTTGCTGGGTTGTGGGCGTTGTTGGCTGCTAGTGATCGAGGCTCCCCTCGGCTGGGCATCCAGCTGTAGCGAGGGTTCTCTTTATGATGTCGTTGACCTCATTGTGTCTTGCATGCCAACCCTTGGTTTTAGAACAGTTAAGACCATGTAGACCATATTGGTCGGCTTGCGCATCGCCCAAATACACGTATATTCCGTGTGAATGGGGGCAGAGGCGCAGAGCCACTGCAATACGAAGGGTCTTAGGGTCCAGGCGTGTTCCCATGGCCGAAATGGGAACTGTTTGGAGGAAGT
>WNWK01000207.1:347500-445000 GCA_009830355.1 Cherax destructor | reverse complement strand
TGTATATATATATATGTATATATATATATATATATATATGTATATATATATATATATATATATATATATTATATATATATGTATATATATATATATATATTATATATATATATGTATATATATATATATATATATGTATATATATATGTATATATATATATATATATATGTATATATATATATATATATATATATTATATATATATTATATATATATATATATATATGTATATATATATGATATGTATATATATATATATATATATTATATGTATATATATATTATGTATATATATATGTATATATATATATATATATATATATATATATATATATATATATATATATATATATATATATATAAACCTTTTTCACCTCCCTGTGGCTTATTTAGTCGTGCCGAATACCTGGAGTTTACCTGGAGAGAGTTCCGGGGGTCAACGCCCCCGCGGCCCGGTCTGTGACCAGGCCTCATGGTGGATCAGTGCCTGATCAACCAGACTGTTACTGCTCGCCGCACGCAGTCCAAAGTACGAACCACAGCCTGGCTGGTCAGGTACCGACTTTAGGTGCCTGTACAGTGCCTACTTGAAGACAGCCAGAGGTCTATTGGTAATCCCCCTTATGTATGCTGGGAGGAAGTTGAACAGTCTTGGGCTCCTGACACTTATTGTGTTGTCTCTTAATGTGCTAGTGGCACCCCTGCTTTTCATTCAGGGGATGTTGCATCGTCTGCCGAGTCTTTTGCTTTCGTAGGGAGTGACTCTCGTGTGCAAGTTTGGTACTAATCCCTTTAGGATTTTCCAAGTGTATATAATAATGTATCTCTCCCGCGTGCTTTCTAGGGAGTACAGGTTTAGGAACTTCAAGCGTTCCCAGTAGTTGAGGTGGTTTATCGCACTTATGCGTGCGGTGAAGGTTCTCTGCACATTTTCAAGGTCAGCAATTTCACCTGCCTTGAAAGGTGCAGTTAGTGTGCAGCAATATTCCAGCCTAGATAGAACAAGCGACCTGAAGAGTGTCATCATGGGCTTTGCATCCTTGGTTTTGAAGGTTCTCATTATCCATCCTGTCATTTTTCTAGCAGATGTGATTGCTGCAGTGTTATGGTTCTTGAAGGTGAGATCCTCTGACATGATCACTCCCAGGTCTTTGACATTAGTTTTTCGCTCTATTGTGTGGTTGGAATTTGTTTTATATTCCGATGAAATTTTAATTTCGTCACGTTTTCCATATCGGAGTAATTGAAATTTCTCCTCATTGAACTTCATATTGTTTTCTGCAACCCATTTAAAGATTTGGTTGATGTCTGCTTGGAGTCTTGCAGTGTCTTCAATGGTGGACACTGTCATGCGATTTTGACCCAAATAGCAACGCTCTTCTTGCCGAATAAGGCAAGCGAAAATTTGTGTATGCAATAATTTAGCAAAAAATCATTCTGAACCTAACAAAAAAAATAGATTTCACTGTGTTTATTATTAATTATTGTAAACTTATCTAAACTATATTTGGTTGGATTAGGCTAAATGAAATTGAGCTTGTTATAATAAGGTCAGGCAAGTTTTCTAAGGTTCTTTTGGTACAAAATTATTAATTTTTACATTAAAATAAATGAAAAAAAATATATTTTAAAAGTATAAGAGAAAATTTTAGAAAGGACTTAATTTTAAACGAGTTCTTGCTAATTGACCAGTTTTGCCTATTCGGCACGACATATATACGGAAGGCCTCAGTCAGATGAGCAAAAGCTCCAGCTGTGGGTCATCATATGACTAAGACCCTCGTCAGGAAACACTCGTCCTGTTTCCTGACGATCCTTACCTAATTGAGGTCGCAGATAACTGTTTTTTTCTTTACACAGATCAGTTTTACATGCTAAGAACTGATATCCTATCCCAGCTCATTTCAAAAGCCCTATCTAAGGTATACTAACAACCCCCCAGGATGCAACCCACACCAGTCGGCTAACAGATACCTACTTGCTGCTAGGTGAACAGGGACAGTAGTTTGAACATTCGTTTAATCTCCGACGGTATCAGAAGCCGCTCCAGCAGGAAGTCAAACATACATTATGCAGTGAAGGTATTAGTCCAACTTTTAGTGTATTAAATCACCTGTCTTATCTTATTAGGCCTAAAAACAATTTTTTTTGGGCCTTAGAGAGAATGTGTGTGTGTGTGTGTGTGTGAGAGAGAGAGAGAGAGAGAGAGAGAGAGAGAGAGAGAGAGGGAGAGGGAGAGAGATAAAGTTTCTCCATTATTCTCACTTTTAGGTCTTTCTTCCTTACCATTAATGAGACAAAACAGAAAAGAGAAACCATGCTAAAACTGCTTAGTTGTACTTTCATATTTTTAAGTCAAGTTAAATGAACGCAAATGCACAAGTTTTGATTAATATTCTTTTTGTTCATCTGGAAATGAGTGGGAGGCGTCTTAGCACCTATTGTCCCTCATTTTCCGCCTCTCTCACTCTCCTTTCTTCTCATCTCTCTCCTTTTCTCTTTTCTTCTTCTCTCACCTCTCCTCTATCCTCTACTTTCTCCTCTCTTCTCTCCTCTAATCTTTCCTTTCCTCTAATCACTCCTCTCCTCTAACCTCCTCTCTCTCTCTCTCTCTCTCTCTCTCTCTCTCTCTCTCTCTCTCTCTCTCTCTCTCTCTCTCTCTCTCTCTCTCTCTCTCTAAAAGGATCGGTCTTCATTAAGTTTAACTGCGACTTAAGTCTAAAATATTAGAGTTCAAGTGTGATCGAAGTGAATGTTTTAATTGGGAGAGAGCGTTTGGGTGTGTGTGTGTATGTGTGTACTCACCTAGTTGTACTCACCTAGTTGTGGTTGCAGGGGTCGATTCATAGCTCCTGGCCCCGCCTCTTCACTGGCCGCTATTGGGTCACTCTCCCTGCACCATGAGCTTTATCATACCTCTTCTTAAAGCTATGAATGGATCCTGCCTCCACTACATCACTTCCCAAACTATTCCACTTCCTGACCACTCTGTGACTGAAGAAATACTTCCTAACATCTCTTTGATTCATCTGAGTCTTCAACTTCCAACTGTGTCCCCTTGTTGCTGTGTCCCATCTCTGGAACATTCTGTCTCTGTCCACTTTGTCAATTCCTCTCAGTATCTTATATGTTGTTATCATGTCTCCCCTATCTCTCCTGTCCCCCAGTGTCGTCAGATCGATTTCCCTTAACATGTTAGTTACCATTTTGTCCTAGGCACATGTCGATTAGACACTAGGCCTGTTGTAGTGTGTGTGTGTGTGTGTGTGTGTGTGTGTGTGTGTGTGTGTGTGTGTGTGTTCGTACTTCCCGTTAATATATATTGTAATTAATATAACTGAGCATATGAAGTGATTCGTATGAAGTGATACGTATGAAGTGATTCGTATGAAGTGATTCGTATGAAGTGATACGTATGAAGTGATTCGTATGAAGTGATTCGTATGAAGTGATACGTATGAAGTGATACATATGAAGTGATTCGTATGAAGTGATACGTATGAAGTGATACGTATGAAGTGATACGTATGAAGTGATACGTATGAAGTGATACATATGAAGTGATACGTATGAAGTGATACGTATGAAGTGATTCGTATGAAGTGATACTTATGAAGTGATTCGTATGAAGTGATACGTATGAAGTGATACGTATGAAGTGATTCGTATGAAGTGATACGTATGAAGTGATTCGTATGAAGTGATACATATGAAGTGATACGTATGAAGTGATTCGTATGAAGTGATACTATGAAGTGATCGTATGAAGTGATACGTATGAAGTGATACGTATGAAGTGATACGTATGAAGTGATCGTATGAAGTGATACGTATGAAGTGATACGTATGAAGTGATACGTATGAAGTGATACGTATGAAGTGATACGTATGAAGTGATACGTATGAAGTGATACGTATGAAGTGATACGTATGAAGTGATACGTATGAAGTGATACGTATGAAGTGATACGTATGAAGTGATACGTATGAAGTGATACGTATGAAGTGATACGTATGAAGTGATAGTATGAAGTGATACGTATATGATACGATGAAGTGATACGTATGAAGTGATACGTATGAAGTGATCGTATGAAGTGATACGTATGAAGTGATACGTATGAAGTGATACGTATGAAGTGATCAGTATGAAGTGATCGTATGAAGTGATTCGTATGAAGTGATACGTATGAAGTGATTACGTATGAAGTGATTCGTATGAAGTGATACGTATGAAGTGATACGTATGAGACGTGATTACGTATGAAGTGAGTATGACTGTGATAGAAGTGATACGTATGAAGTGATACGTATGAAGTGATACGTATGAAGTGATACATATGAAGTGATACGTATGAAGAATATAGAATAGATCAAGAATTTATCAAAATGTTATTAAATGTTAATAAAAATTTAACCCTATGGTTAAAAGATTAGATCAGTGCTCATTAGTTTGTTCTAAACACCTGCCGACTGCATTTAGTTTATTAAGGTTGAAACACAGCAGTAAATTAGCGGCAGAAACGCCCTAGTCGCTTAAAACAAGAGTGGATTTACAGTGTAAACAGAGATAAATACATCTTACTGAGTATATACAGATATATATAACCCTCGGTGTTTATACGCCCAGAGATATTCAGCTATCCGTGCATATACGCTCAAATGTACACCTTGGTATAAACATACTCATATATATACACCTCCCGGTGTGTATACCTTGTTATTGTTATTATTTATTAATATTATTATTATTATTTTCGTTATTATTTATTATTATTATTTTAATTTTAAGAAGAATTTAACCAACAATCATACACGAACTCCAGGTGTTACTGGTAACAAGGGCAGCAGGTATAAGGAAACTTGTTTGTAAGTCCTGTCTTAGCCTTAGAACGAAGACAAGACATTCTGGTTATGTTTTTGAACTCGTCTACCTTAACTGTGTGTTTACGTTCATCAAAATATGATAAACACTCGTCAGTACGAAGAAAAACAATACGAATCATAGGTGGAGGTCGTAGTAGACCGATTTTTTTCCGAAGTGTTTCTGTCTGTTTTTTCCCTCTTTATATGTAAATTTATATATATATGGAGGTGTTCGGCTGGAAGCCGAATTTTTCTAAAAAAAAAAAAATTGGCAAAAATCCTAAAAAAAAAATCGATAATTAAGTTTCCCCATTTCATTTAAAATATCAAGATTTTCCTCAAATTTCCTCTTAACATGTAATTTAAAGAGTGTCTGATTTACGAATTTACATTTCTTCAGACAAAGAGTTTCTCGACGATTACCTTCTTTCCCCCTCAAGGCAAAACAGCCTCAAGGAAAACTTTTAACCAAAAAAGAAAGCTGCAACACAATGGCAGTGTCTGTGAGCTGCAACAAGTCTTCTGGTGGAAAGCTACTGATTTGATGGAGAAAGTTTTTTGGAGAAGACATTGTGGTCTTACTTGGGCTTCATCAGTTACGTAGGAGAGGCATCGCGCTCACTCCGGCAAATTAAACTTCTGCCACAGATAAAGGAACTCGGCACTGGAGTCCTCGCATGAGAAGAAAAAAAAAATATATAGCCATTGCTTCCCAGACGAGGACAAAACAATTAGATTTATTTGTTGTGAAAGACACTATAAAGCTTTAATCTCCAAAAGAAAACAAGATAATAAGAAGCCTGAGAATGATTTTTAAAATGCAACAATCACAGATATTAGTTGTAATGAAATGTGTAAATACAGACAAACGGTTCTAGAGAAAATACCAATTTTCACTGGTTTTGTTCACTGCTTTTAATATTTGCTTTTAAAAAAGCATCGAGAGACGAAAAGATTTCACCTCGGCTATTGGGAACGGGAGAACTGGGATTTTCAGTGAAAGGAAGACAGCCAGAGTAATTCTAATTTGAAGAACGGCGACAAAGAGTAAGTATTAAACAGACCAGTAAGTGTCAGAACAAAAAATAAAAAAACATTTTTTGGGGGGAAGTCAGTGTGAATTTTATATAACTATAAAGGTGATATGATCATGATATGCAAAGTACTCCGTGAAATAGACGAGTTGAACAAGGATAGACTATCGCCCTAGAAGCGTTCTGTACTTGAATGCAGAAAATGCAAGCTACGAAACGAAAGGTTACGAAAAGCCTGACTAATCAGACACTGGGCCGAAATTAGCAGACAGAGGATCGAGCCTTCACCACTCGCTATAGAGGATTTAGTGCTTTATGAAAAAGCATATACAACAACAGGGCAGTTAAGATGTGACGTTAGCTGAGGTAAGACAAAGAGAGACTGAATCCTCTCGTGCTTGCAAAAGTAAATACAACATGTAGAGATCAAACACACACACACACACACACACACACACACACACACACACACACACACACACACGCACACGCACACACCCACCCACAAACACACCCACCCATACACCCAAAACCACCACCACCACCATCACCACCACAACCACCACCTCCTCTTCCTCCTCCAAATGAATGACACCCCCCCCCCCATACATTTACACAGTTCACTAAACATATAACTAACTTAATCTGTAAAATGACTTAGTGGTTACAAAGGTTTCCGCTGCACGGTGCTTACTATCCACATAATTCCTTCATACCTGAACCAAAACATGAACAGAAATTAATTATACACAATTTGCTGGCGGTCCCCAATGTGTTTAAATATTGACATGCCTTTGCTAGCTATAAATACTTTACCTTGGACGAGAATCAAACATTTAACACCACCGGCCGCTACATAACCTCCAGATTTATTCATATCCTTGATGACAGGAGTTTTCAGAGCAATAAATGTATGTATTCCGCGTATGTTTATATATATATATATATATATATATATATATATATATATATATATATATATATATATATATATATATATATATATTTAGTGACTACTTTATTAGGTACACACTTCTAGCACTGGGTAGGGCCTCTTCTTTACCTGAATTCTTCGTGGCATGGATTGAACAAGGTGCTGGAAACATTCCTTGGCAATTCTGGTCCATACTGACAGCACCACGCAGTTGCTGCACATTCATGCTGTGAATCTCCCGTTCCACCACACCCCAAAGGTTTGCGCCAAAATGCTGGCTTTACAATCGTCATGTCAATGGTCCAGGTCGTACCGAAACGTCATTACTTTCCATCTCCTATTTTCGAGTTTTGTGTGTACTGTACAATCTTTGGCTAGTTCTTAATGGTCAGTCTATCCACCTAATCAAATTTAGTAATTCACTGTAGCTAAGACGAATGAGTGACTATATCACAAGCCTTAAACAGTGAATATCTGACTATGTAGTACAGTGTGCTCGGTGGGTCCCCGTTTTCTGTTTGTGCTTCAAAAATTATGGTCTCTTTGCAAAGTTTCCACTATTTAATGACATATTTCAGGCATAACTACAGTAAAATTGAGGTGTTGCTATGAAGTTTTTTGAGAAATTGCTAAAAAAATATACACGTTTTTAAAAGTCTGAGGAACTGGATTGCTCATTTTTTATTAACAGACGATGGGCTAATCTAACCCAACTAATTGTAACAAAACCTAGATAACTTGAATCGAGAAATTTGCTGGGAAAAAAGAAGTATGCGACAAATCGACTCTGAATTTAGAAGGGTTGCGGCGCCTGGCAATGATGAATTTCAGAGGCAACAGCATTTTGTATTTCTTGTAGGAATTGAACTGAGATAGTTAAAATACGACAGTGATGACTAACTGAAGTACATGATATGGTACTCTTCAACTCCAAGGCTGAGGGACTGATTACCTAGTCTTTCGTATATAGTTCTACGGTCTTCCCCATTACGTCCTTGAATTTATATTGATAAAGCCATTGGAGGGCGAAACGTCTACAAATAAAGATACCCAAATGCAGTACGTGTCTAATTCTTCGTCTTTTACTCTTATCTCATTATCCTTCATTCTCTTATTCTCTCCCTCCCTCCCTCCCTCCCTCTCTCTCTCTCTCTCTCTCTCTCTCTCTCTCTCTCTCTCTCTCTCCCTCCTGTGTACTCATTAAGCAACTTGCATGACGCTCACTACGGCCATTTCCCTACACAACACAACTTTTTAATCTGCGGCAAGAAATTGAAAGGTTAAAAACAACAGCTGGGAAATTGTTTCAATATTCAGATTGAATTTTTAATCTTGAGCTTCCGGTGCAGAGGTGAAACTTGTAAATGCTTGTGATGCTGACGGAAAAAATGCTGATTTTTTTTCCTCTGCTGAGGCCTCTGAATACGTGTGTGTGTGTGTGTGTGTGTGTGTGTGTGTGTGTGTGTGTGTTTGTATGTGTGTACGTGTGTGTATATTTTAGGTTAGGCTTATTTTGGTTAGCTTTAGCTGAGTTAGGTGAGGTGTACTTACGGTAGGGTTATTTCGATAAGGTCATTTTTGGTTTAGTCAAGCCAGGATTATTTTAGTTAGGTTAACTTACATTGTATTAGGTTAAGTTACGTTATGCTATGTATCGTTAGGTTAATCGTATAATAATCCTTATTTATATATAATCACCCCAAAATATTGAAATAAATAAGCACTTCGTATTACCTGCGAGACCATGAGCCATCTTCAGAACGCAAAAACAAAATTTGAAGGGTGGGAGACGTATATACATTTTACTCGTATCTATGATTGTTTTTACATAAATTTTGAAGGGTGGGAGACGTATATACATTTTACTAGTATCTATGATTGTTTTTACATAAATTTTGAAGGGTGGGAGACGTATATACATTTTACTCGTATCTGTGATTGTTTTTACATAAATTTTGAAGGGTGGGAGAGGTATATACATTTTACTCGTATCTGTGATTGTTTTTACATAAATTTTGAAGGGTGGGAGAGGTATATACATTTTACTCGTATCTGTGATTGTTTTTATATAAATTTTGAAGGGTGGGAGAGGTATATACATTTTACTCGTATCTGTGATTGTTTTTATATAAATTCCATACACATCTGAGTTCGGAAGTCACAACAGCAACACGAGAAACAGCCACAACCATAAACTATGCTAATAGTAACAAGTGATGACTGCATTGACGAGAACATCAATAATAAAATCAGTGAAAAGTTTGTCAGTGACAGCATAAGCAACAATAGCAACACTATCAACAATATCAATAAATAATAAAAATCAAAACATCATAACAAAATCAAACATGTAATAATGTTGGTAGAATTACCGACTCCTGGAGAGCGAAACGTTGCCACAATAAAATGTCACATTAGTTGCACATGTGCCCTTTTACCTAACAAAAGCAAACATAGCAGCATTAGCAACCAAATTAGTAACAAAAGGAGTTGCAAAAGAACAAGTCGCTGAAGCAAAATTCCATATGATATTTTGACAAGATGTGAACAATTAATAAATTTCGGGTCGACAGAGTCTGGTCTCGATGAGAGGCCTGGTCTCAGACCGGGCCGCGGGGGCGCTGACCCCCGAAACCCTCTCCAGGTAAACTCCAGGTAACGGGTGATGAGATACTGGTCATCTTGTTCTTTGGGGTCACGTGTCACAGGTCAAGAGTCGTATAGAAAAAAAAAATCCCTTGGTTTACAGAGGTTAAGAGGCGCAGGAGGAAAAAAAATAATGCAAATGCTCCTTGAGGTCACAGGTCATGACAGAAATGGTCATTCTGTTTTCAGGAATCTAGAATCCAATATTAAATTGTTTTCATGTGATTCTCAGAGGCCAAGGGGTCAGATGAGAAAACTTCTACAGGTCAAGTGGATCTGTGAGGTCAGGAGTCAGGTGGACAAAAAATATTCCATGTTGTTGTCAGGGGGCAAAATAATATGGGTCGAGTAGGGGTCAGGGGTCAGCGGTCATTTATCGAAGAAAAATTATATGCTATCGTTCATGTGGGCGAGAGAAGTCAAAAAGTCACAGTTCATGTGGGCGAGAGAAGTCAAAAAGTCACAGTTCATGGGTGACACGGGTCACAGTTCATGGGTGACGCGGGCGAAACATGATGGGGGACTGTAAATAAAATGTCGCGAGGAGATGAACATTTAGAGAGGAGGGGGTCAGTGAGGTGAGGGGTCAGAGAGTCCAGGGGTCAGTAAGGCCAGAGGTCAGGGGTCAGTGAGGTCAGGGGTCAGTGAGGTCAGGGGTCAGTGAGGTCAGGGGTCAGTGAGGTGAGAGGTCAGTAAGGCCAGAGGACAGTGAGATCAGTGAGGTCAGGGGTCAGTTAGATCAGGGGTCAGTTAGATCAGGGGTCAGTCAGGTCAGGGGAGTCTCAGCAGCCTCGGAAAGGTCAACGCTTACATTATATACCTGGTCAAAATGGCTGTGGTCATAGGTCAGGTAAGCGGCTAATTCATTAATCATCACTGCTCAGGTCGAAGGTCAGGGAAAGCAAAAAAATAAAATAAGGAAAAAATGACTTTTTTGAGCCAAGTAAGGACGACTGAAGGTTTATTGCAAAGTATCAGTAACTAAGACAAATCCTGTTTCTGCGTCTCGGTCGTTTCTAAATCTAAGAAGTCGTTTCTAAGTCTAAAAAAAGTTCTTGATCCTGATGATAAAGGTATGTGGTTCCGACAGGTTGACAGAAAGACATAAAATACAAACATTTGGGCCTTTTATTTGGAAACATTTCGGTCCTGGACCTTGGTCACTTCTCAGTCTCCCAGAAAAAGTTTATTTTTGATATAAAGATTATGTAATTATTGTGGCCACACATAGCAAGACGATATTAATTAAGATGATGGTTAGACATCAGTTAAAAGAGCTATAATACATCAGTGGTGGTAGCTAGATATCAGTTAGCAGAGCTGGACATCAATGATGATGGCTATAGTTCCAACGGAGGTGACATAGGTTACTATATAAATCATGTGAACGAGGTTAGAGTGGAAGGCAGACATCAGGAAGTCCAGTGGAAGACAGACGCAGAAGTCTTAGATTATCATGATGAAGGGTGTGTGTGTGTGTACTCACCTAGTTGTACTCACCTAGTTGTGGTTGCAGGGGTCGAGTCAAAGCTCCTGGCCCCGTGTGTGTGTGTGTGTGTGTGTGTGTGTGTGTGTGTGTGTGTGTGTGTGTGTGTGTGTGTATCCGCGTGTACTCAGCTATTTGTGGTTGCAGGGGTAGAGTCTTAGCTCCTGGCTTTGCCTTTCCACTGGCCTCTATTAGGTTTTCTTTCTCCTGGCTGCGTGAGTCTATCACACCTCTTCTTAAAATTATGTATGGATCCTTCCTCTACCACTGACCTGTTTAAATCGCTCCACTTCTGTATCACTTTAAGGCTAAAGAAATATTTCCTAACATCTTTATGACTCATGTCTTTTTAACTTCCAGTAGCGCACTCGTGTCCCGGAGACCTTCTCTGGAACAAGCTTGCCCTTTTAACTCCCGTCAGTCCCTTTTTTGTATACGTCTTAATCATGGCACTCCTGGTCCTACTGTGTCTTTAAAGCCATCAGGCTTGGCTTCTTTAGCCTTTTCTCATACCTCAGTACCTCTTAATTCTCGGACTTGTCTCGATGCAAACCTTTGCACTTGTTCCAGCTTCTTGACATGATTTGTCTCATGTGGGTTCCATACTGGTGCTGTGTTCTCCAGGATTCGCCTGGTAGATGCATAAAATATCGTGCATGACTCCTTGCTGAGGTTGCTAAAAGTAGTCCTTTAATCTGTCTGCCAGTCTCACGTTTGCTGCGGTCGACACAATACACACACCGTGTGTATTTGGGTTGGGATGTGGGAGGTTGTGAGGAGGTATCCTGCATTGGTGGTTAGGAACGGGGGTGTCAGTGGGAAACATGGGGTATATAGTATGGTTTGTTTTGAGTTGTTGTGTTTGAGTGGAAAGGGCAGAGGGGTTGGGGCTTGAGGGGTTACTTGGGTCTAAGCTTCCCTTTATCTCCTCTAGTTCTGTCTTCAGCTTCTCGAGGTCTTCTGCCAGGCTATGTACCTTTCTTCAGCCTCGACAGCCTTTCTCTCCCGTATCTTGCCTGCCTCCAATATTCTCTTCATCTTTTCCTCCATCTCTATACGAAGATCATGGAGCCTTTTCCCCGTGTCTTTGAATCCAGACAACATAATTTCCTTCTCTGTCCACCGATATCCTGACCTCCTCTGCTTCACCTTCCTGTTTATTTGTCCCATTTCTTCGCTGAGTCTCACCAGGAGCAGCAGTTTCCACTTCCTGCAGCCGACAACACAGTAAATCCCTTCACAAGTCTATGCCAGATAATCAGTCATTTGTGTTGGAGTCGAGTGTGTGCACTCACCTAGTTGTGGTTGCAGGGGTCGAGTCATAGCTCCTGGCCCCCGTGTGTGTGTGTGTGTGTGTGTGTGTGGGTAAAATATGACTGAACACCTTTTATTATTATTTGTAAAAATGTGTCCTACTGCTAGTATTCTCGCCTGTAATAATCCTACATCTTGAAGTAAAAACAAGTGTATTTTGAAAACTTCGCTTAATTATGCTAATTCTCACAGATCCGTTGCTAGTACTGCTTGTGGTAAAAAAAAGGCGTATCGACTAGGACGGAAAAATATGAGTGGAAACAGTATTTCTAGCCATAGAACTTGATTCCTGGCCTTCCAACACTTCCCTTTTGGATTCTCTCCAATGAGTCTCTATTCGTTTTGTTAATGCACTTTTGTTGATACTCACATGTTTGACATCTTTATGCATATTGCGCCCCTTGAACTGGGCCTCAATGTATATAATGTATATTTCCATTTTCTATAATTTTATATTGCGAATATTCTCGATTATAGCTAAATCGTTAATATTTTGCTTTATATTATTATTAGACTATTATTTAAATTAGCTATATTTATTAGGTAGGATATTATATTTTATGTTGTGCTCGAGAGTGTGTAGTAACTGCCTTGGTGTTGGCAAACGACTGTTATGCTGCCGGCGTCTAGTTGCGGGGGAGAGTCAGTCTCTGAACACACCTGAGCTGGGTGGTTGTTCCTCCTTCCTCTCTCTCTCTGGCCTGCTGCCCTTCGTCGAGTCAACTCCTCACTCTTGTTGTTCTCGACATTAGACTCTGTTGGGTAGAGTATGCACTCGTTGGTGAGGCGAATCATACTTCTCAGAACTCTGTGTAACTCTGTTCACAGAGAATAGACTAGACAGTGATTTTCGACGTTGTTCTGGGTTGTGTGTCACATTGACCCTCTGATACTTCTCAGGTCTCAAGCTATAGCTCTGGACCTACTTCGATAAGGCATCTGTGCACCGCCACAGTTTGGGATTGCTTATGCTGAACCTAGCTTCAGTAGAAAGGGAGTTTTATGACTGTTTTGGAGGATCTACTGATGGTCCCCAGTTAGGGTCGTTTTTCTATCTCCTTGTTCCTGACGCTGTGTTGCTGTTGCCTGTTATAGTGCTGTTCTGCGAAGTGGTCATTTTACTAGACAATCAAGCTGTTCTGGTTGTCAATTTGTTAGTACAGCTAGCTTATGAGAAGTTGTTCTGTCGTACACTGGTTGAGTCGAGTCATAGTTACCGGGAGCACACTCGTACACACATTTATTATTATTTGTATATATCATTGTTATTACTGACATTGTACCTGATGGTACTTCTGAGTCATTTATATATATGTGCCCTCAGCACAGACTTATTGTATATGAGAGCAGTGTAGGAGCTACCCTCCTAATTAACCTAATTGATATCTTAATTAATATCTTTATATTTGATTTACTTTGCTACCCTAGATTTTCTCACTTTGATAATAAATCTTTTAAATCATTTACTTTGGTTAGTACCCTATCAGTTGCAATCCCCTTAATCTATATAATATGTCGGATAACTGAACCAGGATACTGACTTTGTTGCAAAAGCCCAGTAACAGGCTGGATGCTAGAAGGGCTTTCCTTTCTAGTGTTCACTGGAGATATCTATTGTTAATAGATATCGTGTCATTTTGTAACAATGCACTGTAGTTCTGGTCTTATCTCTGCTTACTGTTCACATTTATTCGCTGCTTTTGTGTACTTATTCTAATTCTCGATAAAATATTGAGAATTGTAACAACACTACCCTCACTGGTAGCCCAGCTTCCTATAGATTTGCACAAGTGTGTGTGTGTGTGTACTCACCTAATTGTACTCACCTAATTGTGGTTGCAGGGGTCGAGACTCAGCTCCTGGCCCCGCCTCTTCGCTGTCTGCTACTGGGTCTCTGCTCTCCCTGCTCCATGAGCTTTATCATACCTTGTCTTAAAACTATGTATGGTTCCTGCCTCCACTATATCTTTCTCTAGACTATTCCACTTCCTGACTATGTGGCTGAAGAAATGCTTCCTAACATCCCTTTGACTCATCTGAGTCTTCAGCTTCCAGTTGTGTTCCCTTGTTTCTGTGTTCCCTCTCTGAAACATCCTGTGTGTGTGTGTGTGTGTGGGAGGGAGGGAAGGTGTGTGTGTTTGAGGGGGTCGATACTCAGCTCCTTGCCTCGCCACCTACGCTGCTCTGATTGCATTAACTGATTTCTGGCTTCTGGAAACTATGCATCGAGTTTACCTCCATGATTCTCTCATCCAAGTCATTTCATTTTTCCACCACTCTGGGACTAAAGAAATGCTTCCTTAAATCCGCATTGCTCATGTGTGTCTAAACTTTCCACCTGAGTCCTCTTGATCCTGGTTCTCTGGATTGAGTCGGTCCCTACAGCCCTTTCAATCGCTCTTAAAATTTATTATGTCTTAATAATGTCTCCTAGTCCTCTCTGCCAAGATCATTAGGCTCAGTATCTTCAGCCTCTCCTCATGGTTTATTCCTCTCAATTCTGGTGCTAATCTGACCTAAACTTCCGCACCTGACTGACCAGATGAAGGCTTCATGCCGGAGCCGGGTACTAAAAGATCGACGTAACATACCACACGTCGTACGATGAATGCAGAAGGAACCAGAGAGAGTACACAAGTGGAAGCTGAATTCCGAAATGCGATTGCCACACTGGAGAGCAATTGCGATGACGCTGGTGAATGGCTCTTGATTCAAGGAATTATAGCTGTTCTCCCTCTCCTCAAATTAAGCCTGATTGCCTCCCATTGCTCCCTGCTGCGTGACCGGGTAATAATTAAGACACTTAATGCAAAGAAAGTCTTTAATTTATACGATGTTTAGCAAGGAAATGAGGTTATCCACTCTCCATGACCCTTACGTGTTTAGCCTATCTAATTAATAATATAATAATTATTTATATATGTTTACAATTTCATCCGCCCTGCCCACCTTCCTCCCTTACAAGCACCACGGGAAAAAATCTGTATTACCATTGCAATCATTTGCACGTATTCAACACAGAGCTAAAAGAGAAGTGAAGGGAATCTGACTCAATCCAAGGGAAGGGTAATATTTATTTTCCTGCATCATAATCCATTCAGAGGCATCCAGGCTGTTCCCTTTCAGGAAAAAAAAAGAATCCCTAAGAATAGAAAGAAAATATAAGGTTAATATTTTCACTTGGTAAGTGCCACGTGCCACCGCCCAGGCATTAACAGATTTGCCGGTGGTGAATCCAATTATAGAGCTGAGTGACAAAATCCCCGGACAAAACTCCGACGACTGTTTTACACAGAGAGAAATACAGAGTGAGTTCAGATTTTAAAAGCGCTCGCTCTGCTAGCATTAATGCAAAGAACAGAGGCTTTAAGCTCATATACACCAACAGTCGCACGATATATATATATATATATATATATATATATATATATATATATATAATGTGTGTGTTCCTCTGTGTATCTGTATCATTAAATAACTACTAACATATATTCGAAGCGAAATTTGTTGAGGTCTAGTTTTCAAAGCAGACAGCGAATTTATGTCTTCATATTAATTTAATTTTTTAGGCCCAGTTCATACCACGGACAGAGATCTAATATCTGATATGAAGTTAATATTTCAGGCCCAAGTTTTTTACCTCAGGCGTCGATCAAATGCATTGATGTGACGGAAATTTTTTGGTGTATTTGTTGCCACAGGCAGCGACCTACTGCATTCATATGTAGTAATTATTTTAAGCTTAGTTTTCGCTGCTAATATCTACCTAATATTCACTCAGTGGCCACTTTATTAGGTACAATTTTCAAGCACTGGGTAGTCAGTTGGAGATTTGTCGGCTGCACATTCATTCTGCGAATCTCTAGAATCACTAGATTCACTAGTTTACATCAAATTCTGACCCTGCCATCTGCATGCCGTAGCAGAAATCGCGATTCGTCAGACCAGGCGACTTTTTTCTAATCTTCAGCTAACAAGTTTTGGCGAGCCTGTGCCCATTGTAGCCTCAGTTTCCTGTTCTTAGAAGGCAGGAGTAGAACTTGGTGTTGTCTTCTGCTGTTGCACACCATCAGCTTCAAAGTTCGAAATGTCGTGCATTCACAGATGCTTTTCTGCATTCCATTGTTGTAACAAGTGGTTATTTAAGTTACTGTCGTCTTTCTAATTAGTCTGGCCATTTTACTTTAACCTCTCTCATTAACAAGGCGTTTTCGCCCAGAGAACTGCTGCCACTCACTAGATGTTTTGACTTTTTTCACACCATTCTCTGTAAACTCTAGAGAGACTGTTGTGTTTGAAAATCCCATTAGAGCATCAGTTTCTGAGATACTCTGGTACCATCAATCATTCCACGGTCAAAGTCACTTCGATCACATTTCTGATGTTTGGTCTGAAGAGCAACTGTTTTCTAAGGTAAGTTTTCTAAGGTTCTTTTGGTACGAAATTATTAATTTTTACATTAATATGAATGAAAAAAAAATATATCTTTAAATGTATAAGAGAAATTTTTAGAAAGGACTTAATTTTAAATGAGTTCTTGATTATATATATATATATATATATATATATATATATATATATATATATATATATATATATTTCATTCTTTTCAACTTAGTCCAGTTGTTTATAATCGCTATCTCTCCGTCTACTCTGCTTCCACTTTAGCATCTATCCACCTACTACCCTTCCACCACCTCGACTACCCACTGATGCTAGCCACGTCGACCACCGTTACCACTTATCGATGATACCAGGAGGAGAGTCTCCGCTCGTGGCGATAGTAGGACTTCATTATCGGTTCTCTTCAGCAGTCCCGCAGGACGCAGATAACGCTGGTTTTATCTCACTGATCAGTGGGCCACCTGCATCTTGCTCTCCACTCCTGCTGCGAAATGATTTTGCATGTGCCGTCTTGCTTAATAATCAGAGAGAGAGAGAGAGAGAGAGAGAGAGACAGACAGACAGACAGAGACAAAGTATATATCAGAATATGTAAAAGACAGATATTTTGAGACTTCTCCATATCCAGAATACGTTCTAAGAATGATAAATTTCAGCCTACTAATATTTGTCTAGCTGACCCAGTGAAATCACTGGCCCTCAGATGGCTCCAACTCTATGCCGTTCCTTAATGAGGTGATGCAGGTAAGCGCTCTTAGCTTCTAAATTAACTTAGGAACCCTAAACCTAAACTTGCAGAACCATATGAAAAAAAGAGAGAATTTATTAATTAGAAGGAATGGGTCCCAAATTCTAATGGTTCTTGATTAGAAACAGAAGCTACACTCACCCATGAGCACAATTCCACCTTCTGCATGGGTAGAAAAGATGGGACTATTTTATGGATTAATATGTGTAGTGCTCAATCCATGGGGTTCACTTAGCTAAAGAAATTCTGGAAGCTCGATCCTCCGTCTGTTGAGTGCCAGGCATTGCCTAGCTCTACTCATCATGTATTGTTGTTGTAAGGAGAAATGTAGAGAAGACTGATTTTCATGCAGGTCATTTCATTACAAACGTTGTGGGGAAAAAGAGAAATACGTTGTAGACCAAAGTTTTACTAAGACGATGTGTTGCTGTGTGTTGCGCTATGGAAAACTGTACACAGTGATACATCGTCTCAATAAAAGATTTCTCTACGAGATGTATCTTTTTTCCAAAATATTAATGGTATGCAAAACCGACAAGTTGTGGAATAAGACACATGTGCTGCACCCATGTGTCGCATATGTGTCTTGTTCATCATGCCAGACCAAGGTGCTGGAAGACTACCCAGTTGACTGTCTTCAAGATCCGTGTCCATCATTTGGTGACAATAAAACAAAATACAGTCCATTCCTGCTTTACGTCACGGGACCCGAGACATGATAGAGTACCATGCGTGGTGAGCACATGTTATTTACATGTCTGCGTGGGTCAATTGATCTCGTCTGTCACGTCTACCAGATTGAATGGCTGTCTCTGGGGACTATGGCTAATGTAGGGCTATTTGAGAAAATGAAGAGCTGTGTGGTGGCCTTTAACTCGAGATGGCAATCTCTAAATCGCTAAGCAGTCTTTAGACAACAATCTGAGTCACTAACAATGTTAAGGCAATCTCAAGGTCAAAAGTCAATTTTTAAAGTCTGAGACTCACTAGTCTATTTCTAGACAAGTCTCAAAATCTTTGTAATGGGATCTTGACCATGTTCCACGACAGAAACGCTTTCATTAAATATTCCCAAAAGTGACAGTATTTTATATATTTTTCAACCACTTGTACACAGCCTTGCGTTAGCTGAGTCGTGCACCGCGGTGTTAATTAACGTAAGGTCTGTAGCGACCCTCTGAAGCACCCACACAATACACCATCTCTGGTGCGAATCTTAGTATTAAAGTGAAGACACAACTGACAGAATTGGCGTTTATTGGGACAATGTTTTTGCCCTGTATACATCCTTATTTTGCCTCGCTCTAACTACGGCGAAATGTTGCCTCTGTAAACGCTTGTGTTGAAGCTTGAGCCTCTCTCTTAACTTCATCTCTAAATCTTAGTCTACCTGGAGTATACCCTGAGGGGGTTTCGGGGGTCAGAACCTGTTCAACCAGGCTGTTACTACTGGCCGCACCTAAGCCGACGTACAAGCCACATCCCGGCTGGTCAAGTACCGACTTTAGGTGCCGACAGCAGGGAGGCAGTTGAACAGTCTTGGGCCCCTGACACTAATTGTGTTCTTCTAGCGTACTCGTGGGCCCTGCATCTCCTGAAAAATCTTTTGCCTTCGTAGGGAGGGATTTTCGGGTGCAAATTTGCCACTAGTCCCTCTTGGACTTTCCAAGTGTATATTGTCATGTATCTTTCTCGCCTGCATTCCAGGGAATACAAATCAAGGGACTTCAACCGTTCCTAGTAATTTAGGTGCTTTATCGTACTTATATGTGCCGTGAAAGTCCTCTGTATATTTTCCAGGACTGCAACTTCGCCTGCCTTGAAAGGGGCCGTTAGTGTACAGCAATATTCCAGCCTAGAGACAACAAGCTATTTAATAAGAATCATCACTGGCCTGGTATCACCAGGATTGAAGGTTCTTATTATCCATCCTATCAATTTCCTAGCAGGTGTGGTAGGTACATTGCTGTGATCTTTGAAAGTGAGATTCTCTGGCATTACCACTCCCAGGTCCTTCACATTAGTTTTTCGCTTTATTGTGCGGTTAGAATTAGTTTTATACTCCAATACAGTTTTAATTTCCTCGAGTTTTCCATAGCGAAGTAATTGAAATTTGTCTTCATTGAACTTCATATTGTTTTCTGCGACCCATTTAAAGATTTGGATGATACTGTCATGCAAATTCGGGTGTCATCCGCAAAGGAGGACACAGTGCTGTGGCTTACATCTCTCAGTGTCAGACATGAGGATGAGAAACAGGATGGGAGAGAGTACTGTACCTTGTGGAACAGAGCCTTTCACTGTCACCGTCTCTGACTTTACTCTGTTTACTATTATTCTTTGTGTTCTATTTGTTTGGAAGTTATAGATCCGTCTACCAACTTTTCCTTTATCACGCATTTTGTGTGCTATTACACCATGATCACACTTGTCGAAGACTTTCGCAAGGTCTGTGTATACTACATCTGGATTTTGATGTCCTCCGGAGCATCCAAGACCATGTTATAGTGGTCCAGTATTTTGGATAGGCAGGGGCGACCTGCTCTAAACTCATGCTTTATTGGGTTGTGCAACTGATGGGTATCTAAGTTCGTGGCGATCTTGCTTCTTAAAACCCTTTCAAAGATTTTTTTGACATGGGACGTTAGTGCTATCGGTTTGTATTTCTTTGTAATTGCGTTACTGCCACCTTTGTCGAGTAGGGCTATGTCTGTTGTTTTTAGTGACTGTGGGATGACCCCTGTGTCCATGCTCCCTCTCCATAGAATAATTTTGGCGTTTGAATTGAGTTTCTTGCAGTTCTTGATGAACGCGGAGTTCCACGAGTCTGGGCGTGGGGCTGAGTGTATGGTCATGTCATTTATTTCTTTATCAAATTCTTATAGTTATAAAAAAAAATCAAATTGTTGACTTTTAGTCTGATTAACGGCTCACTAAACGATGAGTCATATTGGGACTTCAGTATCTCACTCACTTCTTTGCTGTCATCTATGTAAGTCCCATCTCGTCTAAGCAGGTGTCCAATACTTGATGTTTTTTTTTTTCCATAGATTTGGCATAAGAATTTTTTTTTTTTTCAATTTTTTTGTTTTTTTTTCCTGCGTTTCTTGTCTCCTGTATGATTTCTTAAGCTTAAGTTCGATATTTGCTATTTATCTGACCAGTGCCTCCATTTGTATTTCAGATATATTGGCTCCTTTCAACAGCTCTGATTTTTTCGCCTTCGCCTGGATAGGGAACGTCTCCGTCTTTCTAGTTTACATCTTCTCTTCTTTTTTCTTAAAGGAATGTGCCTTGAGCAGACCTCAAGTGCCACCGACCTAATTCTTTCTAGGCAAAGGTTCATATCTGTGTTGTTTAGGATATCTTCTCAGCTTGTTTCAAATTCTTTAACCTTTATAACAGACAACTTGATCTGACCTAGAAGTTCGATTAAAAAAACTCTACTACCTCGAACAAATGCCTGTGGGCCGCTAGCAGCAAGAGCCTGGTTGATCATCGAGTGGAGCAGAATAACCCAAACTGCTTAGCGTTTCGCGTGAATGTTGCATTTCTCTGTAATACAAAAAGCAATTTATTCTGGAATATCGACAAAAATTGGTAACACGAAATCTTTTTCTCGCCTATTTACCACAACCTCGGTATTGGACCATGAGTTACGCTTTCAATAAAATACAAACTCACATTTCACACACTCGGAAAACAACATATATTTATATGCAGTATCGTAGTTTTTTTCCTATTTAGTATGGCGTATACGTGAACTGATAATAATAGTTCATGATAGACCGAAACCTCTAGCTTCATGTTGATTGTAATTGCGAATCATTTAACGTCTGAAGAATAATAATTAAAAATTTAATGAGGACTAAGGCTTTTAGTGTATTGATTAAGAGTTATCTACATTCCCTGTATTCTACAAATGCAACCTTCTTTATCAAGTTTCATGTCATTATCCTTCACAAAGACACACAAGAGCTCCTGGATACACAAGACAAGGCTGGCGACTGTAAGATCAGCGCCGCTTTCGATGAGATTAAACACTGCTCTTCCCTGCTGACTTAGTATCACAGATCCTAGACATAGTGTCGGGGCTTCATGCAAGACAACAATTGTTGTTGTTGATAAAGGCAGCCACCCGACAGGTGGATGAAAACATATATAAAACATCGTAAGCTTTTATTTTAACGACCCTTCGCTCAAGGGCAACGAATAGTCGTTATAATAAAAGCTTACGTTCTTCTCACCCAACTATTTTTTTGCTTGTTTATTCGTGAGGGATAAAGCGCTGACACTGATCTTTATTATAAGCTGGCAATTTTTATATTTTATTCTCTAAATAAGGCTCATCTGATGCTCGCTCATTTATGTAATGGGACGCACTTACACTCCGACGCATGTTAGCATTATTTACGCAGAAAAGGACACGTGGACAGTTCAGAATGTTTATTAAAGAAAATGAATGCAACGAGAGGCTTTATCGGTCCTAATGAACCCTTTCATTTAATAAAATGTCTTGATCTGTACAAAAGTGTCCTCTTTCACAATCTGTCGGTCCCACCATACCATTTATAACTAGATTAAACTATGCTTTAGTTTCCTTCCAAGATAGTAATTACATCCAAGATAGTAGTTACTGGTGCGTTCACTCACACCTGACACGGGGTATTGCTGACTTCAAGGACAAACTGTGTATCGATCCTAAAGCACCAAAACAAGAGTACAAAGGTCTAGATTTCGGACCCAGCGGTGCATTTCAGTTGCAATAAGCTGTTGTGCTCGCCGTATTGCCACCAGAATGCAAGCTTCAAGTCGCGTTCCAATCCCTGGAATTAACCCGCTCACAGAGATCCAATGTAGTCAGTCCCATCCGCTGGAACAATTGGTTCACTCGGAGTCAAGGCAGGGCAGTACAAATGCTATGTCGAAGCGCGTTGAAGGCCGCACGTGGACAAGATATCAGGCTGGTAGAGAGCAACCACTCAGAGACGCACTACCTTCATGACATACGAATGTGGAAAAGAAGCTTCTTAAATTTTGCATTCTAGCAAAACTGCTGATCGTTCCTTCACGTCTCGTGAAATTGTCAGGTGACAGACAAATCTTACGAACTTCTGCTTCCACTCTAAATATAAACATTGTTCGTTTCCTGTCTTTTTTAATATGTTCCTGTTACATTTCCTCTTCAGTCTGGGAAGCCTGGTCTAAGACCGGGCCGCGGAGGCGATGATTCCCCGGACCGTCAAGAAATATAGTGATCCGAAAAAAAAAAGATAACAGAGTTGAGTCTGCCTCGTTCATTAGTGCAACTGGAGGAGCAACGATTGGAGAAGCGAGTGGCGGCAACGGCACACAGTCAGCGGTTTCCGCAGAGTGAGTCTTGTTATCTTGATGACTTAGAGAGCGGCTGCCTTGTTGGATAATTGTATATACCAGTGACTGCACCGCTTCTAGTATCCTGCACCGCTTTTATACCCCCGGGATGATGGTGATGTACTTCGGTTGCCTGTATGTATCTTCCACTCGTCCTGCCTGTATGTATCTTCCACTCGTCCTGCCTGTATGTATCTTCCACTCGTCCTGCCTGTATGTATCTTCCACTCGTCCTGCCTGTATGTATCTTCCACTCGTCCTGCCTGTATGTATCTTCCACTCGTCCTGCCTGTATGTATCTTCCACTCGTCCTGCCTGTATGTATCTTCCACTCTTCCTGCCTGTATTAGATGCATGTATCCCACCCATGGTTCTCGCGTACTGATTTCATGTATGTGAGTCATATCTCTAAGTATCATGTCTCTATAGGCTACAGGGCTGTATGTATCCCATTTGTTTCGAGTGTGTTCTAGTAGTATACATTCTAGCTGTCTAGTCATTGTTAATATATTGGACAAAGGAAATAAAAGCGACAAGGGGCTTCGTCATATAATCACCGGTTCGCTGGTGTCGGTCTTATGTCGGGACACTTGTATTAAAGTAGTGAATAATAATAGAAAAAGTTTTTATTGATGTTTCTTATCAATATCAAACAAATCCAAACCAAAACAGATTAGAAATTCATATTAAGTCTTAAATATTTTCACTCGCCAACGATATTTATGAAAGTAAGAAAAAAGGAATATTCGTTAATAAAGGCTTTTTTTATTATTATATATACCCTCTTCATCCCTTCTTTATATGCACCGAAAATCATAGACGAGGTCAATAATAGGATCGTTTGATGTTTGCTCATTAAGAGCTTAAACCAGCAAGGTATTCTAATTCCTGTTTCTGGAGCCAGTAAAGTGAGGGATCCCTGTCATCCAGGTTGGTAATGAGCAAGATGATTTCACTGGTGTCTCTCGTTTTCTTTTTTGGTGTGATGATTTCCACTTTCTTTATGGTTTGTGGTCAAGATTTTTCTCTTGTCATAGTTAGACCCGTAATTAAGGCGGCAGGAATTATGAGTTTCGTGGGCATTAATGAAACTCAAATGCCAGGATGATGGTGTATTTGTTGTGATATCGTCATTATCATCAATTATCAAACACTATTCATCTATCATCATCAACCATCATAGTCATCATCATCATCAGTTATCAATCACCGATTATCAATCATCATCAATAGTCTTCATCATCAGTCATCATTATCAATCATCATCATTAGTCATCTTTATCATTCATCATCATCGTAATGGATGATTGATAATGATGACTGATGATGACTGATAAATAGTCATCATTAAATAACTCGCATAAACGAGATAAATTTAATTGCCATCTAGTCACCACGACTCCAATCAAGACTAGGACATATTTATTAGAAAGCATTTCGGTCTTGGGACCTTGATCAAGGTCCCAGGACCGAAACGTTTTCTTATGAATATGTCCTAGTATTTGCTCCCACGTCTTTCTAAACCAATTTCTCGGTATCTACTACCAAGGTTAATACCCAACTCCAATCAAGTTCTCAGTACTAAGAAACCAACATTTTTTTCCTGTCTTCAGGAATTAGCCTACGTAGCCCAACGCTGCCTTTTTTTTCCCTAACCTCCAGCAAAGGCTCAACCAGCTTATTAAGAACGTGGGGGTATTTTTTTCCTGCTGTCCGCCCCAGATATTGGATGGGGTGAAATTCACTTGGGTAAAGGTGGGTGAGGAGAAAGAAGAATTTACGGCGGGTTACCCCTCAGAATTTCTAATTTTATCGTGAAATGGGAACTGTGTGGAGACAGACAACACGAGACTGATCTCCATGTTCACATGCCTGCCCAACGATTATATGTGATTGGGTATTTTTTTGTGAGGGGGGAAGGGGGAGGTAGGGAAGAAGGGAGGGAGGAAAAGTGGGTGAAGAGAGGTAGTGTGAGGGGTGGGAAGGTAGGAAGGTCATTCAATTTTCAGTGGGAATGTGGGATCCTCCCAGCTCCCTCTAAGTTCCTGTTCTCTATATACCCTACCAGTCACCCCCTAAATCTTTTCTGGCATGACTCCTAACTCTTCCACGTCACCCCTTGCAATACTTGGCCACTGCAAAAGACCGCCTCAAAACTTGCAGTTTTTGACAGGCCTACATTATTCATTTCCGGCAAGCCCAAGTTATGCATTTTTCCGTCGATGAAAAAAAAAATAAGGTAGCTGCTTTTTCAACTAAGTCCACCGAAACGCACTCTCCGTTTTACCTCCTAAACCCGTGACTTATGTTTTCAATTTAATATCCAATACCTTTTATATTGCGATGGGATGCTATTTCTGATCAACTCGATTTTATTCCAGAATAATTCGTTTTTATTGTAGCTTTGTAACGATCATTCAGAAAATGTTATTATATATTATTATTGTTAGTATTTTTATTATTTTTGCATTATTATTATTAATATTATTTATTTTTAATTTTCCATAATGGACGTCTCCAAACTGTGAAGGATGACTAAAAAAAAAGAAACATTATTATTATTATTATTATTATTATTATTATTATTATATTATTATTATTATTATATATTATTATTACATTATTATTATTATTATTATTATTTAAAGGTCCAGTAGAGCGAGAACATAAGTTACTATAATCAAATAATGAGAAACATTCATTTTTGAACTCAAGTTGCAAGGGGCAACTTGAGTCCTACGTTCATACCTGTAGCTTAGCTGTGAGTTACCTTAGCAGCCTTGCCAGGCTGACTGGTCTACCAGGCTGTTGGTGCAAGTCGCCTGCGGCCCACATAGCCATCACAACCCATCTGTGATGGGGGTACTTCTTATTTAAGAAAAAATATACTTTGACGAAACCTTTTAAGATTTTTCCTCTAAGGGAGTAAGTCATGATGCTTCGTGTGAAGGGCTCTTGATTCAGGTAAGTGGAGCTGCCTTATTTTTTCCCTGAATTATGTCTGACTGCTCCCTTATTCTCCAGGAGCAAAGTGACAACTACTGGTTTACCATAACCCTGGGACTATAATATTAATAAGAGTAATAATTGTAAATAATTATAATACTAATAATAATTATAACATAAACAGACTGGAAAAGAAATGTGATCTAAGTGACGATGGAATGATTGTTGGTTTCAGACAGGGTGGCTTGAGTATCTCAGAAACTGTTGATGTCCTGGGATTTTTATCACAACGGTCTCTAGAGTTTTCAGATAATGGTATAAAAACACCAAACATGCAGTGAGCGGCGGTTCTATGGGCAAAAACGCCTTATTAATGAAAGAAATCTGAAGAGAGCTGTCAGACTGCTTGAAGCTGACAGAAAGGCGGTAGTAACTTAAATAACCACGCCTTACAATAGTGGTATGCTAAAGAGCAACTCTGAATGCACAACACGTCAAACCTTGAAGCGAATGGGCTACAGCGTCCACACCGAGTTCCACTCCTGTCACCTGCCGAATAGGCAAAATTGGTCAATTAGCAAAAACTCATTTAATATTAAGTCTATTCTAAAATTTTCTCTTATACGTTTAAAGATTTTTTTTTCATTTATTTAATGTAAAATTAATAATTTTGTACCAAAAACCGTAGTAGGTTTTACCTATTCGGTACGACATAATATATATACTGATAATATATATATATATATATATATATATATATATATATATATATATATATATATATATATATATATACAAAATCTGAGAAAATCAGTTATGAGAACCAGATACTCTACTGTTGTCAACTCAACGGTATTGGATCGACCTGACAACACAATGAACGATTTCATGTCTATATTTTGGTCTGTGGCTTCACAATGTTGTCGTATGATACTTGATGGGGTTTACGTAACTGCCAACTTGAATTTATACAACGAAGCGTTTTTTAGAATACTTTTAAAAAAAATCATAAATTCTTAAATAGGTAAACAGCTACATAAGTTTTCATATTCTCAAAAAAATTACTGTACTCAAATACACACACCCTCAACTATTAAAAAAATTCTTCCGCTCCATAATCTCCCGAGTCCACCTTCCCTCCTCTGTACCATTTACCAGCGAGAGGAAAAAAACAAATTCCCTTATACAGGCTTCACACATGACCTTAGCCACTCACTCTGATACCTGCCCTGCCCTTGATGGCAAAATGATTTTAATTGCCTTACGGTCGAGAGGAACTCCAAGCCGACTTGAATATGATGGGGAAACAGGGCAATCGTGCGTGTCTGACAGCGACTACATGGAATACGAGAAGTTCTCGTGCAGGTAGAGGGAGCTGTCAGCTCGCTGGTGGGTCGGCGTGGAGTGGGTCTCCTAATCTCTTGTTTCTCTGACTTTATTGGTTTATATATTTTTGTCTCATTTGTCGTCCTTAAAAACTCTTCTTTGGATATTAAAAAGTGCAATATAGTTATATATGTATGTATAAATGTATCACTCTTATAATTCCTAAAGTAGAGTTTTAAGAACGACAGGTGAGAAGAGAATATATAAATCAATATAGTCAGAGAAACAAGAGATTAGGTGACCCACTCCTCGCCGACCCACAAGCGAGCTGACAGCTCCCTCTACCTGCACAGACTCGTATTCCATGTAGTCGCTGTCAGACGCACGATTGCCCTGTTTCCCATCATATTCAAGTCGGCTTGGAGTTCCTCTCGACCGTAAGGCAATTAAAATCATTTTGCCATCAAGGGCAGGGCAGGTATCAGAGTGAGTGGCTAAGGTCATGTGCGAAGCCTGTATAAGGGATTTTTTTTTTCCTCTCGCTGGTAAATAGTACAGAGGAGGGAATGTGGATTTGGGAGATTATGGGGCGGAAGAATGTTTTAAATAATAGTTGGATGGATAAGTTGTTTTTATTGTCCGCATGAAGTGGAAAGGTAATTATGTGGGTTTAGGTGAGGTTTGTTAAATTATACGTGTGTGTGTGTGTGTACTCACCTATTTGTACTCACCTATTTGTGGTTGCAGGGGTCGAGTCATAGCTCCTGGCCCCGCCTCTTCACTGATTGTTACTAGGTCCTCTCTCTCCCTGCTCCATGAGCTTTATCAAACCTAGTCTTAAAACTATGTATGGTTCCTGCCTCCACTATGTCGCTTTCTAAGCTATTCCACTTCCTGACAACTCTATGACTGAAGAAATACTTCCTAACATCCCTTTGACTCATAGGAGTCTTCAACTTCCAATTGTGACCCCTTGTTTCTGTGTCCCCTCTCTGGAACATCTTGTCTCTGTCCACCTTATCTATTCCTCGCAGTATTTTATATATCGTGTGTGTGTGTGTGTGTGTGTGTGTATGGGGTTTCAAGGGTCAAATTGTAGTTCCTAGCCTAGTCATCTCAACTTGCCGTTCACTAGATTCCCGTCCTACTAGCTTCGTAGGCCCTATCACATTTGGTCATGAAAGTATATATAGTCTCCCTCCCCCACTTCATCACCAAGATCAAGGATCATTCTACTTTCCGTCCACTCTTAGACTGAGTAAATACTTCCTGACGTCCCTGTGCCTCACTTGTGTCTTTAACTTCCTGTTGTGCCCCCGAGTTTCCGTTTTTCTGTCTTCTTATGCCGTTAGATTTAATTCCATTAGCCAATCCTCATAGCTCCTGAACTTTTATCTTGGATCAAGTTTATTTGCATTCTTCTGCACTTTCCCCAGTTTCTTAACATGATTCCTCAGATGTGGGTTCATGCTGGTGCTACGTACTCCAAGATGGGCCTGACATATGTTGTATAAAGTACCCGGAAAGGTTCTTGTTGATTCCTGAATGACACTCAAACTTGCCAGACGCGCATTGGTTAATCAGTTGTGGGCCTCTCGTGTTTGTGTCTGGGTGTGCGTGTGTGTACACGAGATGAACATCTCCAGCACGTAATGAAAGCAACTGAATGAAAAATACACGTATAAAACAAGCGAGAATGCAGATGGGATTAGACAATGTTGTGATCATCACACCACCTAGACATACAGTGCCTCCAGAGCGTCTGTGAAGCCACTCACTCTACTGTGGAATCATTGATTTTGTGGTTTTCAATCTTCCTCTCTGTTTTCGGCGGTTCCTCGTTTTGCTGCTCTCATACCAAGAAGAAGTAATCTCGCCTTTATGAATTATTGCATTTACTGATGTTAATGCTTGTTTTCTTGGGTTAAATTGGGCTAATTCAATTTAAATTGATGCTTGGTGAAGGGCTTATGTTTTAAGGAATTTAAACGAAAACTGCTTTGCGCAGTGTCACGTCTGGTTTCCCCGACCACACCCAAATATCAAGAGCCGTTTGTTTATATAATATAGGACACAGTGTTCATCCGTCAAGGAAGACTGGTCCGCGAGGGTAAAAAAACAATGTCATTGGCACATACAGGTTTGTCACAAGCCACTTACATTGTCCGTTTGCGAGGAACACAGGGAAGAAATCAGGCTGACAAAAACAAACTTAAAGCAATTTGCTAGGACTTACAGGAATATAAACTCCGAGACGTGTGTGTCTCTCTCAGGGTATATGTATTCTGAGAGTTTAGAGATTAAAATATTCTTAACTGGTGGTGAACAGGTGACATGAAGCCTTATTGACTCTTCGAGTAGTTCACAGGGTTTAAACTCGATTAAACAGCCATCGCTGGCCACTGTTGAAAGTAGATCAAAAGTAGGACCTTCTTAGGGCTCTGGGAGTGTAAGTGTGGACATATTCGGGAGAGTAAACAACGTGAGACACTCGCCTCATATAGTTCAGTTCAGTTCAGACTCTCAGGTAAGGACCCACTAGGGGCGAGGGGAAAGTGGGGACAGAAGAAGAATAGCCGGTGAGAGGAAGAGCTGTAGTAGAAGAGAAAGAGTCAGGACTAAATCCAACAGTCTAACTACTCGCCTCATATACCAATAGTGATACGACAGATATACAGAAACAGAGGAAGGGATTCCAAGACACTGAAACAAGCTGATAAATACGGACAGAGATCCCAGTTACTCTATTATTGACGGATTAGATAGGACGATTATACAGCCAGGCTTGTTGAAAATCAGGTCGTCTGAGATTGTGGTCAACTTTATTCAGTCCGTTGCTAGGACGACTTAGATGAAATGGAAGATAAGGAGGAAGATGGAGAGTGAATGGGGAAGAGATAAATAGCAACAGAACAAGAGAAAACTCTCGCTATATTGAGAGACTCTTGATAAAAGGGATACTTGTCTCTATGCAGCACCAGCACGTACATGTGCGTAAATGCAAACGCGAAATCACACGCGCGCACGCACGCATCAAAAACACACACACACACACACACACACACACACACACACACACACACGTATAACAGGAAGGGCACTGGAATGGATCAGGGAATACCTCACATGGAGGCAACAACGGGTCATGGTGCTTGATGAGGTATCACAGTGGGCACCTGTGACGAGCGGCGTTCCGCAGGGGTCAGTCCTAGGACCAGTGTTATTCTTGGTATATGTAAATGACATGACAGATGGGATAGACTCAGAAGTGTCTCTGTTCGCAGATGATGTGAAATTAATGAGGAGAATCACATCGGAGGAGGACCAAGCAGGACTTCAAACAGACCTGGACAAGCTTGACATTTGGTCTAGCAAATGGCTTCTCGAATTCAATCCCACCAAATGCAAAGTCATGAAGATCGGAGAAGGGCAAAGAAGACCGCTGACAGAGTACAGGCTAGGCGGACAAAGGCTACAAAGCTCGGAAAAGGAGAAAGATCTTGGGGTGAGTATAACGCCAAGCACGTCTCCGGAGGCACACATCAACCAGATAACTGCGGCAGCATATGGGCGACTGGCAAACCTAAGATTAGCATTCCGTTACCTTAACAAGGACTCGTTTAAGACACTGTACACCGTGTACGTCAGGCCCATTCTAGAATATGCAGCACCAGTCTGGAACCCACACCTGGTCAAGCACATAAAGAAACTAGAGAAAGTGCAAAGGTTTGCGACAAGGTTAGTTCCACAACTCAGGGGTCTGTCCTATGAAGAAAGGTTGAGGGAAATAGGACTAACAACACTGGAGGAAAGAAGGGTCAGAGGAGACATGATAACGACATACAAAATACTGCGGGGAATCAACAAGGTAGACAGTGACAGGATGTTCCAGAGAGGGAACACAGAAACAAGGGGACACAACTGGAAGCTGAAGACTCAGATGAGTCAAAGGGATGTTAGGAAGCATTTCTTCAGCCACAGAGTAGTCAGGAAGTGGAATAGTCTAGAGAAAGACATAGTGGAGGCAGGAACCATACACAGTTTTAAGACGAGGTATGATAAAGCTCATGGAGCAGGGAGAGCAGATACCCAGTAGCGGGCAGCGCAGAGGCGGGGCCAGGAGCTGAGTCTCGACCCCTGCAACCACAATTAGGTGAGTACAATTAGGTGAGTACACACACTACACGCCCCGATGGCATGGTGGCTAGCGCTCTTGCTTCACGCACGGAGGGCCCGGGATCAATTCCCGGCGGGGCCGAAACATTTCGAAGTGTTTCCTTACACACATACATACAACAGGCCTAGTGTCTAATCGACATGTCCCTAGGACAAAATGGTAACTAACACACACGCACATACACACACATACACACACACACACACACACACACACACACACACGCACACACACGAGCTGAGTCTCGACCCCTGCAACCACAATTATGTGAGTACACGCACGCACACGCACACCCGCACACACGCACACACGCACACCCGCACACCACACACGCACAAACACACACGCAGAAACACACACGCAGAAACACACACACACACACACGCTCACACACACACACACGTACGTTTAAACAAACACTGCAGGCTCCAGTGATGAATACCAGCGTCGGGGTGGACTTGTTTGGTGCTCGGTGGATTTACACCACCAATACATGTGAATACGCCTCAGCTCGACTGCTCTTAAGAGAGTTATAGACCAATACATTACACAGTAGAGGAAATTTAATATTGAAAAATTATCCGCAGCCGTCAGCCGTGCCCAAATTTATAACCCACTCACGACAGCCAATTTTAAAAACCCATTTAACATTTGGTTAATAGATTACTTTTTTGTGAGATTAACCGATGCTTTAATGTGGCATTTTACAAATAGGTTTAAACTGCTATACTGATCTTAAAATTTTGCCTTTTTATGATTAGAAAATTCTAATTCGTGAAGAGGGAGATATATTCCCGATAATAAGCAAGATATACCAGTTTTTACAAAAACTAACTCAGCCAACTAAAACGCTAAAAAATTAGAGATACTTCTTAATTCCGCCTTGTGTAGATAAGATTGTACAGGTTTTACTGAATTAAACGTCAGTGAAAAACGTGATTCTTATGCCATTTATATTATGTGCTGCAGAAAATATTTACTATTAACTTATTCTGGGTATACCATTACATTTAGGACGATAATTAGCTTACCGCTTCAGTTTAAGGATACCACTAGAATTAACACATTGGCTAGCATACCAATAATGTCTGAGGATACATTACAACTAACACTCTGGCATACCAGTACAACCTAGGGATACCATACAATTCATGCACTAGTTAGTAAACTAATGCATTCTAGAGATAGTAAAATAAACATATTTGTCAGTGTACCAATACAGTCTAATAATTGCCTTTATACGTTTGTAAATGATCAGTGCTCTTGTGTACTCACATGTAAATAAGATCCATGGCAGTATTAGAATATTTATTGATAAAACCTTTTGCTCACAGGAGCTATACGTTTACAAACGCACGCACGCACCACACACACACACACACACACACACACACACACACACACACACAAATGAGTCATAGGGATGTTAGGAAGAACTACTTTAGCCTTAGAGTTGTTAGGAAATGGAACAGTCTGGAGAGTGATGTAGTGGAGGCAGGATCCATACATAGCTTTAAGAAGAGGTACGCTAAGGCTCTTGGAGCGGGAGAGATGGGACCTAGCAACTAGCGAAGAAGCGGGGCCAGGAGGTAAGACTCGACACCAGCAACCAGAAATAGGCGAGTACACAAACACACACACCATAAACACACACACAAACACATACAGGAGCTGAGTCTCGACCCCTGCAACCACAATTAGGTGAGTACACACACACTCACACGTTATATATATATATATATATATATATATATATATATATATATATATATATATATATATAAGCATGCAGATCTCTTATATTAAGAAAGAAATTATTTGGTAAATATTAATTTTCAAAGCGCATGCCCCCCCACAAAAATCAATCTTTGAAAATTAATGAATTTGGGGAAATTTCTTAGTCATATTTGCTAACATTTATTCGTTATGCACCTTGGCCTCATATTTTGAAGTCATAAAATCAGCATATATGAATTTAAAAAAAATGTATAACAAAACACATTTTACATACCTTGCCTCTAAAACAGCCAGGATGTCAAAAAAAAATAATAAAACAATGTTGTTTACATGACCAGTATAAATAATGTTTTCATCTGCAGTCATGTTTGTGACAGATTTGTCTGCGTGTGACTTTCACTTTTTTTCAAGGTAATCACTGTACTTTACTTAAATATTTTTACATTTTTTTCGAAATAGCCTCTCCAGTGGACTTGCCCGTCCCACTCCCAACAGTCACAACATCTGCTTATATCTTAATATATAAATTAGATATTCTTTGAAGATGCTATATATATATATATATATATATATATATATATATATATATATATATATATATATATATATATATATATATATATATATATATATATATTTTTGTGTGTGTCGTGCCGAATAGGTAATACTTGCCATTTTGGCTTAAATAGCAACGTTCTTCTTGCCTAATAAGGCAAGCGAAAATTTGTGCATACAATAATTTCACAAAAATCATTCTGAACTTAACGAAAAAAATATATTTCATTGTGTATGTTTATTATTAAATTATTGTAAACTTATCTAAAATATATTTAGTTGGATTAGGCTAAACTAAACTGCGTTTGTTATAATAAGGTTAGGTAAGTTTCCTAATTTTCTTTTGGTACAAAACTTTATTATATATATATATATATATATATATATATATATATATATATATATATATATATATATATATATATATATATATTATTGTTGGGAATGGTTTAGACCCGGCACTAATGTTATTATGTTTACTGAGTTTTGTTTTGGTTGTCTCGAATCGATTTGTATATAAGGGCTGCTACATGTATATCAATATGGCCACATAGGAACTCTAGAAAATGGTATCATTGTTCTAATACTCAGGAAAATACATATAAACATAACCAGATGAGGACTGGACAATAACACCACCAGACCTGCAGTCTATGCTATCCCTGGTTAAGAATGTGACAAAAAAGATTAATTCTTAGGAGAATCATTACGCAGCATCAGTACCAGAGTAGGTCACCATTACGCTTGTAGGACCTACAACATCAACAGTGCTTATGCCGTCCACAGATACAATCATACACACCTGATGGCATGATAGGACATCAAACCTCATAGGAGAACAACAGTGCCAGGAGGAAATGACAGGAAACAACTTTTATCTGTACTTAAACCCACCGCTCACACCGTTTTACACCCACATCTACCAACGTATAACCTTGTACCACCCTAGAGACCTTAGGACTCTCCTGCCGTGAGTTCAAGTCCCACTTGTAAGGCATGAACTTACCCTTACTAATTTTGTTTATTGATTATTCAATAATAATAATAATAAAATAATAATTACCTCACTGAAGAACAACAATTAGGATATTAAATAAAAAAAGGACCAATAATTTTGAGGAAATTTAATACATACTTTAAGTCTTTACTAACACTGGACACTTAAAGAAAACACTTCTCCACCTCATCGCTCGGCGCACTTTTTTTTTAATACGTAAATAAAATCCCATAGAGAGGAAAAAAAAACAAGAGTAAAGTTTGGAAAGAAAATTAAAACTTTGGCCATGCGTCCACCTTCTATATTTCCCAATTGAAATTTGTTTCTTTTGTTCGAGAATTCTTATGAACTTTACAGGTTTCTGTGGAATGAACATTATTTACTTGAATAAACATCGTTTACTTGAGCAAATAAACATCCTTTCAAAATAAGCAGTGCTAGCCTTTAATAAACATCGTTTAATAAATAACTATCATTTACTTAAATAAAAGTAAACAATGCTTATTTTTTTAAAGTTTAATTCTTACTTTGTGAAATTTCTTATCTTTTTGTTAATTTACATTAAATCTTGTTTTTACACTTTCTAATTATACATTCTTATTTACTCCTTCCTCTGTATGTATATAAATACACGTATATATATATATATATATATATATATATATATATATATAATGTATCCCTGATACTATTTATCTCTATGGAGAAAAGTTTCAGGAAGATTAGTCTATCATATCTGATAGATCGAGAGTGTTAATACTGACTGAAAATTTGTGGTTAATGAAGATTGTAATTTAGAACAAAAGTTTAATATGAGAAGTGGGTAATACTCAGTGTTTAGGAAGTTTGAGAAGAAAGAGAGAAGAGTCTTGGAAGTCTTATTTAAGTGAATCGAGCGAATGGTTGCTGTTGGCAGTCTTTTATAATAAAGTGAGATGCAGTGTTGCTGGTAAACGTTGTTTCTGTGTGGAGCGAAACGTTGTTCCAGTTATAGATTGGTCTCTAAAGTGGGACTTTTCTCCCCTGTTGTCCGAGATTTGGATCCAGGCAGAATGGTGACAGTTTGAAATAGCAAGAAAAGTGAACAGAAGTAAAGAATGAAGCAATTCTAAAATGACATATTAGAATGGAATGTGTATTTCTGAGATCAGAAGAGAGGATGTTGAGAAAGGTTAGCCATGTGGAAAGAAAGCAGCAAGATAGACTGAATAAGAGACTATGATTCTTGAATGGGTGAATGGAAAAATAGGAGAAGTCACAAGAAGAATTGGAAGGAGGGGGAGAACGTGGTTTTGAGAGGTGTGACCTTATGCACCTAACAAGAGTGGGTGAACGTGTCATATCGGAGTGACGGGGGTGGAATGAATGTTGATTACTGCTTTGACTTGCTGTTAGAGTACAACCGTGGTAGTATCGGTGTAGGGATTAAGGGAAACCGGTTACCGGGCCTCAAATTTTGGATGAGGGAAGCACGATGCCTGCACTATGAAAAACAAATCGTGATGCTGAATCGTGACCCTTCCCAGTGAGGTGCCCAGGTGTTGGTCAAGGGCTCTTGATTCAGGGAATTCGAGGTACCCCCTCATCATACTCTCTATGACTCTTTCATTCCCCAGACTCTCTGACTTTCATTCCCAAGACTCTCTGACTTTCATTCCCAAGACTCTCTGACTTTCATTCCCAAGACCTCTGACTTTCATTCCCAAGACTCTCTGACTTTCATTCCCCAGACTCTTACTTTCATTCCCCAGACTCTATGACTTTCATTCCCCAGACTCTATGACTTTCATTTCCCAGACTCTATGACTTTCATTCCCCAGACTCTACGACTTTCATTCCCCAGACTCTACGACTTTCATTCCCCAGACTCTACGACTTTCATTCCCCAGACTCTACGACTTTCATTCCCCAGACTCTATGACTTTCATTCCCCAGACTCTATGACTTTCATTCCCCAGACTCTATGACTTTCATTCCCCAGACTCTATGACTTTCATTCCCCAGACTCTATGACTTTCATTCCCCAGACTCTACGACTTTCATTCCCCAGACTATATGACTTTCATTCCCCAGACTCTACGACTTTCATTCCCCAGCCTCTACGACTTTCATTCCCCAGACTCTATGACTTTCATTCCCCAGACTCTGACTCTCTCATTCCCCAGACTCTCTGTGACTCTTTTATTCCCCAGACTCTCTATGACATTCATTTCCCAGGCTCTGTGACTTTCATTTCCCAGGCTCTGTGACTTTCATTTCCTAGGCTCTGTGACTTTCATTTCCCAGGCTCTGTGACTTTCATTTCCTAGGCTCTGTGACTTTCATTTCCCAGGCTCTGTGACTTTCATTTCCCAGGCTCTGTGACTTTCATTTCCTAGGCTCTGTGACTTTCATTTCCTAGGCTCTGTGACTCATTCCCCAGGCTCTGTGACTTTCATTTCCTAGGCTTTGTGACTTTCATTTCCCAAGCTCTGTGACTTTCATTTCCTAGGCTCTGTGACTTTCATTTCCTAGGCTCTGTGACTCATTCCCCAGGCTCTCTCTGAGTTTCATTCCCATAAATATGATAGTCTCTACCTCTATACACGATAGCTGACAAGGGCATCAGTGAGGACGTGGAATGTCAGCTGAGTTCACCTGGGCTGAAGTCACCTGGACTGAGGTCACCTGGGCTGAGGTCACCTGGGCTGAGGTCACCTGGGCTGAGGTCACCTGGGCTGAGGTCACCTGGCTGAGGTCACCTGGCTGAGGTCACCTGGGCTGAGGTCACCTGGGCTGAGGTCACTTGGTCTGAGGCCACCTAGGCTGAGGCCACCTGGGCTGAGGTCACCTGGGCTGAGGTCACTTGGGCTGAGGACACCTGGGCTGAGGTCACCTGGGCTGTGGTCACCTAGGCTGATGTCACTTGGGCTGAGGTCACTTGGACTGAGGTCCCCTGGGTTGAGGTCCCTTGGGCTGAGGTCCCCTGGGCTGAGGTCCCCTGGGCTGAGGTCCCCTGGGCTGAGGTCCCCTGGGCTGAGGTCACCTTGGCTGAGGTCACCTTGGCTGAGGTCACCTGGGCTGTGGTCATCTGGGCTGTGGTCATCTGGGCTGTGGTCATCTGGGCTGTGGTCACCTGGGCTGTGGTCACCTGGACTGTGGTCACCTGGGCTGTGATCACTTGAGTTGAGGTCACTTGAGCTGAGGTCACTTGAGCTGAGGTCACTTGAGCTGAGGTCACCTGAGCTGAGATCCTCTGGGCTGAGGTCACCTGGGCTGAGGCCACTTGGGCTGAGGCCACTTGGGCTTAGGCCACTTGGGCTAAGGTCACCTGGGCTGAGGCCACTTGGGCTGAGGCCACTTGGGCTGAGGTCACTTGGGCTGAGGCCACTTGGGCTGAGGTCCCCTGGGCTGAGGTCCCCTGGGCTGAGGTCACCTGGGATGAGGTCACCTGGGCTGTGGTCACCTGGGCTGTGGTCACCTGGGCTTTGATCACCTGGGCTTTGGTTACCTGGGCTGTGGTCACTTGGGCTGTGGTCACGTGGACTCAGGCCACCTGGGCTGTGGTCACCTGGGCTGTGGTCACCTGGGCTGAGGTCACCTGGACTGTGGTCACCTGTGCTGTGGTCACCTGGACTGTGGTCACCTGGGCTGTGGTCACCTGGACTGTGGTCACCTGGACTGTGGTCACCTGGGCTGTGGTCCCCTGGGCTGTGGTCCCCTGGGCTGAGGTCCCCTGGGCTGAGATCACCTGGGCTGTTGTCACCTGGGCTGTTGTCACCTGGGCTGAGGTCACCTGGGCTGTGGTCACCTGGGCAGTGGTCACCTGAGTTGAGGTCACCTGAGTTGAGGTCACCTGAGTTGAGGTCACCTGAGTTGATGTCACCTGGGCTGAGGTCACCTGGGGTGAGGTCACCTGGGCTGAGGTCACCTGGGCTGTGGTCACCTGGGCTGAGGTCACCAGGGCTGAGGTCACCAGGGCTGAGGTCACCAGGGCTGAGGTCACTAGGGCTGAGGTCACCTGTTCTGAGGTCACCTGGGCTTTGGTCACCTGGGCTTTGGTCACCTGGGCTTTGGTCACCTGGGCTGTGGTCACCTGGGCTGAGGTCACCTGGGCTGAGGTCACCTGGGCTGAGGTCACCTGGGCTGTGGTCACCAAGATGTTACTGTGTCTGACAAATGTTGAGAAATCAGCCAAACTGAAGCATCAGACACTTCTGCAAAAATGTCAAATTCAAGTTGTTGGATTTCTCCGCCGTTTACATGACGTATGAGCTAACATGCTTGCGTCTCCGATAAATTAAAAAAAAAAAGAAAGACGTCGAATGAGACTAGACGAGACGACTACATCAAACTGCGTCATCTGTTTGATGACGCAGAATGACATCGGGAGAATGACATCGAAACACCAGCGGGAAGGATTATTTACAGACGTCAGCCAGGAGAATAACAGACGTCTGTGACGCGTCTCGTGACACAGTATCATATTTAATATTTAGTTTACATTTAATGGCCTTTAATTAAATACAAATTAAATACTATATTAATAATAGTATTTATTATATATAATATTCAGATGTTACAAAGCGTCGAGGGTATGGGGGGGGGTTGGGAAAGCAGGTTTAATCCGAGGAAAGGGATGGGTAACGCCAGTTCATTGGAACAAGAGCCCGAACACACCATTATGACGGTGGAAATGGTTCTACTGACTTATGCCGTCACTGTAGGTACAAAACACTTATGTATTGACCAAGACATTAAAGAAACGTTTCGCCACGAGGGGCCAAACGTTTCCTTATTAAATAGCTTCATCGATCTTACGTGTCTTCTTATAACTTATTAATATCACCAAGCTAATTTCACCAGATATAATCACCACTCGCTTTCCCCCACAACCTTACCATGGGTTCCCTTCATGCCTGTGAAGGTTCCTTGATCCTAGGAACTGGATTTACCTCTCATTTTCCTCGTATCAAATAGCATTGCCTTCCCCAGGCCTTGTATAACCACGTTGGCCTTTGCGGATTTTCCCCCGTGAGTGTAATAGAATTAATGACAATACATTCCACTGTCGCCGGGAGGGTAGCAACGAAGGTCAAAGGATGGGGGTCAAGCAAGACGTCATAGGGGAGCACTGCCCCCTCAGCGCCCCCCTAAATCGTCAAGTGCGCCCCCCCCCCGGAGTCCGTGCTTGAGTGGCGGGCGTCGGGGCGTGCGCGGGCGCGGCTCCCCTTCACTTCACAGTCACCTGTGAGGCCTTTTCTTTCCCCAGTCAGTGTGCCTTGCGCCGGCGGTCCGTGTGCTCGTGTCAGGCTGCTGGCCTGTCCTCCTGGTGGGTGCTGGAGCCGCCGAACTCATTCGCGAAGTGAAGTTCGCAGCACACGGGTCTCCGGAGGCTGTGGTGTGTGTGTCGCCCCACCTGGCACCGAGACGTTACCGCGTGTTGGAACGCAAAAATACCGAGAATTAACGCGTGTCTCCACGCGAGAGATCGAGACTTTCACGTGTCTCCCAGAAAGAGACCAAGGCTCTCGCGTGTTGCCACCCAAGAGAACGAGACATTTTGCTAGCGTGTTGAGAGACTTTCGTGACGTTACACAGATGCATTGTGCGAGATCTTTGAGACCAGGAGAAGTAAAGAGAGTGAGGAGAAGCGAGGAAGAATAGAATGACTTAGACGCACAAAGTGAATCGTAAGAACAATACTGACCTGAAAATAAAGTGGAAAGAGATAACTCTAATTGAAACTGCATTCACTAATGTCTCAATTTACGTTCTATTGAAAACAGAAAGATCGTTTATTAAAGTAAGCATGAATGGTTAAAACAATGATGTCAGATGTCACTGAGAGAATAAAATTCAGAGGTGACGAGTAAGATATTTATTCTGACGATGTTGGAACCTTACGATAAATGGAGAATGAAATCGGAAGGAAGTGTAAATGCCGATATAGTGGGGTAAACGACACTGAGATACATTGGTTACACTTATTAACGACAGCGTTTCGCATACATAGTGGAGGATTATAATGTTAGGTACAAGGACACAGATGCAAGTAATGTGACATTTAATTGTAGCGACGTTTCGCTCTCCTAGGAGCTTTGTCAAGCCGTTACAAACGATAAAAGGATACAGAGGGTTATCATGCCCACTGAGTGGACGAAACGTTGCTATTTAATCTACCCACTGTGTAAGGGAAACGCTGTGTTTAATAAAGGTAACCATTGTATAGAAGTGTTATTGGCAGTAGACCCAGGTGGCGCTTGATGGGTTGACACTAAAACTTTATAAAGTTCTACACAGAGCGAAACATTGCCACAATAAAAACTTGCTCTGTACCTCTGTCTTCATGGCTGTTAGTCTCAGACATATACTTCTTGCTGTCATAAAGTGTAGCAATTTGCGTTTGTTTATGTTTTCGTTTCTCTTAAAGAAAAATAAAACTGCTCTAAAATGAGTGGGCAGGAAAAGGATTCGAAACTGCTTTTCATAACTCGCTAAACCAGTGTGGGTTATTCAAACAAGGACTGTGCTTCCGACGGCTCGAACCTCCGTCCGAATAAGGCAGTCTGGTGTCTGACCTGTGGGGTTTGTGATCGCCAGGAACAGGAGACTAAAGACAAGTTTTATGTATTTTAATAGATCCTCTATGGAGCCTCTAGACAAGAAATGGATCCCCTAAGCCTCTGTGAAGCTTTGGGCTGGCAAGTGGATCCCTTAGAGCCAGGATGGAGCTTCTGGCTAGAGAGTGGATTCCTTGAAAGAAATTGTAGATTTCTTAGAGCCATGGTGAAGCTTTTGCCTGGAGAGTGGATCCCTTACAGCCACGGTGAAGCTTTTGGCTGGAGTAGATCCCTTACTGCCATCGTGGAGCTCCTGGCTGGAGAGTGGATCCCTTACAGCCACGGTGGAGCTCTTGGCAGGAGAGTCGATCCCTTACAAACACGGTGGAACTTTTGCCTGAAGAGTGGATCCCTTTAAACCTTGGTGAAACTTTTGGCTTGAAATTGGATCCCTTAAAGCCACAGTAGAGTTTTAAGCTGTAGAATGGATCCCTTAAAGCCACGGCAGATTCCATGAATCCCTTAATACCAATATAGCTAGGATGTGGATCCTTTAATCCTAAAGTAGAACCTATGACTAGGAGCTTTTCTGGGGGCAGAAGGGGTTGCCTTGATACGCATGGAGTGATCCAAGGAATTAGAGCTCTCTCCTTCCTCGGATCAAACCTGATTACCTTTCACTCTCCAGGTGCTACATGACCATTACGGATTCAGCTTTACTCAATAATAATAATGAAAGTAAGTTTAAAGCTGGAGCGTTGATTCCTTAGTTACCGTAGAGCTTCTGACCGACCACTGGGCCACTTATGTCCATTGTGAATTTCTTAGAGCCCCTGTATACTCCTAAGGGTGACGGTAGACTCTTTAGAGCCACGGTGTATCCCTTAGAGACAGCATGGTCATCTTAGGGACACACTGGGCTCCTTAGAGACACTGGATAGCTCAGAGTCAAAGTGGATCTCTCAGAGCCACGGAGGACCACTACAGCCACGGTGGACCACTTAGAGCCACACTGAGCCACTAAGAGCCACGATGGATGCCCTGGTGTACACAAAAGCATACTTCAAATATCACTCGCTGCCTCAGAATGAATACTGGGTTATTAAACTCTGAAGTGCGTAGATATTAATTAACGCTGCAAATTCAGGTTAGGATACTATTAACCAAAACATGATTAGATAAAATGCAAATTATTTAATAACACTACAACATTATATATATATATATATATATATATATATATATATATATATATATATATATATATATATATATATATATATATATATATATATATATATAAATATATTTAACACGTCGGCCGTTTCCACTGCCGAGGCTGGGTGACCCAAAAGAAAGAAAAACCCAGAAAGAAAGTAAAAAACTTTCATCACTCAACACTTTCACCATCACTCATACATAATCACTGTCTTTGGAGAGGCGTTCAGATACGACAGCTTAGACGTCCCTCCAAACTGTCAATATCCTAAACCCCCTTTAAAGTGCAGGCATTGTACTTCCCATTTCCAGGACTCAAGTCCAGTTAACCGGTTTCCCTGAATCCCTGCTCACTCACCAGCAGCTCGTCAGGTCCCAAAAACCATTCGTCTTCATTCACTTCTATCTAACATGCTCACACATGCTTGCTGGAACTCCAAGCCCCTCGCCCACAAAACCTCCTTTACCCCCCTCCCTCCAACCTTTTCGAGGACGACCCCTACCCCGCCTTCCTTTCCCTACAGATTTATACGCTCTCCAAGTCATTCTACTATGTCCCATTCTCTCTAAATGACCAAACCACCTCAACAACCCCTCTTCAGTCCTTTGACTAATACTTTTAGTAACTCCACACCTCCTCCTAATTTCTACACTACGAATTCTCTGCATAATATTTACACCACACATTGCTCTTAGACAGGACATCTCCACTGCCTCCAGCCTCCTCCTCGCTGCAGCATTTACAACCCATGCTTCACACCCATATAAGAGTGTTGGTACCACTGTATGTACTCTCGTTCATTGCCTTTTACATATATATACCGGGCCACAGCATAGACAAAGGAAAGTACCTACATAGTCATAATAGGGACATACTATGGTCACAATGCAATAACATGAAAACACTACCATTGCAATAGTTGAACAACATGGCGACAACAGGGACACAATGGGACTAAAATATGTGGCTGTAACAGGGATACAACTGGCCACATGACCACAATAGACGCACATTAAAACAACAAGAGAGCCACTAACAGGGCTACAACAGGCGCCCAACAGAATCACAACAGGGCTACAACATAGCAACAACAGAGCCCCCAACATTTCAACAACGGGTTTACGCGATAAAAGCAACATAGCCTAAAACAGGGCACCACAGAGATGGCCCAGGCGCCTCTCAACATGGTAAAAAGGAACCTGAAATGAGACCAAATGATCTGGGAAACCGACCCACTTAGCAATTGTGTGTCTCATTGAGTTTCCCCAGCACAGTGAGGGAGACACCCAGCTACACGAAGAGAAAAAGAATAAACTGGGGGCTATAGCCAGCAAGATGCGTTGAAATGGAGGTAAGGAAGGAATAACGATGAAGATTTGGATTAATATTATTTGCAGCAGAAGGGGCTGATTCGTTGTGATTTCTGTTTATTTAGATGTTGTTTTAACCCATAATAAAAGCTGAGTGCTTTTATTCGAGACTGAAGGATAGTGTTTTTTTTGTTTCTTAAAGTCTTATTGCAAAGCCGCAAGAGGTGTTGAGTGCTTTTATTCGCTGCTGAAGGAACGTAATTTTTCCCTATAAAAGTCTCTTTAAATCAGAAGATAAGTTGAGAGCCTTCATCTGAGGCTAATGGAGTGTGATTTTTTGCCTATGAAAGTCTTAATAAAGTCTCAAGATACGTCGAGTGCGTTGGGTCGAAGTTGATAGCGTTATTTTAGGCAATAGACGTCTTATTAAAGTCGCAAAAGATGTTAATTGTTGTGTTGTGAGGCTAATAGTATGTTATTTTTGCCAATAAAAGTCTAATAAAGGTTTTAGGGAAGGCTGAGAGCATGGATTCTATGCTGATATTGTTCTATTTTTATAAAGATATTATCAGCTTTGCAGATGTTGAATCCTTCTGTTCGAAAAAGCATGACTGTTTTGATAAGTGCTGAGTGTTGAGACCATTTATAAGCTTAACTCTGTACAGTGAAAAACAAGAACGAGCGTTCTAGTTCTTCATTTTTCTTCTCGTATAACACGTGTCAAGTCTCACTACGTGTAAGAGGATTAAATGAATTAAGTGACGAGTGGCTGTCTGGTCACCAGTGTTACAGACTGGAATGAGTGTTTATAAAAGTTTTTGATTTTCTGAAGGTGTGGCTGTATTTCATTGCGGTGATTTAAACGTGACTGTATGTCACTGCATCAGTGATAATATGAATATACGGTTGTGTATGGAAGGAATCACAATAAAACGAGTGATTGCAAATATGAAAAAAAATACCCCAGTGAAAATAGGAAATAAAACCTGAGCGCTTTCATGTGCTCACACACACATATTTTCCTCTGAAGATATGTGAGTAAGCACATGAAATCGCTCATGTTTCATATATATACGTATATGCTGTATATGATCAAAGAGTATATACACAGAGCTGTATCTCTCACTGTTTATACATTGAGAAGTTGCTATAATGCCTGACTGCTTGGCTGTATAATGTACGATAGTATTTAGGTAGATTATGGCCCCTAACAATTTTGGAAATTCTTAGTCCTAAGGATTTACTTATCCAGAACTTAATAATCCTGAAAGTCGATAAGTCCAATTACTTAATGATCCTGGCAGTGGAAACATCTTGGAGTTTATTATTCCTGACAGAAAATAGGCCTCTCTCTCTCTCTCTCTTTCTCTCTTTCTCTCTTTCTCTCTTTCTCTCTTTCTCTCTTTCTCTCTTTCTCTCTTTCTCTCTTTCTCTCTTTCTCTCTTTCTCTCTCTCTCTCTTTCTCTCTCTTTCTCTCTCTTCTCTCTCTTTCTCTCTCTCTTCTCTCTCTCTCTCTCTCTTCTCTCTCTCTCTCTCTCTCTCTCTCTCTCATTTTAAAGGCCAACAGATATTAGGACTCCATTATCCTGATTTTTTATACTGTAGGGCAATGCATCGGGAATTATTTGTACTCACCTATATGTGGCTGCATGGGTCGAATCACAGCTCTTGGTCCCGATTGCTTCGGTACTTTGTTAGATCAGTATTCATACCATAAGATTTTAAGTGTAAGAAACGGACACTCAGCATACCTTTATTGAAGACTCTTCTGTCCTTGGACCTTAATCACTTTAAATACATGAATTTGAAGTGATCAAGGTCAAAGAGCAGAAAGAGCTTCATTAAAGGTGTCCTAAGTGAAGGCATTGGTCTACTTCCTTCAAGATGTCGGCTGTCATTTGCCCTCATGGCGACAATACTTGATTGTATCGATACTTCATTGTTTAGCATATGTACTTAATTGCAGCAGAACTTTATTTTATCAGCACTTGATTGTATCAGCACTTGATAGTATCAGCACTTGATAGTATCAGTACTTTATTGTATAAGTACTTGATTGCATCAGTACTTGATTGTATCAGTACTTGATTGTTTTATTACTTGATTGCATAATCACTTGATTGTATCAGTACTTGATTGTTTCATTTGATAAATCAGTACTAGAGCGTGTCAGAAAACGTTCCTAATTATGTCAGTACGTAATGCATGTCAGTATGTGATTGTATCAGCCAAATTTTACATCATTACATGACTATAAATTTCTGATTGCATCTGTGTGTATCAATTGCAACAGCCTTTGTAATTATGTTTCAAATTGCCTTGAAATGCCCTATACCTATAAATTCAGTAAATACCAGAATTTGCAAAATTTGTAATGTCCTCCTTGAAATATTAGTGGATAAGTGGAAAGATTTTTTTTTTCGATTCAGAATTAAGTGATACATACGCAGTCATTTAACTGACTAAAAAAAAAGACTTGCTTACAAATGTGATGAAAGAAATAAAATGCAATAAGACTCACGAAACATGATACAAACACTTACTCATAAGTTTATATACTGACTGCTACAAAAAGATTGAAAAATGTTAATGTTTCAAGGTCAGCTGGCTATATAGACACGGGCATGCCTGCTCACACACACACACACACACACACACACACACACACACACCGTACACCTATCTGTGACCTATTTCGAGAGTTCCCTCACCCCCTTGTTGACTTCCTGATTAACCAAGCTATTGCAGCTAGCAGATCTACATAACTATCACAAAATCGCTGATCAGGCATTTTTTTAAAATTCGGGTCTCGATTCTTCCTGAAAATTTTTTTGCCTTAGTTCTGGCCACACTGCTTACATCTGCTCAGAAAGTCCTGGACTACTGATGTTTACATTGTTTTCTAATTGCGCTTATAACACCCCTCCTCGTCAGTTAGTTTCTTCAATACTAACTCCCTACTAATATCCCTTTAACTGCTTTTCATGCTATACAAACTGGCCTCATTTTATGATCTATCAATTTATGATCGCCTTAGTAAAATGATTTTGCAAAAATCCGTGTAGACAACACATGCATATTTTTTTCCCCCCACCAGTGCCTAAGTGATTTTGTCATTGTGTTCTAATAGGTTTCAAAAGACATGATTTTTCTGCTCTAAAACCACGTTATGTGGATTGTGCGACTCCAAGAAGCTGATGTTAGTGCAACTGGTCTGTAATAATTTGTTATTGTTCTGTTGTCTCGTTTATGAGGTGGAGTTAAGTCAGCACTGTTAAAGGCCACTGGGATTTCACTTCAATCTGAGTTCCCTTCTCCAAAGAACACACAGCTCTTGTTAGTATTATTTTTGCCTTTCTGTGTAAGTACAGGTCTCACGCCCAGGTATCGAGTGTATGCTACCAATTCCTTTCTTCGAGGTCTGAAAAAAAATATATGATGCATATGATGAGCAGATTATATGCAACACATTCTGGGTTTTTAAGTCTTTTTGTATCGATTGAATTGCTAAATATGGATTCATTCTATTGATTCATGTCTTTATAGTCATTTTTGTACGACCTTGTAAAGTAGAGGACCAATACCTGAAGTTTATTTGGATTTTGCAGTCGTGAAAAATATACTTCGTATATTTTCAGCTTTCTAAATAACAATTTGTTCCTTTTACACTTTTTCTGTCTAGTATAAATGCTTTATTTTTGCTCCTTTCAAGTAATGTGTCTGACTTCTGAAGTTTGTAGTTTTAAGAGCTCCTTAGTATACCATATTTTACTTCTTCAGCGACGTCTGCGTTTTTAATGCTTGATCTCTTTAGGTTTTCTTAGTGGGTCAAATTTCGTAAAGAATTGGTTTGCTTTCACCTTTAACTTTTCCATGCAATGGTTAGGGATAAAAGAGCACAGGACAATTTATATGGTCAGGGTGACCCGAAGAAGAAGTAACTCTTTCACCATCACTCACACTATCACTGTCTTGCCAGAGGCATGCCGATATTACAGTTCAGATGCCCCTCCGAACTGCAAATATCCCCCCCCCCTCCTTCAGAGTGCAGGCGCTACTTCCCACCTCCAGGACTCGAGTCCGGCAAACCAGTTTCCCTGAATCCTATCTTAAATGTTACTTTGCTCACACTTCAACAGTACATAAAAACCACTTGCCTCCACTCCTATCTAACACGCCCACGCACACCTGCTGGATATCCAAGCCCCTCACATCCAAAAGGTTTACCCCTCCCTCTAACCTTTCCTATGACGACCCCTACCCCATCTGCTACACATTTATACACCCTCCAAGTAACCTTATTTTTCTCCATCCTTTCTAAATGTCTAAACCACCTGAAGAACTCTTCCTCATCCCTTTGGATAATACTTTTATTAACCTCGCACCTTGTAATTTCCAAAGTACGAATTCCCTAGATAATATTCACACCACACATTGTCCACACACACATCTCCACTGCCTCCAGGCTCCTCGATGCAACATTTACAACTCATGGTTCACACCCATATTAAAGTGGATAACGTTCTTTGTTTCCGAAGATGCCTCAGTGGCTCACCCACCTTTATCCCCTCATCAGTTATATGGTTCACCTCGTCTTTCACAGACCCATCTGCTAACGAGTCCTAAATATCTGAACACATTCACTTTCTCCATACTCCCTTTCAGTCTCATATCCAATCTTTCATTATTTTTTTATCCTCATCACCTTGCTCTTTCCTGTGTTCACTTTTAATTTCTTTTTACATACCCTTCCAAATTATTCCACCAACCTTTGCAATTTCCATCCAGAATCTCCCAAAAGCAATGTGTCTTCGGCCAAAAAGCAACTGTGACAATTCCCACTTTGTATTAGATTCTATACATTTTAATCCCACGCCTCTTCCCAACACACTAGCATTCACTTATTTTACAATTTCATCTATAAATGTTAAACATGGTGACAACATGCATCCCTGTCTAATGTGTACTTTTGCTAGAAAATAATCTCCCTCTCTCCCACATACCCTAAATTTGTTGACAGAACCTCATTCTCATTTGCTCTCGTTTTACACTACCTCACCATTGTCTTATCCTCTCTTTTACTCTCCATATACTCCCTCCTTATATTACTTCTGCTTTGCAAAAACCTCTCAGGAACTATTTTTTTTCTTTACCACTCTTTTTCTTCATTCCACCAATCTCTCTTCTTCCCTCCTGCATCCACAAACTTGCTGCACACACTAACACTGCATTCTTAAATCTACCCCATACCTCTTTAACCTCCTTATTACCTATACTTCACTAGCCCATCTTTCTCCTAATAGTTGCTTATATCTTTCCCTAAGTACTTCCTCCTTTAATTTATAAACTTTCACCTCTCTCTTACTCGCTGATGCCGTTCTCCATGTACCCCATCAATCTTTTACTCTCACTATAACTACAACTAAATAATGATCTTATATATCTGTTGCCCCCTCTATAAACAGGCACATCCAGGAGGCTAACCATCAACTTTTTATCCACCAATACGCAGTCCAACAAACTGCTGTCTTATTCTGTACTTATTCTCGTTTTCTTAAAATATTTATCACCTATTACCAAACCTCTTTCTATACAAAGTTCAGTCTAAGACCCCCCAATATCATTTACCCACTGGCACCCCAACCTTGCCTACCACTCCCTCTACAGCCGTTTTTCCCACTTTGGAATCCAATCGATACTAGTTTCTTCCACCTATTGACCAAAATATCCACGGTGACTTTTCCCTTGCAATAATTTATTCTGCTACGGAATGTTTCACTGTCAGCAACAAACCTACAAGAAGTCTAAACGGGTGATATTTAGAAGAGAGTTTGAGCTATTTGAAGGGACTGTCACCGCCCAGTCCCTCTGTCAGGGAACTTCATGTTACCATCATTCCATTGTTGTATGAAATAAACTGCATTTTCATATCTTCAACATATTGTGATGGTAACATTTTGAAATAGAAAAAAAAGAATTTATGGACACAGAACTCGTACTTATTCATATTCTGCAATACACTCGGCAGAGTCCGATGTGGACAATTCGAAAATATATTTAATGTAAAACGCAAAAATTTTGAAAATAGAGAAGGCGTCCAACATAAAGTAACAAATACACTTTTTAATTAAATGATCTGTATGCTTTATAAATATATAAATCTAATGTGTAACTATACACCACAGTTTAAGTAAGTAAGTTTATTCAGGTATACACAAATACAGTTACATAGATTATCACACATAGCAGCGCATGTGTAGAGAACCAAGGATAACCCAAAAAAGTGATAGGAAGGTCAGCGAGAGGGTGTGCCTCCCAGGAGCTGGTGTTGGTGACATAGTCAGCAAGTTGGATAATATTATGTCAGGTAATGGGAACAAGCCTATTATCTGTCTTAGTGCTGGTGGAAATGACATTGGGAAGGGCAGGAGACAGGAGCTGCGGGATAAGTACAGGTCAGCCATAGAAGTAGTCAGGTCTAAGGGAGGGATCCCAATCATATGTAGCCTATATATATATATATACACCACAGGAATAAACTTTTCGTAAATGGAGAACAAATATTTATCTGCTAATCTAGAAAACAATTACTTTAAGTACAATTTTTTTAGTTTTGCCTCGGCAAGTGATGCTAAGTTTCGCTCAAATTACTATTATATAGCTTGCTGACACTGAACGATATTTGCATCGTATTTCCGCCGTCGAACTGGAACATAACGTAGAACAAATAACACTTTTATGTGGTGTTATTGTTCACCTAGAAAAAAACAGTAATAATAACACTGAATAAACATGTTTTGAAGATTGAGTCTTTGTCGTCTTTGTGGCTGCAGGAACGACTCAGCCGGTCAGTCGTACTAATTAGTTTTGTTTTAAAGGTCGGTAAACATATCCCAAAGACATGTGCCAGAAGCTTATTAAATTTGGACGGCTGTAAATATGCGTTCCATAGAGGTAGATTTTATATCATTGAGATGACATAGAGGTGACGGGACGCGAGTTGACCCGCTTGCGCTGCCAGAAAAAAACTCCCAGACTTTCTCGTCTCTCAAGAGGAAGGTGGAAAAGAAATAGTGTCGGAACAGCGGGTTTTGCAGACTGGGAGAGAGGTAGTGATACTAGCCAGCAGAGAGACAGACAAACTCTCTTGCTAGCGTCCCTAAGGACACGAGAGAAAAGCCGAGCTTATTGGGAATAGATAAAGATATCTTGGCCGAGGCGAGAGACGGAGGGGGTGAGGTAAAAGAAAGGATCAACGTCTCCTAAGAAAAGAGTGTGAGAGAGTGAATCATCAATAAAGAAAACGTGAAGACGAGCCAGTCAGCAACGCAAGATAAACTCCACAAAAATAATATATACAGACGGTGAGAGTGAGGACAGAGGGGAGAAATATAAACAGAGGAGAATAAGAGAGACGGAGAATAGATATAAACAGACGTGGAGAGTAAGAGAGACAAAATATAAGTCTCCTGTTAGGAAATTGAGACATCGAGGGCAGGATCTCAAACCATCACCTGCAGTGCAGACAGTGAACAATGTGTCGAATGTGTCAGCTGCTGACTCTCCTCAGCGTTCTACTGTCTGCTCTACCTTCTTCTCACTCCCAAAACGACCACAGTAAGTACCCCGACACTTTCAATAAATTATGTAAATCCTAGATGAATTCTGATTTGGCTAAGATAATTTCAACAGTTGTCTGTGTTTCGACTTCAACAAAATCTACTAAAAAAAGCCTCAGTTGAGTCCTCACTCCTAATTTTTTTTTATTTGCTGAAGAGGATCTTAAGGTCGAAAATTACATATAATTGTATTTTTATCCTTTCTGAATGGGCTTTCAATTTAATTTTTTTTTATTCATGTAAATTTAAAATGTAAATAATGCTGGCAACACAAGGTTATTGTGACTATCAGTTATGCAATATACGAGTCAATATCTGACTATTAATAAATATGATAATATTAAATAGTAAGAAGTATTGTAAATATTTTTCGGTCTAGGTAAAGACCCTCTTCACGACCCAGATGAAGGTTGATAAGAAGACCAAAAATTACTTCCTTATGTTTTACAGTTTAATGTCAATCACTCACATAGATTAATCAATTAAGTTTAGTTCTCTTAGTTAAGAAACTAATGTTTTTTTATGAGTTGGATTAGTGGGGTGATTTATGTTTAAGGATACAATATATAATAGATTTATATCCTGGGATATATATCCTAGATTTAAGTCTATGCAATATTTTATTTTTTATGGAGTGGACAGGTAAGGTAGTGGATGGTCACAGTCGTATGGCCAGTGTGTCCAGCCAGCCAGTGGGTCAATATATGACTTACGACTCACGTCAGCAACCACTTGCTCCGCGCTTTAACGAATTAAATACTACCTCAAAGGATTTAATATCACTGAGGAAGTCTAACTGGCGCGTCTGTCACGCGAGGTCTGCTTGAGTTTCTTCTCTGGGTTATTTATGGACATTTTTTTTTGGTTTGTATGTCTTGATGTGTTTCCTAAGTGAGACATTTCACCTCTCATGAGTTTATAATATAATACAGATACTGAATAATTACACTGACTTCAGTGGAATGGAGGGACGTTTGGGTATCTTCAGTCGAAAACAGGTGTACATATCATTGAAGACAGTGGAAGGAGTAGCTATGATGGGATCAATCCTTCAGCATTCGTAAGAGGGAATTTGGGCTCCAAAAAGAAGTCTCTCTCTCTCTCTCTCTCTCTCTCTCTCTCTCTCTCTCTCTCTCTCTCTCTCAGAGCTCTCTCTCTCTCCCACACACACACACTCATTCAACACAGTTTTTTACTCACCACCTGCTGATTATTATTCATCAGACAGATACCTTCCCGTAAAAGAATTAGGTCTCTAGAAAGATCTTTTCTCAGGAAAAACTAATTACAGCCTTGAAAATTGCATTTTATACTCGAAGTGAAAAAAAAAATGAAGCATCCAGGACGGTCAACAACTCGGGAGTCCTTGCGTCTCCGAGCGGTGGTAGTTTTGATGCTAGTTTGTGTGGAGAGTCGAAATGAAAAGTGGAGATCTCATCATTTTGCATTCTCTCTCTCTCTCTCTCTCTCTCTCTATATATATATATATATATATATATATATATATATATATATATATATATATATATATATATATATATATATATATTTATATAATATATATATATTTATATATTATATATATATATATATATATATATATATATATATATATATATATATATATATATATATATATATATATATATTATAATATATATTTATTATTATATATTATATAATATTGTACGTTCTTCATTATTATTTTAAATTCCCACTGAGGCAGGGTGACCAAATAAAAAAAAAATAAAAAGTTTTTCTTATTTTTACATTTAGTAATTTATACAGTACAAGAGAAAGGGTTACCAGCCCTTTGCTCCCGGCATTTTAGTCTCTTACGACACGCGTGGCTTATGGAGGAAGAATTCTTCTCCACTTCCCCATGATAATTATTATTATTTTTCTTAAGAATCTGGGATGTAGAAGTATCGAGGTCCCATGTAAGGAGGTGCAGTTTGGGTATGTAGAAAGGAATGGTAAAAAGGGTAGGGATAGTGAAAAGGGGTGAAGGGTAAGGCTGGGAAAGAAAGGAGGGAAGATTGGTGGAATGGAAATGAAGGGAAAACAGGAGTCTGAAAGGAAGAGGATCTCTTCTTAGGTAGAATCTAATTTTCCCTTCCTTTCACATCTCCTCCTCTTCCCTCCCTCTCTCTATTCCCTCTTTTTTTTACACAGGGTTTGACAATGTTAGTTAAGGATCCCTAACTTTATTGACAAGCTATTGACAAGTTACGGATTCCTAACTTTATTAACAAGCTAAGAGCTGTTACCTACATCAGCTCATTTGAAAGCATTTTTATTGTTATGAAACATACAAGTAGGGAACAGGATGAAGTTGGAGCCCTCTGTGGGCCAGTATTTTCATTTGATCAACTGACTTTATCTCGTTGACATTATGCTGTACGAACGTGTTCCAGACTCGAGTCATCCTGTGGATGATCTCAGATGAAGTGATGTTCTTAAGAAGGGTACAGCCAGAGTGAAGTTTCTCTTTCTCTCCCTCTCCCCACTCCTTCCTTCCCTCCTCTCCCTCTCCCCACTCCTTCCTTCCCTCCTCTCCCTCATCTGCTGGTGTCTTATGGAAACGCCCCTAATGAATGAAACTACAGAAAGGGAGTAGAGGGATTTAAGCACAGTACCTATTACTGTAAGCTGACTCTCTTTAATACTAATGTAAACAACTCTCCCTCCCTCCTACCCTCCTTCTTCTCCCTCCTTCCTCTCCCTCCTTCCAACTTTTCCCTCCTCTCCCTCCCTCCCTCTCCCTAACTCATCTGTTCACATATCAGCTGGTGAGGTCAGCTGATCAAACCTCACCTAGTGAAGTCAGCTGTTTAAGCATCAGCTGGTGAGGTCAACTGTTTAAGCATCAGCTGGTGAGGTTAGCTGACTAAGCATCAGCTGGTAAAATCAGCTGCTTAAGTGTCAGCTGGTAAGATCAGCTGATTAAGTATCATCTGTTGAAATCAGCTGCTTAAGCATCAGCTGGTGAGATCAGCTGTTTGAGTATCAGGTGGTGAGATCATTTACTCCAGCATCAGCTGGTGAGATCAGCTGTTTGAGTATCAGGTGGTGAGATCATTTACTCCAGCATCAGCTGGTGAGATCAACTGTTTGAGTATCAGGTGGTGAGATCATTTACTCCAGCATCAGCTGGTGAGATCAGCTGCTTCAGCATCAGCTGGTGAGATCATTTAGTCCAGCATCAGCTGGTGAGATCAGCTGCTTCAGCATCATCTGCCAAGACCGGCTCCAAACGTTCAATGGTAAACGTTGGTGAGTAGCTTGCCGTGTTAATTAATGCTTCACTAATTATGCACTTCATGACTTCAGGCGCTCTTAATGAGGCGTGAAATTATCCCGGCTTCAATAGTGTGTTGTTGTTGTTGACGGAGACCATGATAAAGTTGTCTTTTGTTCTCTCCTCTACTTCTCCTCCTCCTCTTCTTCTTCTACTTCCCTCTCTTCCTCAACTTCATCACCTGCCTCTTATCATCATTCTGTTTCTTCTTTTCATTTTCCTTATCTACATTCTCCTTCTCTTCTCCCCCCCCCCCCGTCTTCCACCTGTTTCTCTTTTGCTTTTAGTCTTCTTACTTCTCATCCTTCCTTTCATTCTCTTTATTATTTTCTTTTAATATTCCACATCCTTCTTCACTTCCTTCTTATCTTTTTCCTTCTCCTTCACTTCATTCTTTTCTTCTTCCCTCTCCTTCACCTTATCTTCTTTCTTCTACTTCACTTCCTTCTTACCCTCGTCCTTCTTCACCTCCTTCTAATCTTCTCCCTTCTCTCTCTCTCTCTTCTCCTCTCTCTCTCTCTCTCTTTCTTTCTCTCTTCCTCTCTTCTCTCCTCTCTACACCACCTTTTCTCACTCTCTTCTTTCTCTCTTCCTCTCATCATCTCTCTTCTCTTTCTCACATCCTCTTCCTCCTCTCTTCACATCTCTTCTTCCTCTCTTCCTCCACATCCTCTTCCCTTTCTCCTCTTCTCCACATCCTCTTCCTTCCTCCTTCTCCACATCCTCTCCTTCCCTCCTCTTCCTCCACATCCTCTTCCCTTCCTCCTCTTCCTCCACATCCTCTCTCCTTCCCTCCTCTTCCTCCACATCCTCTTCCCTTCTCTCCTCTTCCTCCACATCCTCTTCCTTCCTCCTCTTTCCCATCCTCTTCCTTCTCCTCTTCCACATCCTCTCCCTTCCCTCCTCTTCCTCCACATCCTCTCACCTTCCCTCCTCTTCCTCCACATCCTCTTCCCTTCCTCCTCTTCCTCCACATCCTCTTCCTTCCCTCCTCTTCCTCCACATCCTCTTCCCTTCTCTCCTCTTCCTCCACATCCTCTTCCCTTCCCTCCTCTTCCTCCACATCCTCTCTCCTTCCCTCCTCTTCCTCCACATCCTCTTCCCTTCCTCCTTTCCTCCACATCCTCTCCTTCCCTCCTCTTCCTTCACCTCCTCTTCCTTCACCTCCTCTTCCTCCACATCCTCTTCCTTCACCTCCTCTTCCTTCACATCCTCTTCCTTCACCTCCTCTTCCTTCACCTCCTCTTCCTTCACCTCCTCTTCCTCCACATCCTCTTCCTTCCTCTCCTCTTCCTCCACATCCTCTTCCCTTCCCTCCTCTTTTCCTCCACATCCTCTTCCCTTCCTCCTCTTCTCCATCCTTCCCTTCCTCCTTCCTCCCTTTCCCTTCCTCCTCTTCCTCCACATCTCCTTCCTCCTCTTCTCCACATCCTCTTCCTTCTTCTTCCTCCACATCCTCCCTTCCTCTCCTTCCTTCCCCTCCTCTTCCTCCTTCCTCACATCCTCTTCCTTCCTCCACATCTCTCCTCTCTCTCTCCTCTCACAAAATGTCTAAGTAATTACCAGTGATGGGATGAGATAATATATTGAATTATCTGAAACCTAACGACAGCAAATATTAGAGCCGAGAAAGACTGAAAATCCGGCAGTATCAACAGATGTTGATCCAAGTTTCAGAATGCTCGGTGTGGGCGAAACATGTTGAAGGCAGTGCTGATGGCAGACCCAGGTGATGGAAGGCAGTGCTGGTGGCAGACCCAGGTGATGGAAGGCAGGGCTGGTGGCAGACCCAGGTGATGGAAGGCAGTGCTGGTGGCAGACCCAGGTGATGGAAGGCAGTGCTGATGGCAGACCCAGGTGATGGAAGGCAGGGCTGGTGGCAGACCCGGGTGATGGAAGGCAGTGCTGGTGGCAGACCCAGGTGATGGAAGGCAGGGCTGGTGGCAGACTGGTGGTAGACTGGGGTGTTGGGAGGTAAGGCTGGTGGTAGACTGGGGTGTTGGGAGGTAAGGCTGGTGGTAGACTGGGGTGTTGGGAGGTAAGGCTGGTGGTAGACTGGGTGTTAGAAGGTAGGGCTGGTGGCAGGTCGGGTGTTAGAAGGTATGGCTGGTGGCAGGTCGGATGTTAGAAGGTAGGGCTGGTGGCAGGTCGGGTGTTAGATGGTAGGGCTGGTGGTAGGTCGGGTGTTAGAAGGTTGGGCTGGTGGCAGGTCGGGTGTTGGAAGGCAGGCTCGTGGCAGATCAGGTGTTGGAAGGCAGTCTGGTGCCAGATCGGGTGTTGGAAGGCAGTCTGGTGCCAGATCGGGTGTTGGAAGGCAGGCTGGTGCCAGATCGGGTGTTGGAAGGCAGGCTGGTGCCAGATCGGGTGTTGGAAGGCAGGCTGGTGCCAGATCGGGTGTTGGAAGGCAGGCTGGTGCCAGATCGGGTGTTGGAAGGCAGGCTGGTGCTAGATCGGGTGTTGGAAGGCAGGCTGGTGCCAGATCGGGTGTTGGAAGGCACGCTGGTGACAGAGAGAGGGTGATGGTTCCCTCTTTCTTAACTAACCCACAACCTGAGGCCGGAAATTAGATCACGAGTCGTCTTGGATCTTGATCAAGCAGGTCCAAGAAACGTTGTCTAGTTTCCAGTAGGGTTTCTTCCAGCTACGGATTTGTGGGTTAGTTGAGATTTGTTTCAGCCACGATATTGTGGATTAGTTGTGAATCGGCCAGCTACGGCATCGTGGATTAATTGTGAAGTGTTCCACCCTCTTGAAATCTACCGAAAACTTAATGAAAAGTCAGAGCATAATTTTAGCAGACGAGAGTAAGAAACGTTTACACGTCAAGCAGCTGGTGACATTGGACCAACTGGTGATGGCAGGACAGATGGTGCTCGTCCTCCTCAGATGAGGTATTCGCTAACCACTTACTTCATCTTTTACGGTCGTTCTGCATTCTTTTGTCCACTTGGAGACATGAGACTCCCCCACACTTTTCAGAACAAACTTTTCGTTCTGTCGTCCCTCTAAAAAGCTCCTTTCGGCAAGGTGTGTATTTTCTACACTGATGTCGGCACTTTGAGATTTAGATCGGGAAATTACTTCGGTCTTTTGTAGCCGTCAATATAAGTAACTTTACTGAAGACCATTAGAAACTATCTCAGTCTCCTGGAAGATCAAGAGAATTGTTTCTTCTTGTGGCGCAGTTACACCATTGTTTCATGACATTTTTCCCATTCCAATGATGTTTTGTTTTAATGTTTCTCTGGCAGTTAAGGCCAGTTAGTAGTGGTAAAGAAAATAATGAGTTACTTTTTCTGATGAAATAACTGATAAAAAGTTCTTATCTTGGCTGTATCTTTTATGCCGTTGGACATAAAGAAGACTTTACACCGGTCATTTGGAATAAGTTGATGGGAGGGAATTCTTCAAGTCTCTCATTCCCACCTCCGTAACTGCCCTGAGGAGTCCCAGACTCGACAATAAACAGCCCGAAATTGGGCAGCAAGTGCTGAGATGTATGAAAATATGCCACCACTCAGAGATAAGCTGCGGGATTATTTTTCTGCCTGTGTTGACGATAAACTTGGCTTGTGCTAAAGCGGTCGATGGTCAGGGTAATGTACGTGTAAGATGGTTTTCTTTAGTTAACCTTGTAAGTTTCTGGTGCGTGTGTACTTGGGTCTCTTGGTGGTACAGAATAAATTAGTTTCAACCTGGAAGTAGATAGTAGATATAGGAATACTTCGAAGTACTTAGAAATGCATGGATAGCAATCGGCCATACAGTAGAAATCAAGGGAATTTCTATGAAAGACTAGCTACAGTCTGGGTACATAACCATAGGTAGTTGAGATTTGTTTTGGTCGATTGTGAATGATATGAAACTAATCAATACTGGGAAAAAGTCCAGGAAGTCTTTGCTTAGCTAGACATCTCTGGCTCCGTGTAAACTGCCAAAGTCCTAACCTTCCTGCATCCTTTAACGTTATCAGTCCTAGTTACTCTCTTTATATTAGTCTTTCCATCTTTTTCTATTCCCCATTCTACCTAATTAATCCCTTTTCTTTTAGTTTCACTTACTAATATCTCTCCCTATTATCTTGATCTTTACTATACTTCATTTTCCTATGATTCAACACTTAACACAGTTATCTAATTACCCTTATTTATCTTATATATATCTCTTCCAAATTCTAAAAAAAAGAAACAGGGAAGATAATGCAAGGGGACCTGTTAAACAGAAAGTCCAGCTTATTATGATGTGAGGCTTTTGTCGTACATGCAGTTACGTGGCGTCATAATAATAATAATAATAATAATAATAATAATAATAATAATAATTGTTTATTTCCTTGCAAAGCTTACAATGTATGGTTTACATATTATAAAATATTAATTACAAGGAAGGCCTCTAGCTAGAATCCGCGAATACAAGAAAGCCTGAATCTATAGTGCACTGATGTGCATGAAATAGCATGAAAACAATTTCATGCTATTTCATGCACAGACTGAGTGCAAGTAGAAACAATCCTGAGACTATTTTTCTTAATGTGGTCAATATGGTGTAGAAAATTGGCAAATAAATTGCTGAGAGGTTTGTTTTGTGGTAAACACTAAACAGCGTATTAATGAGAGGTATCCCCTCTGATTATAGGTACACCAATTAAGAGAGACCTGCTATCTGAGCTCACTATGTCTATCAATGGGCTTCTTGTTAATTAAAATTCTTTCATCAGGAAATACGTGGAATACACAGAAAGCAACATATCACATCAAGTTACTAAACAGATTCGGTAATAATATGTCTGACTTCCTCACAGATGAGACAGGACGTTATTCACGTATAGCATCAGTTACTATCAGACATTGAGGAACCTCAGCCTTGGACTCCAGCGGATGTATCTCCTCCACCAGTTCACAAATTCTACGACGATTCAGCAGCATCCCGGACACTGTTAACACCGGTCAGAGAGATGAACCTTTGCTCTTAAACCCATGTAACAAGCTTACAGAATTACCTTGTCACATGTCGCAGTGAATGACACAACGATAGCGGTGGGGAACTCGTATTTAAAACATCATAGGTATAACAGTATTTACATTACAGGAAAGTGTACAATGCACCGAGCATTAGCATAATATGATGGGCTGGATAATTACGCTACAATATATTCAATAACAGATGTTAATACCTTCATAATATTGTGGGGCGTATTATCATGAGGATCACATGTCACTTTAATTGCTAATATAAACTTTAATGTTCAGACTTTTATTACAGAGTACGCGTTTTTTAGCCCCAAAAAATTATATGTATTTTTTCCTGGAACCACTGTAAGGGCAAAGTTACATTTAAAAGAGTTAATTGTGATTTTTTTCAAAAGTAAGATTCTAGATACGGTTTTACTGGAAATTGACTTCTATGTATTCATTCATGCGCTGAAAATTCGTAATGTTCACCTATAACTTTTCGTGAAGGTCTGGAAAAGTAATGTGAAAATGGCTTAGAGAACCGACAAGTTTACGAATGAGACACATTTGTGGATGTTTGATCAGTAAAGATTCCTAAATGATGCATAAGCATCTCATTCTTAAACTTGTTGAGTAAATAATATGTTAAGTTTGATCTAATCAGTGTTAAAATGAACGCTGGTTATGACCAGACACAGATTGGCAGAACGAAGATCGAGCCTTCATCAATGTCTAGAGTGACCAACTCAGATTTACCATTTCGTAAAAAAAATAATCTCCCAAACTGCAATAAAGAAACTGTCCCCTTATGAAGGATAAATTTACTGAGAGACTTGTGTAAAACTTCAAGAGTTGGTCCTCCTCTTGCAACTTGCTCCTCCTCTTGCAACTTGCACAATGCAATGATTAATACTGAAGATTAATGAAGCTGGACGTACAATAGAATTCCTGCCTGGGAGGTAATGGAAGAGGAGGAGAAGAGGAGGAGGAGGAGGAGGAAGAGTATCAAGGAAGGTAATTGGAGGAGGAGAAAGAAAAAAAGAAGACAAGTATGAGCAGAGAAGAAAATGAGAAAAAAGAAAACATAGGAGAAAGACGAAGAGGAAGAGAGAAAAAAAAGGAAGAAAAAGGGAGGAAAAATAAAGCGGAGAAGGAGGAAAAGGAGGATGAGATATAAAATACCAACACGAAGAATAAAACACAAATGCAGATACGTGGAAGCGTTACTGGCGACATTTCGCCCACGCCAGGGCTTTTGCACAGAGGTTGAGAAAGCAGCCACTAGACACGCGAAGAGTGGCACACAGAGAACTTGGCGAGTCACTCCTCGAAGGTGTAAGTCTTTCCAGAACCTCTCGACACATCACTGAAAAAAAATCCAGGCGTTTTCTGGAGTGACTGATTGCGAGTGATGTTTCATTCATTAGAAACATTTGTTACTGTCTGGAAGAGGAGCAAAAAGAATGGTTCCTTCTGGAAAGCGAACTGGAAGACTTGTTTCACTTGGGAAGTGGACTGGAAGACTTGTTCCACTTGGGAAGTGGACTGGAAGACTTGTTTCACTTGGGAAGTGGACTGGAAGACTTGTTTCACTTGGGAAGTGGACTGGAAGACTTGTTCCACTTGGGAAGTGGACTGGAAGACTTGTTTCACTTGGGAAGTGGACTGGAAGACTTGTTTCACTTGGGAAGTGGACTGGAAGACTTGTTTCACTTGGGAAGTGGACTGGAAGACTTGTCTCACTTGGGAAGTGGACTGGAAGACTTGTTTCACTTGAAGTGGACTGGAGGACTTGTTCCACTTGGGAAGTGGAATGATTTATTTTACTCTTGGAAGTGTGGCGAGAGATTAATTCCTCTCTGGAAATGCGGCGAAAGACTAGTTTCTCCCTGGAAGTGCGGCGAAAGACTAGTTTCTCCCTGGAAATGCGGCGAAAGACTAGTTTCTCCCTGGAAGTGCGGCGAAAGACTAGCTCGTCCAGGCAAGGAGAGCATATAGCAGAATTGGAAAACAGCGTAGCAGGTCTTAAAATAGTGAGAAAACAACAGATAACGCGAGAAATTCGAGAACAGTAAAAAATGGCGAGTGTGCGCGAGTGAGCAGATATAACGAACATTAGAATGCTCCGTTTATTCGTGTCAGAAAATAAATCATTCTGTTGACTTTAAGAAATTCAGTCATTCTAGTGATTAATTGAAACATAGGGGATTTTTTTAATTAAAAAAGTCATTATTTAACATAATATAACTGAGCCGTATTCTGTCTAGAGATGTCATCAGAATTTAAGTCCTGAACGTTGTAAGTTTAGTGTGAAAATTTAGATTTTCACCTGTTGCTATCTGCCTTCAGTGTCTTCCTTGATAATGTGTGTTCTTCACTGTGTTCCTTGATAACGTGAGTGTTCTTCCCTGTGTTCCTTGATATCGTGAGTGTTCTTCCCTGTGCTCCTTGAGAGCGTGAGTGTTCTTCCCTGTGCTCCTTGATATCGTGAGTGTTCTTCCCTGTGCTCCTTGAGAACGTGAGTGTTCTTCCCTGTGCTCCTTGATATCGTGAGCATTCTTCCTTGTGCTCCTTGATATCGTGAGTGTTCTTCCCTGTGCTCCTTGAGAGCGTGAGTGTTCTTCACTGTGGTCCTTGAGAACGTGATTGATACAATAAGAAATGAGGATTCTAGAAAGACGTTTATCACAAGTTTCTTTGCCGTGACCTCCACCTCCTCCTCCTCCTCCTCCACCTCCTCCTTCTCCTCCACCTCCTCCTCCTCCACCTCCTCATCTTCCTCCTCCTCTACCTTCTCATCCTCCTCCCCCTCCTCCTCTTGGTCTCTCTTTCCTTCATAATTTCACTCCTCTTCTCCCGGGGGAAGCCAAAAGAAAAAATCCCATTAAATAAAGCGCAGAAATGCATTGCTTTTTTTACTAACTTATAATTTAAAGAAGCTAAAATAAAATGGATGTATATAAAAGAAAAATAGGTACGGTAATGTAAGTACTATGTCACTAAAGGGAGGCAAGTACAAATGTCCAGCATTCCGGACATTTTCCAAAATGCTTAAGTTAAATGTCCTAAGCGTTGCAAAGGTGTCTTTACTTTACATGGCTAGGTAATTTAAAAAAAACTTCTCTTGTTAAGAAAGTCGTACAAAGACAGCTTCAGCGGCAGAGTAAACAAACGATATCAAGCCAGAAATGAGTCTTGCACCGCATCGTGGGAGCGAGAGGTTGTGTCAGGAGCACCGGGGAGCGAGAGGTTGTCAGGAGCACCGGGGAGCGAGAGGTTGTGTCAGGAGCACCGGGGAGCGAGAGGTTGTGTCAGGAGCACCGGGGAGCGAGAGGTTGTGTCAGGAGCACCGGGGAGCGAGAGGTTGTGTCAGGAGCACCGGGGAGCGAGAGGTTGTGTCAGGAGCACCGGGGAGCGAGAGGTTGTGTCAGGAGCACCGGGGAGCGAGAGGTTGTGTCCGGAGCACCGAGGAGCGAGAGGTTGTGTCAGGAGCACCGGGGAGCGAGAGGTTGTGTCAGGAGCACAGGGGAGCGAGAGGTTGTGTCAGGAGCACCGGGGAGCGAGAGGTTGTGTCAGGAGCACCGGGGAGGCCACAGTCAGACGGTCAGCATTTGCAAGTGCATGACTCTGTTGAGTAGCTAGATTTACCAACAAATAAGGTTAAAAAAGAAAGACGTGTGCAGAGCAAACCTGTATTTACGGAAGACGTTCGTCACTAAATAGAGACGAACGTCTCTATGTAGAGACGACTTTGTGAATAACGTCGTTAAACAAAGATCACTGTGAGCTCTACACTTTGTGCATTTTTTTTAATACAAGTTCTCGACTTGGCTCTCAACTAACTTATGAGTTCACCGTTGAAACTGAAATTCTTTTAGTGGAGTGAACTTAGAAAAAGAACTTATCGCCCGGTATTATCTTATTCAGTTCTGATGATTACTCTATTACAAAAATAAAAATAATATATACTTTATACAGTGCTGCGTGAATTAAGAAGTGAATACTATTTAAATTTCTATTCTGTAGTTTTGCGTTACTGTTTGTAACAAATTTTCTTGATTCATATTATTTTTTTTCAATAAAACGTAAATTAACAGAAGTATAAATGGAAGATTGTAAAAAAAAAACGACTTATTTTATGTATTAAAACTCGTGTGATCAATAGATTTACGGATCGGTTTTTTTTTTTTTTGTGTGTGTATGTACACACCTCATATATTTGTGGGTGGAGTCTCAGCTGGATCGACACCATGCCTAGCCCTTCTAGGGCAGGGTAGGTGCCTGAGCCAGAGCTTGCTTTCACCTGCGGCTCACAAGACTGCTATTCCCTTTAGCTCCCCTAGGACGGGGAAGATGGCAGACCAAAGATGGGCACCGGGGAATGTGGAATGTGGGGAATGTGGCTAGGCCTGGGGACCGTTGGTCCCACAGATGAGGAGGTCCAAAGGACCTCCTCCCATGGCAGACGTTAGTCTGAGATACTCCCGAGAAAGGGAACCAAGGCCGGGCCACCACTTGGACAAGGCCCGGGCCGGGAGAGTCCCGGCGAATCAACAAGAAGAAGAAGAGTCTCAGCTCCTGGCCTCGTCTTTTAGCTTACCGTTTGACGGATTTACCTCTTTTTTCTAGTCTCGTGAACCCTGCCATACTTATTCTTAAAGCTGTGTATGGAGGATATTTCTACTTCGTCGTCAAGGTCATTCCACTTTCTGATTACCACGAAACTGAAGCTTCTTGTGTCTTTAACTTTCAACTGTGTCCTCGTGTACTCGTTCCCAACCTCTAGAGAAATGTATCTTTATCCGCCCTATCAAGTTCCTTTAGGCTTTCGTCATAGCTCATTATCTATATCTTTGGGACTAATCTTATTGCATACCTCTGCATATTCTCCAGTTTCTTAACGTGCTTTGAGAGAGAGAGAGAGAGAGTGTGTGTGTGTGTGTGTGTGTGTGCATAAGTGCGTGTGTGGGGATGGATTCAATTACTTATTGCCTAGACACTTGAACTATAATATTTTACGTTATTGCTTCTGTTCTGAACCACGTCGTACCTACTCTTGACACTGTTTATAAAAACATCATTAACACCCCTCCTTCAGAGTGTAGACACTGTACTTCTTATCTCCATGACTCAAGTCCAGCCTGCCAGTTTCCCTGAATCCCTTCATAAATGTTACCTTGCTAACACTCCAACAGCACATCAAGTCTTAAAAACCATTTGCCTCCATTCGCTCCTACCTAAAATTCTCACGCATGCTTGCTGGAAATCTAAGCCCCTCACACACAAAACCTCATTGACCCCCTGTCTTTACCGCCTCCTCGTGTATCTCAATACACTTCCCTCCCTCTACCCTGTTACCCAAGGAGAATTTCTTAATGTCACTATGGATTTTCTGCGTCAGTAGTTATCAGTCTATATTCTAGTGCCATGCTTTTCGCCTTTCAAACACCTGGCACTTTTCCACTTCATTTATTCCTCTGAGTATCTTCTATGTCGTAATCAAGACTCTTCTAGTCCATCTCTTTTAGGGTTATTAGGGGGATTTATGATTGAAATGTATAAATTAAAAATACGAATAGAGGCGATATTATTAAAGTACTGGAAATATATCAGTAAGACAAAAATAGCGGCAGTTTATTAAAGTGCGACAGACTGGGATTTAGAATGGCTTTAGGAAAGCACAAATTCAGCAGTAACTCTGAAGATGTCTGGAACCTAGTGCAGAAAGGGTATATAAACAGAGGTGTGTGTATCTCTCAGGGTAAATGCACAGATAGTTTAGTTTAATCCCTGTCTTGAGGGGTTCATAGTGACATTGACTGGTATTGCACAGGTTACACGCAGCCTTGATGATTAACCTTCGTATAGTTGATAGCCTTTAGACTTACCGTATTTTGCGGCTTATTAGACGCATGTTTTTGTCCTCATAAAATATCTTCAAAAAACATCCTCCGTCCTATAACGGAATGTCACTGACGGGAGCTATAAGTTTGGGGTGTGGGGTTGCCTGTAGCTCTCCCAGTTACGTCCGATGCAGAGCCATTAAAACTAAAACAAGTCTTATAAGTCGCATCTTATAAGTCGCGAAATACGGTTATAAATCAACCAATCCATCTGTGAGGTTCTATACACCGAGAAGAGTACACCTCTGAGTGTATATATACTGAGAGTTAATAATCCCCCATCATAGCGAATAAAGTATTCAAGACTGGTGGTGCAGCTTGAAAGACTCAGAAAATCGATTGGTTTTTAACCTAATAAACCAGTCAACAAACTGCCAAGTTTTAGAAAACGTTAGACAAGGTTATGAGTGAGAATGGGTGAGTGTCAGCTGGACTACCATTGATTCACCTTCAAGGTCATTATTGCTATTGCAAGTGCTCCTTTACTCATGTGTTCTTGAGTAGGAAATCAATGGACTTTATCGAGCTTTTGGCCATGTTTCAGCTGCTGTGACCACAACGCTAGATCTGCACACTTCATGGATGTCTGGTATATGTCGTGTGTATAAGTCACTTATATGAGCACTCTTGCAATTTGTCTAATTTGATCTGACACCCGCTAAACATACGTAACCTTATCTATCTTGACCAAATAAGTCCTATCTATTCATACTCTTATCTTTCATTGCTTTCCATAGTACTGAAAATGTAAACTTAGAAATAAATTGTGTATTCATATTAGAAGAATTTCTCTCTCTCTCTCTCTCTCTCTCTCTCTCTCTCTCTCTCTCTCTCTCTCTCCTCTCTCTCTCTTCTCCTCTCTCTCTCTCTCTCTCTCTCTCTCTCTCTCTCTTCTCTCTCTCTCTCTCTCTCTCTCTCTCTCTATCTCTCTCTCTCTCTCTCTCTCTCTTCTCTCTCTCTCTCCTCTCTTTCTCTCTCTCTCTCTCTTCTCTCTCTCTCTCTCTCTCTCTCTCTCTCTCTCTCTCTCTCTCTCTCTCTCTCTCTCTCCTTCCTACAACATTGCAAGCTCCTGATAGTGTGTTGATTACAACACGAAACACCTAGAGCTATCATTCCACTCTCTCTATGATTGTTTTGCATAGCTTATATAACCTGTTCGCGATCATTGAGTATATATATATATATATATATATATATATATATATATATATATATATATATATATATATCTCGTGCCGATTAGGTAAACCTTGCGAATTTGGCTAAAATAAGACAAGTGAAAATTTGTGTATGCAATAATTTCGTAAAAATAATTCTGAACCTAACGAAAAATATATTTCATTGTGTTTGTTTATTATTAAATTACTGTAAACGTATCAAAAATAAATTTCGCTTGTTATAATAAGGTTAGGTAAGTTTTCTAAGATTCTTTTGGTGCAAATTTATAAATTTTTACATTAATATAAATGAAAAAATATATCTTCAAATGTATAAGAGAAAATTTTAGAAAGGACTTAATTTTAGATGAGTTCTTGCTAATTGGCCAGTTTTACCTATTAGGCACGACATATATATATATATATATATATATATATATATATATATATATATATATATATATATATATATATATATATATAGCTAGGAATTCGCAAGAGCAGGCGAAATATTCACAAACACTGATCTCTGGCCGACGGAGACTCGATTGACGTAGGAACGCAGTGCTTACCATACACACTGGACATATTGGCATCAGCTCACTGACGTTATCAGCCAGCTTTCAGGCAGGTGGCCAGCTTTCATCTCATCCTGCATGCATCGACAAACTAGAGATTTATACAATGCAGGAATTCGCAGAGCGGCGAAATATTCACAAACACTGATCTCTGGCCGACGGAGACTCGACCCTACGAACCTTGTGACAGGAACGCAGTGCTTTAGGTATTGGTCCAGTGTGGTACGGTCGGTAAAGCACTGCGTTCCTGTCACAAGGTTCGTAGGGTCGAGTCTCCGTCGGCCAGAGATCAGTGTTTGTGAATATTTCGCCTGCTCTGCGAATTCCTAGCATTGTATAAATCTCTAGTTGTGTCGATGCATGCAGGGGATGAGATGAAAGCTGTAAGCCACCTGCCTGAAAGCTGGGTGCCTTGGATCAACGTCTAGCGTGAGCTGGATGCCAAGGTATTGGTCCAGTGTGGTACGGTCGGTAAAGCACTGCGTTCCTGTCACAAGGTTCGTAGGGTCGAGTCTACGTCGGCCAGAGATCAGTGTATATATATATATATATATATATATATATATATATATATATATATATATATATATATATATATATATATATATATATATATATATATATATATATATATATATATATATATATATATATATATAAGAAACAATATGGCAACTGCTTACTCGTACAGAAACGAAGATACATACTCACATATATGAAATAAGTGGAAAAAGGCTATATATATATTTCGACCCTTTACTGCGATCCTCTTCAGCAGATACCTTCAATAAGAACAAGCTGACGTAAAAGAATTATACACGCACCTCATTTGTGTGGATGGTCAGGTCAGGTCAGGTCAGGTTAGGTAAGGTTAGGTTAGGTTAGGTTAGGATTGTCAGGTAACAGGACAAGTGTTTCCTGAAGCGAGTCTTAATCAAATGATGACCCACAGCTGGAGCTTTTGGCCTTCTGACCGAGACCTTCCGCTGGCTTACGGTCCACCGAGGTCACCTCATCTCCGTTTGGCAATCGTCTTTGTGTACATATAAATTTAAAATACGTATTGAACCACAAATTTTTAATGGAGTTTGAGGCATTATTGTAAAAAAAATTAGTTTATAAAAATTTCTTGTATTCAAAATATTTAATCTTCTCCCAAACCGAAAAAAATACAGAAAGTTTTTGCTTGTTGAGGATGATGAATAAGGTAATTACATCCTCATTTACGACTCGATTATGCAGGTCATTACAATATATGTAAATGAAATTCGAGCACAAATCGCAATATAAAATGTGAGGGTTTTTATTTTATTTTTGGACTGGCAATTTTTTTTATTTATTTCATCATGACAATGTATGTTTTTAAGTTGTGTTAATATAAACGATAAACAAGACGAAAACAATAAAAAATAGATAATATATCACTATTATTACTACTACTATTTCTGCTGCTGTTGCTATTTCTTCTAATATTAATAATACTTATTATTTATTACTATTATTAGTTATTATTATTATTATTATTATTATTATTATTATTATTATTATTATTATTATTTTTGTTGCAAATATAGGGACCCAAGTTCTCGGAGATGTAAATAAAAAGATTTCCCCTTGATATTTTTTTAATAATCTATCACCCTGTATTCTATAAATATACTTGACTTTATAATTTATTATGTACCATGGTACATAATACAAAACACATTGAAGACAAAAGGAAGATTGATATAAAACACACAAGTACATAGATGTGTCTGTTAACAATCACATTTCAAACCCTCATCCAGGTCCTCTGAGCCTTGACACGTACCTAAGTTACAACAAGTGTTACCCCTCTAAACTGCAGCACCGAGGCTCTGGAACAGAAAAATGACTTCGCTTTCGATCTTAAATTTCCCTGAAAAGTCTATTCCCTAACGTTTGCCAAACATGAAATGATGAACAAATCCACTATGTCCTGACATTTGGGACTCTCTGAAGGTGGCAGCTGCCTCTCCTTCGTCCATTGTGGATGCATATTTCCGCCAGTGTGGATGCACATATGTAATCCCACACCACCTGTTTTTCGTCTATCCAGCCTTTCATGTTAATTCCATCTAAAAAGTTTTGGCAGCTATTAAATTTGTATAGCTGGGACGGCTTCCTTATTGCTGGGCACCTGGCTAATCCAAGGTTTCTCTTGATAATGTTATACTCTTCATACCTAGAGATCTTTTCCTCATATGGCAAACAAGACCGTGGTAACCATATTACTATGCCAGTCCATAGCTGCAGATGAGCCTGTGTTCTCAGAAGATAGTAACCGTAAGGTGAAGTGTAACACCAATACAAATGATCTGCGGGTCGAGGCGTATGCCTAGATAAGGATATGGACAGCCAGCAGAATATCACCTGCATTAGGAGCTCTAAGCCAGGAGACGAACTCTCTCGTTCCCCAACACATCCTCGAGCATTGTTGAGGTTATATTCTGAACAATTGGGTAATCCCTCTGTGATTACTCGTAGTTCTTGAGTACTTTTGTGAATATCAGCTTCGGGACACTGTCGTGTTTATATAGTTTTGGGAAGATTCAAGTACTTTGTGAGAAAGTATAATTTATCATGGGGGTCCAGATGGCTTGTTCATTGTTCTGTACTCAGATTATCCAGCTTGTCCTGGAGCATTGTGTCATTAGTTTTAGTGAAGAAGAATTATTAGACACATGTTCAACATCTGGGTGCCTTTATTTGTAGACGTTTCACCATCCACTGGCTTTATCAATATAAATTCAAGGACATAATGGGAAGACTATAGAACTATATTCAAAAGACGAATAAAACAGTCCCTCAGCCTTGCAGTTGGTGAAGAACGCCGTAGTCTTCAACACTACAGTACTCTTTACCAACTCCAAGGTTGGGGGACTGATAACCTCATCTTTTGTATATAGTTCTATAGTCTTCTCATTATGTCCTTGAATTTATATTGATAAAGCCAGTGGATGGTGAAACGTCTAGAAATGAAGATGTTGCACATGTCTAATTCCTCTTGTCGGTACTGTACACCATTTATGCACAGTTAGTATTAGTTCCCAGAGGGGCCCCACGCAGGATGCTACCAGTGAATGGATCGCCTTCACTTGCTGATTGGCTGAGATAATTTCGCCTTTGAATAGATTAAGGGTGAGTCTGGTCTCCCCGTGTCAACACCTGAGCAAGACCTGCTAGATGGAACGTCTCTGTGCCTCCACTTCGCCATCATACAGAACTAGATGTTTAGTTCACTAGTCTATCTGATAGAGACTTGAGGAAATGTGTTCGAATAGCTGTTTATACCGTGTCCCTTTTCAGTAGATTAAAATGTTCTTTATGGTCTAATTTTAATACTGCATTATCTTCAGGTAGGTTACTGATTGATATACACCTTTGCTGCATGAACCGCTGCCTTGAGGGACCCTAAGGCCAAGCTGGTTTGGTTGAAGCATCATGGCTGCCACTTTGTGTTTACCTCTGACAGCAGTTTTAGCAACGAGGCGACGATGAGTATTGCCCACGGCACTGGACCTAATTTCTCCGTTATGTTTTTCCTCAAGGAACGAAGGGATGCACAAAAAAGAAAGGCTAATTTCATCTTATTTTTCTGATAAACAGGAAAAGAGGGGTACAAAAAAAAAATTAATATCTCAGTATCCACTCTGAGAGAAGGATCAGTTCTCATAAAGTACCTGTGAATAGGATCCTCTCGTATAAAATGCCCTGTGAGTAGGATTAACCCTCATGACTACCTCTGAGAGTGGGTTTAATTCTCTGAGAGTAAGATTAACTTGCATCAACTACCCTGTGAGTAACGATCAACTTAGACTTCGCCGTGTGAGTAGGGATTTCCCTCCCCCCCAAGACTCTCCTAGTGAGTAGGATTAGTGAGTGGGATTAATTCTTACTAGTATAAATATCCTGGCCTAAAAGTAGACTTGGCTTCTACGAGAAACGTCATGGATTCAGACCGAAAGAGAACTCCGTGTGGTTCACGTTAAGCAGTTTTTAATTTAGAACTCTTTAGCGACCTCGCTAAGCAGTTCAGATTTAGAAGTTCCTATCAACTTCGTTCAGCAATTTCTGATTTGATTAAATTTAATTTAGAACACATTAAGCAGCTTCTGATTAAGATCTCGTTAAGCGGGACCCGAAAACCAACATCAGCACCTGTCAACTAACGTCAGCACCTAACCACACATGGTTAAGTGCTGGTTAGGTGGTGACGACACTTCGCATCATCAACTAGACCTTCAGAACTATTATTTTATTGATGGTAAACCATATCGACAAGTTGATGAATACGACACGTGTGTTACACTCGGTAGTACAGATATACTAAGTTTTGCACTCATGTCTCAACCATCATCAACCTCACAACTAATTAAAATCAACACAATCATCTTAACCTAACGTGGGTCAGTTTTAGGAGCGGAGTGTTAAATTTTGACCAAGGTTCAGGCCAGTGAAAGAACTCAGATTTCATGCAAAATCCTTTTTTTCTTTATATTGTTCTGTTTTCTTTAAACAGCCTCCATAACGCATGCTTAATTTCATCGGTTACATACACCAACAGTGTGATTGAACAGAAACCGGGATACGATTATTTTGCAGACGGAGGATCAAGCCTTCTTTATCTTGCGCTTGAAAAGCCATGGGAAGGTTTAGCGTGGGTTTTCTGCATTCATGAAAGAAAATGCAATGTCTACCAGAGGGACGATTCTTACCGAAGAACTGAAATCTGACGGAATTTTTATTCCTACCCAAGAACTAATTCCTGGAGAGAACAAAAAGGAACAATACCGAGACTGGAACATTACACAAATAACCGGCACATAAGGAGAAAAAAAGCTTAAGACGACGTTTCGGTTCGACTTGGACCATTTACAAGTCACACTTGACAAGAGAATGAGTGGGCTAGTATATATAAGCGAGGGGAACAGAGACGGGAGGAAGAGAGGAAGAAAAAGTAGTGTTAGAGGTAATACTGGTAGTGGAAGTAGTAATCGTTATATGCTTTTTATTCCCTCTCTCCCATGTAAGAACTATTTGTGTACTGATTGCTAGTTAAGGAATGATTCCCAGTGATGGGTCCTCTCCCAGTGATGGGTCCTCTCTCAGTGATGGGTCCTCTCCCAGTGATGGGTCCTCTCCCAGTGATGGGTCCTCTCCCAGTGATGGGTCCTCTCCCAGTGATGGGTCCTCTCCCAGTGATGGGTCCTCTCCCAGTGATGGGTCCTCTCCCAGTGATGGGTCCTCTCCCAGTGATGGGTCCTCTCCCAGTGATGGGTCCTCTCCCAGTGATGGGTCCTCTCCCAGAAGACTAAACGTGCTGCCTGTGATAAGCGATCTGAGTAACAACAGATCAGTAGCAAGACACTCGGAGCTGTGCTTGTGGAGCTGCGTCAGAGGAGGTAAATATTCATTTCTGGAGGATAGTGAGAGAAAACATAGTGGTGCGCCATTCTTGAATGCAAGTTCTCTGGCCCTGGCACTCTCCTCGTGGACGCTATGAATATACAACCGGGAACTGTGCACCGTACACATACCTCTCCGTCGACTATGCACAAGGTCTTTGTCTGATACATCAACAAAAGAAGTATATTTGTTCTGGTGTGTGTGTGTGGAAGCACGTGTGTAAATGTGTGTACATTTATGCAATGTCTTTGTGTATATGCATGTGTTTGTGTGCATTTTTACTTACGTGTGTGTGTGTGTGTGTGTGTGCGCTCACCTATATGTGGTTGCACGTGTCGAGTCTCAGCTCCTGGCCCCGCTTCTTCGCTATTTACTCATAAGTTCACGCTCTCCTGGCTTGGAGAACCTTATAGTGCCTCTTCTCAAAGCTATGTATGGATCTTGCCTCCACCACTCCACTACCACTACAAGACTGAAGAAACACTTTCTAACATCGCTGTGACTTTGTGTTTTCAACTTCCAGCTGTGACCTCGTGTTCCTGTTGTTTCTGTTCTCTCTCCCAATCTGTCCTTGTCCGTCCTAAAGATTCCACTCAGTATCTTGTACGTTGTTATATTATCTCTCACCGTTATGTTTTCTAGTGTCGTCAGGTTTAATTTCTTTAACCTCTCATCAAAGCACATACGTCTTAGTTCCGCGACTAGTCTTGTTGCAAATCTCTGTCTTTTCTTCAATTTCTTCACATGCTTGACCAGGTTCGGGTTCCATACTGGTGCTGCATACTCCAGTAAAGCCTCACGAACACCGGTTATAGAGCCGTGAATGACTCCTTGCTCAGATTTTTAAAAACTAGTCTTAGATTTGCCAGGTGCGCATTTGCTACAGCAGTTATTCAGTTTGTGCACCTCAGGGGATATGCTAGGTACACTGGTCACCCCGAGGTCCTTGCAGTTTTTGTGCCCCATTTGCCTTTGTAGCCTTTGTACTCCGTCTGCGGTCATCTCTGCCCTTCTCCAATCTCCATAACTTTACACTTGCTAAATTTAAATTCCAGTAACTCCTTTCCAGGCCAGACATGCAACCTGTCCAAATCCATTTGTAATATTTTTTGGTCCTCTCCTGCGTGTGCGTGCTTGTGAGTGTGCGTGTGCGTTTGTGTGTGTTTGTGTGTGTGTGTGTGTGTGTATTTGTATGTGTGTATGTATGTTTATACTCATCTTTAATAACCCATTAATTAATGTTGCCGGTGTCATGTCCTAGCTCCTGGTCCCGCTTCATAGCTACAGTTTTTTTTTTTTTAGCCTCTAAGCAATATGTAGCCTATATCTGGAGCTGTTTAAAGAATCTGCCTTCATTATTTCCTCATCCAGTTAGTTCCATTATATTTTAACCCGAACCTTAAGATTTCCATGGCATATTTAGAATAACTCTTATTTTAGCTTCTAACTTTGTTCTCTTGCTCCTGGTCTTAATAGTACACACTCCTTTTAACTTCCAGCTATTTTGTCTTGTTCATATTTTAATAACACACCTTTTTTAAGCTTCCAGCTATAGTGCCATATCCCTGGTCTTGATAGCATATCTTTTTAACTTCCAGCTGTGTTGCCTTTTTAATATCCAGTCATGCCTTTTTGTCCCTGGTCTTCTGTATTCAACATGCTTGGACTTTTCTTAATAATGTGCTTGTGGATAATTTTTTGATACTGTGTATTTTTGTAACTAAGTGTTTTGCATTCTTTCTTAACCTAGAATATTCATTTTCTATTTAATTCTGTTTTCCTCTGTTCTTCATCCCCTATAGAACTTCTACGCACTGGGGCATCTGTTTACTTCCACACAGTTCTGGTCGAACAACGGGGTCCTATATAGTCAGGTTTGGTTCTTCTTTCTTCTGAATTCTCGTTTTCCTTACACCAGATACTTGAACTTCGGAATCATGTGCTCCTTATCTCTTATAGCTAATTTCTTGTCTATCTGCATCATTTAGTGTGAAAAGCGTGTCAAGTCATACTCTCTAAACGTCTTCTCTCAGTCTTTCACTATCCTAGAGGTATTGGCTCATGAAATTTTCCATCACACCATCATACACCACGTTACACCATCATACACCATCACACCATCACACATCACACATAATCACACCATCACACATCACACATAATCACACCATCACACATCACACCACACACCATCACACAACACCGTCATATCACACCACACACCATCACACAACACCATCATATCACACCATCATCACACCACACTACATCAAACCATCACACCACACTACACCATCACATAATCATACCATCATCACATTCTCTATGTAAATGTCTGCCTCATCCTCCTACCCTCTTATCACTTGTCAGTGTGCGTCTCACTTCTCACAGTCGACTTCCTGTTAAAGTCACCTGTGATCAGTTATTTTGTTTGTTTCTGTGTGCTTTTTTTCATCTACTTCCATAATGCTTACAGTGGCCACATTGTTGCCCTCGTAGTGAAACTTGGCTGCGGGAGTAGCGTGCGTCTCTCGCAAATGGATGCTGGCTCAAGATTCTACCTCTCCTTGCTCTAAGTGAACCCAACGGGTTTTAGACCTTGTGTAAATATAATAATCCTCTAATGGTACTTACCTACTAGTCTCTGTTGTTGTTCGGTGGTAGGTTGTACATAACTGCTAATATGAATTTGAGCCACCCATTTTTAAGTGACGATCATAAGTTTGTACCCTACATTCCTGACTGATCCTACTATAAAGCAGTAGTATAGTTAAGTTTTGTGTTGTATATCCTTGCCTACTCATGGCAACTCTATAACTTCATAACCAGTAAAGTTACTTCACCTTCACCTCTATTTCCTCTTTCCTTTCTCATTATTTGCAATCCCTCAGGGAAAATTGCATAATGTATCACTCCTTGTAGAATTATCTCCATCAATGTTATGATAAAATTTGATTTTCCTTATCTACATTTCATTGCTTTCTTATGCAGTCTTGTAATAAAGTTTAATGTCTTTATTTTTTTTATAATTCTGGAGTGACAGGTTTACAAGAACGGGAAAGTAAAATGAAAGTGTGTGTTTTGAAATCATTAGCAATTCCGTATTTCACGGATGTCTTATATCCAACACATAAATACCTAAAACAGGTATTTTCAGCATGTCAGATAGATGTTGGGAGGTTGCTGGTGTAGGGAGGTTGTTGATACTGTTGGTACTACTAGTTGGGACTGGAGACAGATAGTGTTTGTGCTGCTAGTTGGGGTGGATATACTTGGTAGGGGTGGACGGAGGGGGTGAATAGTATTGGAGGTGGAATAGGAGTGGAGGGAGGTAGATTACAAAAGGCGGAGAAAAAGTATAAAAAACTAGGGTGATTGGGGATGATGGATGGTATTGGGAAAGTGGATCAACAGAAAGGGGAGAGGGTGTGGATATGAATGAGAAATCGGGCTGGGGATGTTCGATGAGGAATTTGGATATGGTAGATGAGATTGTACAGGGTGTATGATAGAACGAAGGACAAGGGAGGTAGAGGGGATGTTTTGATATTGAGCCTGTGGGGGTGACGTCAAGTTGGGAGAGAGAGAAGGGGTAGTGGCGGACCTACATTTTTGGGGCCCTGACGCTTGAACTGTTATAGGGGGCCCCTTCGCAACCTCTTCTCATACAGTAGACCCAAAAATTTTAAGCAATGTGGACTAAAGTCGCTTTAGAGCCCCTCCGGTATTAGGGGCCCTGAAGGTTAAGCTTCATTAGTGTCACAGTAGATCTGCCCTGAGTAAGGTTAGTGGGGTGGGAAAATAGAGGGGAAAGAGGGGAGGCATATATGAAAAGACTGTTAATAAAGAACAGGATTGAAGGTTTTTGAGGGGATTGAAAGTAGTAGTAGGTGGCGAGTAGTTGTGGGTGGAGAAGAGTAGTTGTGGGTGGAGAAGAGTAGTTGTGGGTGGAGAAGAGTAGTTGTGGGTGGCGAGGAGTAGTTGTGGGTGGCGAGTAGTAGTTGTGGGTGGCGAGGAGTAGTTGTGGGTGGTGAGGAGTAGTTGTGGGTGGCGAGAAGTAGTTGTGGGTGGTGAGGAGTAGTTGTGGGTGGCGAGGAGTAGTTGTGAGTGGCGAGTAGTAGTTGAAGGGGGAGAGGGGTAGTTGTGGGTGGCGAGTAGTTGTAGATGGCGAGGAGTAGTTGTAGGTGACGAGGAGTAGTTGTAGAGGGCGAAGGGTAGTTGTAGGTGACGAGGAATAGTTGTCGGTGGCGAGGAATAGTTGTCGATGGCGAGGAATAGTTGTGGGTGGCGAGGGGTAGTTGTGGGTGGCGAGGAATACTTGTCGGTGGCGAGAGGTAGTTGTAGGTGGCGAGGAGTAGTTGTAGGTGGCGAGGGGTAGTTGTAGGTGGCGAGAAATAGTTGTCGGTGGCGAGGGGTAGTTGTAGGTGGCGAGGAATAGTTGTCGGTGGCGAGGGGTAGCTGTAGGTGGCGAGGAATAGTTGTCGGTGGCGAGGGGTAGTTGTAGGTGGCGAGGAATAGTTGTCGGTGGCGAGGGGTAGTTGTAGGTGGCGAGGAATAGTTGTCGGTGGCGAGGGGTAGTTGTATGTGGCAAGGAGTAGTTGTAGGTGTCGAGAGATAGTTGTAGGTGGCGAGGAATAGTTGTAGGTGGCGAGGGGTAGTTTTGGGTGGCGAGAGATAATGTTGTTAAGGATGCATGAGGTAGTTTTGGGTGGAAGAGGTGATTGTGGGTGAAGGACGGGATTGTGGGCGAATTACGGGATTGTGATTGGAGGCGATTGTGGGTGCAGGACGGGTTGTGGGTGAGGTGGTGGGTAAAGTATCGATTTCTAGAGAAATGAAGAGAAATGAGCTTGGAAGGGTAAATAATGAGGGAAGTGAGGTAGAGAGATGCGAGGGAAGGGTGTGTGGATGGAAGGATAGAAATATCGTCTAAAGTTCCCTATCCGAGCTGTAAGATAGTAATTAATTATTCTAACCAAGGTATATCGACTTTGATTCTTATTAGTGTTAATATGAAGGATATTAAAAATAATCACTTTGGTCACAGCCTCTCATATATATATATATATATATATATATATATATATATATATATATATATATATATATATATATATATATATATATATATATAAGAACGTAAAATATTTCGAATCAAGACTAACAGTGTTTATAATAGGAAATTCTATATCCCCTCAGCCTAGCTGACGGAAACTATGAGTATTTGTTCGTAGTCTTGAGTTGGGCATTCCTTCTTGCTGCCCCAACCTCATAGTACGCAGTACGGTATTGAAATCCTTTAATAGCTTTACATTTCTGCTTTAATCCGAACTCTCAAAGGAGATAAAAAATACATAAACGATAAGGTTGTTGCATTTTGTTTATCAGGTTGAGTGGAAAAGTTTCTCCTGATGCGGGATTTACACAGTACGATAAATACCACGTTAACCTCCATCTACACAGTACTGACGCGGTCGTGAATTCCCAGTATCCTTCCGTGTATAAATTCGTGGGCGATAACTTTCCACTTTGTTGAGTATATCTACAGGACGTGCGCTAGATACAAAGAGACTACCGCGGGGTATTTTATCTCCCAAAGGCAAAATTTCTCTACGTATGTGGATATATATATTTTCCTTCCTTCCCGCATCTCTATACGAGATTATTAATGTTGTATCTATTTTTGCCTTAGGTTGCCTGCTTACGAAGCAAGATAAGATATCGTGACTATATTTAAAAAATAATCTCATTTTGGGCTAGAAATTTAAATATGTAAGGAAAAGATCTGCTGAATATAAAATTACGTTGTAGAACTTTAGAAAATCTTACAATGCATCAGGTACAACCTACATGTACTGTTGCTAAACACAAATACTATATTGGAGAAATGAGGGGAAAACTACACTCCTATAGAGTTTCTCCCTCTTATTATTATTATTCTTTTTGTATTCATGAAAATTGCTGAGTCCTTGAGGGTTATTCAGCTCTAGAAAGATGGGTGTTAATCAGGTTAGATCGAATTAATCTAAGGAGGAAGAAGGGACCTCCACTTCACCCTCCACATTAATTTAATTCTGTGCTTCTAACTTTTTTGGATCTATAGCAAAAAAAAAAATATATATTGCACCAATATTTTGTCAAAATAATTCTTGCCGGGAAAACTAAGTTGAAATATTTTTTCATAAAAAAAACACATGCACATGCACGCAACAGACAAGAACTCCGATTGGTCGATGTGCACCAGCACCTAACCAATAAACACACTCGTCACATACCACACGTTTACCACTACTAATTACAGAGAGCATTGTTCTGAGCGAATCCATAATGGCTGAGAGATCGATCATTCATGTCATCTATTAGTTTCATTTGTATGTTAATTTAGCGGAGACGCAGTGTGTCCCGTGGTCAGAGATTCCCCGGTTATTGCCTCTACCCGAACAACGTTTGTGTCGCGTTGAATTGGTCATGCAGCTTGTCCATTGTCATGCATTTGGAAGGTTTAATAGAGAAACAGAAGGTTCGTAATATTCGAGTATTGAGCGAGAGACCTTATCGAATGTATTGTGTTAAAGAGTTATACTACCAACTGAAGAATACGAGGTGCAATAAGATGGCTGTATAATAATTCTCAAAAAATGAAAACTTACGAAAAGGAAGTTAATGCAACGTTTTGTTCCGTTCTAGATCACTGTTTTATCACAACTGTTGAGACTTAGACTGTGGTCATGTTAGCTTTCTTTTCGCATTGCTAAGAGATTTTACCTACTTTGTTTCATTTCAAAAGCCCTGTCACTCCTGAGTTCCATCCCACAACAACTAACTAGCACCCAGGTGCCTTCTTACTTCGTAAATAGGGACAGAAGGGGGTAAGGAAATTTGCCTATGTTTCGCCCAGCCTGACAATAAAATCAGGGAGCTTTCGACTATGAACAGTGTCATACCCTGAAAAAAAAAAATCCTACGGAATTAGAAGATGATTCTCGGATTAACAGCCCACGAAAACCTCAAAAAAATAAAATTGTAGTTATCCGTCGGGTGTCTGGCTTTGGATTCGACTCAGAACATCCGACTGCTATGTAAACAGGGGAGACAGGTGCGGCGATGAAGCTTACTAATGCTTCTCACTCCAGTCAGTATTTATACCTGAGTGTTTTTGGGTGTGAGTCAAATGCTGTACCGCTTAGTACGAAATCGTGTTAATTAGAAATGTTGGTGTGATGGTTGCTTAATGGGATTTAAAGTCTTTTGACTTTTTGAAGGTGATTAAGGAAGCCTGTCACCTGTTCACCACTAGTCAAGAATATTTTGATCGCTAAAACAGGGATACAATTTAACTCTCATTATACACAGAGGGAGAGACAACTCTCATTTACATGTCCTCTGCGCATGTAATATCGTTCTCAGGTATTAAATAACTGGAATATTAGCTAGAAAATTTTATCTCGCTACGCATAATATATGCAAGCGTATAATAATACATGTGTTCACTAAATGGGTTAATTACACCGTGTAATTAATTCACGTCTGTGATTACAAGTGTGGCTAGAAGGGCGAGCCAGGGCATTAATCACCCTCACATATTGTTGTAGCAACTAGCATGTGGGCTGACTTCCTGCACCCTGTGTTGACTTAACCAGACACAACGATCCTGAGCAAAGAAAACAATTTTTTTCTTTACCATGTCACCCAGTCTATAAAATCGTATCCTTAAACACACCTCACTAACAATATTCTATGTTATTTCACAGTAAACAATACACGGACGCTGTTCCATGTTTCTTCACAATCAACACTCCATTTGAATATATATTGGTTATTAATACGCTTCCCTGTCAGTCAAACGTTCACTTCACTTAAACTCTTATTTCCTTTTCATAAAAGGCATTAAACATTCTAGTGATTCTCAGTAATTATCATGAGTATAAAGGATTGATTTGATACGTGCCAGCAGCTGTTGCCTGAGGTACGTTACCTGCTGCCTGTGTTGATGCGTGCCTTGATACCCGTGGGGGAGACCTCGGTCCAAGGAATCGGAACTAACCCGTGGTATGGTTTGCAATCGTGTCATTACGATTTCGTGAGTCGAATCGAAAGTATTTCTCACTTTCAAGGATCAAACCTTATTACCTTCCCTACCTCAGGGGCTTTATAATCAATATGAGTTTAGCGCCTTCCCTAAATATAGTAATGCAGAGAGAAGAGTAGAGGCAGTAGCGATGTTGGATGATCATATGTGGAGAATAAAGAAGAAATTGGAAGACACTGGAGTATAAATGGCATAATTAAAAGACTCTGGGGCGTACTTGGTGCGATTCATGGACCGAAAGAGTGGTTGTTAAAACTGTCTGGAAATATCGTAGTTGAAGCTAGTCACAAATAATCTACTCCTTGTGCATATTATAATGACATACAATACTGTCAAGTTGATAAGACACATGTACAACAGTTAGGTATCTTTATTCCGAAAACTTTCGCCTACACAGTAGGCTTCTTCAGTCGAATACAGAGGTGGCAGCAGAAGCTGTAGAGATGTAAAAACGATGTCATCAGTCCATCTCTCTTGAAGACGATGTTTTGATGTGGCCAGTCCTTCAGCCTGGAGAAGAGTGCTGCTCCATCTACGGTCTGGAACATTGTTCCAGACTATGGATGGACTGATTACATCGTTTGTACATCTCCACAGCTTCTGCTGCCTCTGTATTCGACTGAAGAAGCCTACTGTGCAGGCGAAACTTTAAGGAATAAAGATACCTAACTCTTGCACAGGTATTATACTTATCAATCTAATCTCTGAAAGGGAAACTTTAGACGACGTTTCGGTCCGTCCAGAACCATTATCAAGGTAAAACTTAGCAGGGAGAATGCATAAAAATTAGGTGAATAAAAGGAACCACAGAAAGAAGGGTTGAAAGGAGGGAGTGAATGAAGTGTAGGGAGACAGGAGCTAATTTTTCAACAGACATGAGTGAACAGTTTATACTCGGGACTTTTTCGTCCCAGTTTTTATATATGTGATCTTTTTTTCCCGAAATCTATATTGATTTCCCCTCCAAAGTTATCTTCCAGGAAATTTACTATCTTGTCCCAAATAAATCTCCATTTATTTTCCTAAAATTGATGTTAAGCTAAAGGGAGTATAGCCGAGGGAATAGGTTTTGTCTCTCGTTTTCAATATTAGGGTAACCTTTGCCATTTTCCAGTCATATAAATATATATATATATATATATATATATATATATATATATATTTTTTAACAAGACGGCCGTGTGTGTGTGTATGTGTGCCGAACAATCATTGTGAAAAAAAAAGTTCAATTCCAAGCACTTTCGTGATTTCTCACATTATCAAGAAACTTAAAATAAAAGATCAACAAAAGGAGTATAAGGACGAGATTACACCTCGCGGTCAACTCACAACACCTTGTCTTTTCATAATGATGTAGGTAGGTGGTCAAGGACCTGTCAAACACAGCTTATATACTACCCAAGATTTAAGATTTTAACTTGTCTCATGTAATTTAAATTATTCCCAAATTTTATTAATTATAAATGAATCCAATTTGTATAATCCAAAAACAATATTCATATTAATTTCAAAACATTTTTTTTTATGAAACTTGTTTCAATTATATTTCTATCGACTATGGACTTGCTTGATATAATTTATATAATTTCACTATATCACCTGTTTACTATATCACAATACATACATATATATATATATATATATATATATATATATATATATATATATATATATAATTATAGGAGGCAGTTCTTCCGGCTCGCTTTACTTGCTACTTTTCACATTCTTCAAGTGTTTTAATATGGTAAAGCTGCTGATTTTGTTAGTTTATCAGATTCATTTTGGAAAAAAATCTAATTTTTATAGCCTGGGGAAAGTTAGTGACTGTTCAGCTGTAAATACAGAGCTGAACGCTGTGTTAAATATTGAAGCCATATCACTGCTGTTGTTTGTTATACTTTTGTTATCACAGCTGTTGTTTGTTATATTTTTGTTATCACTGCTGTTGTTTGTTATACTTTTGTTATCACTGCTGTTGTTTGTTATACTTTTGTTATCACTGCTGCTGTTTGTTATACTTTTGTTATCACTGCTGTTGTTTGTTATACTTTTGTTATCACTGCTGTTGTTTGTTATACTTTTGTTATCACTGCTGTTGCTTGTTATACTTTTGTTATCACTGCTGTTGTTTGTTATACTTTTGTTATCACTGCTGTTGTTTGTTATACTTTCGTTATCATTGCTGTTGTTTCTTATACTTTTGTTATCACTAGGTAAAACACCTATCGTTGTTATTGGCTATTCTTCCCCCTTCCTGACATATTTAAAGAATTTTTTAGAATTACCTTACAGTTACGGGCCATTTGTCTTTTAAATTCCCGCTAACTCTATATAATCTTTGTCTTGAGTTCTATGTTTGAGTGCAGCTTATGGTGTTAATTAGAAGACGTTTCGTCCATGAGATACACTAACAGTTTGATAAAATCTCTGGTGGTCGAAACGTCGTGAAATGAGATATGTACTATAACCAATACATAGTGTTACTATGCACAACACTGTCGGTATACATTGCCGTTTTATACATAGCCAACCCTAGTTAATACAATTAATAAACATAGTTAACACACACTATTAACCTTAGTGAGGTATTCACGGGTGTGGGTAGTGAACGAGAATTTTGATAAACTTCACATTCACTTCAGTGATTGTTATACTGTATGATCCTCAATACCAACGTTAAATTATGAATAGCACGACTATATTTTAATATTTTTGTTCCTCTCCCCGAACACAACACACCCGGGTTCAACCTTTACGGGGGGTTAATATATTATTGCGTTCCTCTCCTCGCTCTAATAACAAATGCCAAGCAGACTAACAACAACTAATTCTGTTTAAATCTGTTTCCGATAAGGTAATATCTGGGATAAATCGCTTTGATATCTTCAAATATAATGATTAAACGGACCCGATACGCCGGGATTTTGGACTTAACGTGGCGATAATGTGATAATTGAGGAGGTTAGGTGCCGGGGGATTAGTAGAAATTATAATTGAAGACAGTGGGATTTGACGATTTATCGTGTTATATAGGTGAAATGGTGAATAATTTGGTATTTAATTTAATCATCCTTAGAGACGATGTTTGAGGATTAAGAGTGTGACGGGACAGACGATGGGATTAAAGGTTGAAAGGGGTAATGAGATTTGCAGAGTAGATAGAATGAGAGGGAAGAGGAAATGAGGTAAAGAGAGGAAGTGAAGGAAAAGAAAAAGAGGAGAAGAAGAAGGAAGGTTGAAAAGAGAACAGAGAGAGAGAGAGAGAGAGAGAGAGAGAGAGAGAGAGAGAGAGAGAGAGAGAGAGAGAATGAGGAATGGCTTGAAAGAGATGAAGGTGATTTCGAAAAGTAGAAAAAAAGAAATAGATGAAAGAGAGGGGGGAAGGGGTTGAAAACGAATAATAGGAGAGAGACATAATAAAGGGGAACTATAGTGCAGTAGTGATGAAGATGAGAGAAGAGACAAAATGAGAGAAAGAGAGAGAGATACTGAGGAGCGAGGGTTATAGAGCAATCATACTCAGTTCCGTCAATACGCGAGAGATCAATATTCAACCCCTGTGCAGTGTGGCACTGTCACAGGTACGTGGCAATGTTCCCGGTCACGTGGCACTGTCCCGGGCAAGTGGCACTGTTCCCGGTCACGTGACACAGTCCAAGCATGTAACACTGTCCCGACCATGTGACGAGCTTAGGCCCTTCCTCCCTCACCGTGGCACTTATTCAGCAACTGGAAACAGGCACCATTCTTATCTTCACTATACGGGTTTGAGAAGGTGACCAGAGTTTTCTTGAGGTCACAGACACCGAGGCCTGAGTCCCTGGGGCCACAGTTTCTAGTGCAACAGTTTCTGGGGCAACAGTCACTGGAGCAACAGTCCATAGGACAACAGTCCCTGGGGCAACAGTCACTAGAGCAACAGTCCATGGGCCAACAGTTTCTGGGGCAACAGTCCCTGGGGCAACAGTTCCTGGGACAACAGTTCCTGGGACAACAGTTCCTGGGACAACAGTTCCTGGGACAACAGTTCCTGGGACAACAGTTCCTGGGACAACAGTTCCTGGGACAACAGTTCCTGGGACAACAGTTCCTGGGACAACAGTTCTGACACAGTTCCTGGGACAACAGTTCCTGGGACAACAGTTCCTGGGACAACAGTTTCTGGGACAACAGTTTCTGGGACAACAGTTTCTGGGACAACAGTTTCTGGGACAACAGTTTCTGGGACAACAGTTCCTGGGACAACAGTTCCTGGGACAACAGTTCCTGGGACAACAGTTCCTGGGACAACAGTTCCTGGGACAACAGTTTCTGGGACAACAGTTTCTGGGACAACAGTTCCTGGGACAACAGTTCCTGGGACAACAGTTTCTGGGACAACAGTTTCTGGGACAACAGTTTCTGGGACAACAGTTTCTGGGACAACAGTTTCTGGGACAACAGTTTCTGGGACAACAGTTCCTGGGACAACAGTGCCTTTGAGGCCAAAGCCAGTTCCGAAGGCCACAGCCATCTTCTAAGCCCACAGCCAGCCCCTAAGGCCACAGCCAGCCCCTAAGGCCACAGCCAGCCCCTGAGACCACAAACAGCCCCTAAGGCCACAGCCTGCACCTAAGGCCACAAACACTGGTGCCAGCACCACTCGAAGTGGGTGTTGGAGGCATCTTCTTGATTAATGACCCCAGCAGAACCCAACACACTCACGCCTCTCTTCACACCGCCAACAGCTTTACAAAGCACTCTCCTCGCACCTTTTTAAAACGAGAGTGTTAAAGCACGGGAAAAGGCTTTTTTGATGAAGCATAAAGTAGTGTTTAGAATGTCAAAAGGAGGTCGAGGAGCAAGAGTTTGAGAATCAGGTGAACAGGTGGTCGAAGAGGGAAATACAGGAAGCAGTAGAGGGGATAAAAAGAAACAGGGGGGAAATGATATAATGAGAGCAGGTGAATAATAGGCCGAGGAGCAGAGGGGAAGGTGAAGTACGTAGAGAAGCATATGTTTAAGTACGTCTATGAGCAAGCAAAAAAAATAGGTCACAGAGAAGGTGAAAAGTAAACTAAGAAACAGGTGAAAAGTAGATCTTGGAGCAGGTGAAAAGGTAGGCCGAGTAGCAGGAGAAGTGAGAACAAGAGAGGGGTGAATAGGAAACAAGGATGAAGCAAGAACAAGAAAGATGGAACAAACATTACAATAACCTCTGGGAAGAACACGATTTCAGCGGTTCACTCAAAACACGACACAAATACAGAAGTTTAGATTGAGACGAAATTATGCCGCGACTCGAATCTAATTAGGCGAATATTATCATCACCAGAGCGAGAGAGAGAGAGAGAGAGAGAGAGAGAGCCTCAGCGTTGCTCTTTCCATGGGTGGCACGGAATAAACACATCTGGCTCCCGATATTAATACAAGTCTGAGTACGTGAGCGGCAAGTTGTATTGTATATATCCCACAGTGACACTGTGTAATGTTACATCCTCGCTACTGTGCCGGGGGAGGCAAACACGGGTCATCGAACACGTGAGAGTGAACGTGTGAGAGCGAACATGTAACAACTAACGCGTAACACTGAACACGTAACAGAAAACATGTGTCAGTGACCACATAACGAAAAATATATTTATCAATACCATTCAAGATTACCTTGATGTTAGTGAAGAACCTATTGATCCATGGACACACACACACACACACACACACATACACACACACACACATACACACACACACACACACACACACACACACATATATATATATATATATATATATATATATATATATATATATATATATATATATATATATATATATATATATATATATATATAATTTTGTGTGTGTGTATTCACCTATAGGTACTCATCAATAAAACTGAGTAATTATAGATAGAAACACGAGAGCTATTGGACGGAAATTCTATAGTTTTAATACAATGGAAATACTGCTAAGATAATTTAATGTTAAAGTAGACAAGAGAAATGAAATGAATACAGGATATTACAGAATTAAAGCAGCTGGTCAAAGCGAAATATCACACTCGGCTATAAAAGAATGAAACCAATAAAAACAAAAGGAAATGTTATCCTCTGTTGATTATCTCTGAGACTTTATTATCGGGAGAAGAAATCGTGACTGTGTGTCAAAAATGTTTGGAGAAGTCATTAGAACATAACACAGTCTTTTAATGATAAGCATTTGTTTTTTGTTTTGTTTTTTGTTTTTAGACATAGGCTAAATTTCATATAGCTAATTTAAGGAATAATTGTAGACGAAGGTAAAGAAAGGTTGAAGAACAATTTTTCACTGGGACAGTGTTTTCCCTTCTGTGTAGACGAGTTTCGCTCTGTGTAAACGAGTTTCGCTCTGTGTAGATCTTTATCGATAAATAAAACTATGGATAAAGCCCTACACTGAGCGAAACGTTGTCCTGATAAATATATATTCTGTAACTTGCTTCTTTGTCATCAGTTATGATATTTGTGAAAATTGTACAATCAAAAAAAATCATACTACCGAAAAAAATGTACAGATTGCTTAGAGAACGTTTAGAAAACGCTTTTGATAGTTTCTCATGGGAGATTAATTTGAAAAATTACAAAATAAGGGAGAAAAACGTAAATCAATGAAATAGCTGAAAAAAATGTTGCACATAAACTTTAAACCAGAACTTTAAACCAGAACTTTAAACCGGAACTTTAAACCGGAACTTTAAACCAGTACTTTAAACCATCAACCACTACCGACATAAAATCAGGATAATGTCCTTTGGATCTCTCCAAGCGAGATACACCTGTGGAAGAAAATTACGTCTATATTAAAAGACAAGAATACCAACAAAATTTCCTTCTTAGAAAACATGACAGCCTTGTATAACAGCTGGAAAAATAAAATAGGTGGGTCGGGTGGGGCTGACTTGGAGGGCAGTGCACCAGAAGGCGCTGGTGTTGTCCTGGAGGATAGTGCTGCAGATGAGGCTGGTGTTGTCCTGGAGGACAGTGCACCACATGGAGATAGTGGCCCTGGTGATGAAATAGGTAAAGACAACATTATACAATTTCCAGAGATACAAAGTAGCAATTCTGCTGGAGATCTAACAAAACGGGATGATGCCTCGGGAAATAGTGTTGACACATTACAAGTAAAAATTGTATGTAGTGGGGAAACAGAAAAAATGAACCAGTAGGGAATGCAGCCACAAAAAATCCTGGCAAACAAAAGCCCAATCTATGCAAATTCTATGCCATGGGTATCTGCAGGCATGGTATAGCTGGTAAAACAGGTGGGACATCCACCTTTGACTATCCCAAAAAATGCCGCACCCACATGACAACAGGAGGGTGCAACTCTTCTTGTAACTTATTTCACCCCGATATGTGTCACTCGTCAATCCATGATAGACAATGCTACAACATATACTGTCAGGCACACCATCTAAAGGGGACAACAAGATACAGATCACAGAGACCATGGGAAACAACAGGGGAGCCAAAACCTCTCTAGAGAAGGAGGTTTTTTTTTAACGCCAGGAAGGTAAAAAGACTGGCAAGAAATGACAGAAATCCTACACCAACTGAAAACACTTCTGGAGTGAAGAGGCAGTCATTGGCCTCCACTCCAGAACAACAGATATTATTGACAACAAACAAAGCCCCCTAATTTCCATCAATATAGCGACATTTATCTTTGCAAACATACACTGGTCTAAAACAATTAACAAACAACAAAATACCTTACATCAAGGGACTGCTCATAGAGTGAAATGCAATGTTTGCTGCTTTCACAGAGACCCACATAAAGGATAATTTTGACACCGAAATGTGGATCCCAGGTTATAACCTATTCAGATGCGACAGACAAAATAGGCAATAAGGGGGCTTGGCCTCTACGTAACAGAGTCGCTCATTTGCTCAGAACTACTAAACACCTCAAATGATATAGTTGAAGTTTTGGCAGTAAAGATCAAAAATCAAAAACTTGTCATTGTGGTTGTACACAAGCCTCCGGATGCAACTTCCCAGCAATTCCAAGAACAGCTTTTGAAAACTGACTACTGTCTGGAAAATCTCCCAACTCCTGTCCCAAACATCTTACTACTGGAGGATTTCAACTTGAGACACCTAAAATGGATGAGTTCAGTAAATAATGTTTTAGCAGAGATCACCCCAGGAGGCAGCTCAGATGAAAATTCACATACACACGAGCTATTAAATCTCTGCACCAAATTCACCTTAAGCCAGCAAATAATAGAGCCTACAAGACTAGAAAATACACTAGACCTCATCTTCACTAACAACGATGATCTAATACTTAATATAACCGTATCAAAGACTCAGATCACAACATAATAGAGGTAAAGACATGTATGCGCAGGACTCCTGACCAGCAAAATGTGATCTGTTATGAGGGTCCCTTCACAAAATTCGACTTCAATAATAAAAACATACACTGGGAACAAGTCAACCATGTCCTAAATGAAATAAGCTGGGAAGATATCCTAATCAACACGGATCCGAACCTTTGCCTAGGAAAAATGAACTCGGTGACACTTGAGGTCTGCTCCAGGCACATTCCATTAAGAAAAATAAAGAGGAGATGTAAACTAGAAAGAGACAGACGCTCCCTATACATGCAAAGGCGAAGAATCACAGAGCTACTGAGAGGGGCTAGTATATCTGAAATTCGAAGGGAGGCAGTGGTCAGAGAAATAGGAAATATCGAACTTAAGCTTAAGGAATCTTACAGGAGACAAGAATCTCAGGAAGAACTTAAAGCCATAAATGAAACTGAAAGAACCCCAAAATACTTTTTCTCTTATGCCAAATCTAAGGCGAAAACAATACGAGATGGGACCTACACAGATGACGACATATAAATGAGCAGTATGACTCAGTGTTCAGTAAGCCGTTAACCAGACTCAGGGTCGACAATCTAAATTATTATTTTTTATGACCGAGACTCAAAATTTGGTAATTTTAAAATTCTGTGATATTATCCTAGCACCACAAGATTTCGAAAAGGCAATTAATGACATGGCCATGCACTCTATCCCAGGCCCTGACTCGTGGAACTCTGTATTCATCAAGAACTTCAAGAAGCCCCTGTCACGTGCCTTCAGCATTCTATGGAGAGGGAGCATGGACACAGGAATTCATCCCACAGTCACTAAAAACAACAAACATAACCCCACTCCAGAAAGGTGGCAGTAAAGCAATTGCAACGAACTACAGACCGTTAGCACTAACATCCCATGTCGTAAAAATCTTTGAAAGGGTTCTAAGAAGCAAGATCGCCAGCCACCTAGATACCCATCAGTTACACAACCCAGGGCAACACGGGTTTGGAACAGATCGCTCGTGCCTGTCCCAGCTACTGGACCACTATGACAAGGTCCTGGAAGCTTTAGAAGATAAACAAAATGTAGATGTATTATACACAGACTTTGCGAAAGCCTTTGACAAGTGCGACCATGGTGTAATAGCACACGAAATGCGTGACAAAGGAATAACAGGAAAAGTTGGTAGATGGATCTATAACTTCCTAACAAATAGAACACAAAAAGTAATAGTAAACAGAGTAAAGTCTGAGGCGGCTACAGAGAAAAGCTCTGTTCCACAAGGCATAGTAGTCGCTCCCATCCTGTTCCTCATCATATCTGACATAGAGATGTGTCTTCCTTTGCGGATGACACCCGAATTGCCATGACAGTGACCTCCATCGAAGACACTACAAGACTCCAAGCGGACATCAACCAAATTTTTAAATGGGCTGCAGAAAATAATATGAAGTTAAATGAAGAGAAATTTCAACTACTCAGATATGGAAAACTTAAGAAAATTAAAATTTTATCACGGTATAAAACAAATTCTAACCACACAATAGAGCGAAAAACTAATGTGAAGGACCTTTGAGTGATAATGTCCAGAGGATCTCAACTACAAAGACAACAACAATGTCTCTACCTCATCTGCTAGAAAAATGATAGGATGGATAATGAGAACCTTCAAAACTAGGGAAGCCAAGCCCATGATTCTCTTCAAATCGCTTGTTCTCTCTAGGCTGGAATACTGTTGTACACTAACTGCCCCCTTCAAGGCAGGCGAAATTGCTGACCTGGAGAATGTACAGAAAACTTTCACAACACAAGTACGATGAAGCACCTAAAGTACTGGGAACAGTTGAAGTCTCTTGATTTGTATTCCCTGGAACGCAGGCGAGAAAGATACATGATAATATACACTTGGAAAATCCTAGAGGGATTAGTACCAAACCTACACACGAAAATCACTCCCTACGAGAGCAAAAGACTCGGCAGGAGATGCAACATTCATCCAATGAAAAGCAGGGGTGACACGAGTACTCTGAGACAACACAATTAGTGTCAGGGACCCAAGACTGTTCATCTCCCTCCCAGCATACAAAAAGGGGATTACCAATAGACCCCTGGCTGTCTTCAAGAAGGCGCTGGACAGACACCTAAAGTCAATACCTGATCAGCCTGGCTGTGGATCGTACTTCGGTTTACGTGCGGCCAGCAGTAATAGCCTGGTTGATCAACCACGAGACCTGGTCTCAGACCTGACTGCGGGGGCGTTGACCCCCGAAACCCTCTCCAGGTAAACACACACGCACACACACAGCAGCCAGTGAAGAGGCGGGGCCAGGAGCTGTGAATCGACCCCTGCAACCACAACTAGGTGAGTACAACTTGGTGAGTAACACACACACACACACACACACACACACACACACAAAGTAGCACCTTCGGGTAGACAAGGGGCTGATATATTTTTTTCCCATCCTTTTTGACAATGCCTGCACGTCTGCACTGAGTAATTGCTTGATTTATCTCGCACTGGGAGCTGCTGCTGCTGCTGCTGCTGCTGCTGGCAAGGTTCACACACACTCACCAAAAAGAATTTGACGCGACTGCGGTTAACTTCTTCCACATTTTCCCCCTCATGCTCACTCTAACTGGAGAGGCGAACATTCTCTAGCGTTGTTTACAGGTGTGTTCCCTAGTGAGGAGGGAAAAAGTTTGTCTGATTATTAAGCTTGTCCCAGAGGGGAGAAGGTTGAGTGGTATTGTTTTCTGGTGTGTGTGTGTGTGTATGTGTGTGTGTGTGTATGTGTGTAGTCCTTTATTTGTTTACACAGTTTCTTCCTAGCATATGTTTTTAAACCATCAAATTGATTTATATTTTCCCTCCTTTATTTTGTCATTTCCAAATTAACCTCCCATGAGAAACTGTCAAAAGCGTTTTGTAAAAGTTATCAATGCAATATATGTGACTTAAAAGTTCTCGTAATGTGTCGAATTGCTGGAAGATAAACGGAACTTTGAAAAGAACTGCTGTTCCAAGTTCAGATATCCTCAACACGTGATTCAGTATTGCACGTGGAAAGTAAATAGAATAGGTCACACCGCCGGACACCAGAACAACAACGATACGAGATACATGCTACCGAGAGAGGTCACAGTGAACCCAGTATCCCAGTTGCTAAAAAGTCCCACACAAATGTCGCAGTGGTTACTGCTAGAACTACAAATGATTCTATGTGGACCTCTAAGCCACAACTGGACCCAAGGACTCAGGAGTTAACAGATTCCCTGCGGAGCATGCGACTTAGTCTATGTAAGGAAAGAGCTTGAAGCTTTCCTATTCATCTACATGAACACACATATGCCAGCAGAATGGATAACTTCAACGCTTGTTTACGCCATCGTAACTCCCACTCTCAGAGCAGTTAGACAGGGTAACACTAGTCTTCATTGGGAACGATAAAGTCAAGAGTAGACGCTGGGAATCGTGCAAAATAAAGCTCACTGACACCTTGAAACAAAACAGTTCTAACTGTTCCAGAACTAAGAAAATCTGATACCGACACTTAGGTCGTCTGCAGGACTTTGAATTAAAAATCTCGACTCGCCTGACTCTCGTACCTGACCTCTCTACATACAAATCTATTTCTTCTCATATGTGTAATATACTTAAAAGCCCAACCGAGGGTGAAGCGTTGTACCAATAAAAGATTTTACAGCAACTAGTGTCCTTGACCACCTTCATACCTTGTGGTGGAGTACAGGAAACTGATCAAATTGATACCTGGAGGGGCATCTGATGAAAACTCTCTTTCATTATCAATATATAATGTATTGTAATTATACGCTGATATTCACGTTTTTCTGAGCTTAGCGTTGTTGGGTGTAATATATTTGGAGCTTCAGGATATATGATGGCCGTTGCATGTTTCTTCATCGTAGCAAGACCAGGAGGAATGTCAGGAGAAAAAACACACACACACACACACACACACACACACACACACACACACACACTGTGGGAATACAATAGACTCTACAGCAATACCAACGTTGAGTGTAAATCCACTTACAGAGACACGTGTATCTGTGAGTGTCTCGTTACCCGCCTTTCCTTCCTTACCTCTTTTGCTTTAATTTTGCTATCCTTCTATCACTCTCTCTCTTTCTCTCTCTCATATATATATACATATATACATATATATATATATATATATATATATATATATATATATATATATATATATTTTTTTTTTTTTTATTAACACATCGGCCGATTCCCACCAAGGCAGGGTGGCCCGAAAAGAAAAACTTTCATCATCATTCACTCCATCACTGTCTTGCCAGAAGGGTGCTTTACACTACAGTTATAAAACTGCAACATTAACACCCCTCCTTTAGAGTGCCGGCACTGTACTTCATCTCCAGAACTCAAGTCCGGCCTGCCGGTTTCCTGAATCCTTCATAAATGTTACTTTGCTCACACTCCAACAGCACGTCAAGTATTAAAAACCATATGCCTCCATTCACTCCTATCAAATACGCTCACACATGCTTGCTGAAGTCCAAGCCCTCGCACACAAAACTTCCTTTACCCCTCCCTCCAACCTTCCTAGGCCGACCCCTACCCCGCCTTCCCTCCACTACAGATTTATACACTCTCAGAGTCACTCTGTCTCGTTCCATTCTCTCTACATGTCCAAACCACCTCAACAACCCTCCTCAGCTCTCTGGACAATCGTTTTGGTAATCCCGCACCTCCTCCTAATTTCCAAACTCCGAATTCTCTGCATTATATTCACACCACACATTGACCTCAGACATGACATCTCCACTGCCTCCAGCCTTCTCCTCGTTGCAACATTCATCACCCATGCTTCACACCCATATAAGAGCGTTGGTATAACTATACTCTCATACATTCCCTCTTTACTTCCATGGACAAGGTTCTTTGTCTCCACAGACTCCGAAGTGCTCCACTCACCCTTTTCCCCTCATCAATTCTATGATTCACCTCATCCTTCATAGACCCATCCGCCGACATGTCCACTCCCAAATATCTGAATACATTCACCTCCTCCATACTCTCTCCCTCAATCTGATATCCAATCTTTCGTCACCTATTCTTTTTGTTATCCTCATATATATATATATATATATATTATATATATATATATATATATATATATATATATATATATATATATATACTATATACATACCTGTATACCTGAAAGAGTATAGAGTGTGTGAAGTTGTTACTTGAGCTTCATCACAATTAACATTGTCACCAAACGCACTCACACTCACTCCTTGAGGCTCTCGTAGACACACTCTTACCTTAAAGTATCTCTGGAAGATCCCGGAGAAGTGGATGCTCGCGTCTGAGAACACTGCTGGAGAGGATGTGTTTAGCGAATGTAGCAGTGGTGTGTGTGTGTGTCTGTGTATATGTGTGTGTGTGTGTGTGTGTACTCACCTATTTGTGGTTGCAAGGGTTGAGTCATAGCTCCTGGCCCCGCGTGTATGTTGTGTGTGTGTGTATGTGTATGTGTGTGTCTGCCTGTAAATGTGGACATTGTATTGTAGTGTGTTATTATACAGGTGTGTTTAAATCTGTTTTGACTGCTGAAATAAAGGCAATGAATTTACAGGGTATTAATATTTCTGAATTGTTTGTTATAGTTATCATTCAACTCTCAGTAAGAAATAACCCAATAATACATGTTACGAATCAATAATCTACCAATTTCTTCAGTGAACTGCCTTTGGTGAAGTACAGTGAATTCAGTATCGGGCATATATATATTTTGCAGTAGTTACCAAATCGTTTCCAAAATAGTTGCCACTATGTTACTTTCAGGACAATACAGCAACACGGGCGACCTTCCACTGAATACCACCAGAAAAATACAGAAACATCTTTTTACAAAAGAAAAGAAATATAAATAATGCGCAACTCAGATACTTTATTTACCACAACTTTAAGATGCAAGTTGTCACATGCTTCCCCTTCCTCTCTATAAAATTTCCCCAGCCATAAACACTCACAGTCACCAAACTAAACCCCTCACCACTCATACAATTTGTTGTTCAACACTTTACAGCTACAGGCCAGTTTTAGTTCTCCCTATGCCCTAATACATAGTATGTGGAAAAAGACACTTGTCTACAGTTCAAGACATTAGAGGAAACGTTTCGCCTAAGATCAGGACTGAAGAAGACACTCGTGGCGAAACGTTTCCTTTATTAAATGTTCAAAACTGTACACAAGTGTCTTTTTTAAACAACTTGTCAAAATCATCATACCATTTTCGAATACATATACCAGTGACTCGAACTGAGGTGTACCCATCCTGGACACTTGTGAGCTCAACCCTCCTAAATTCTGGACCCAGATACTTCTGACATTGCCTTAGACTTAACTGTTAATTGGGTTTAAAGCTTATCTACTACACTAAGGCTCATTAAGGCTGCAAGGAACCTGTTCATCACCAGCTATGAATTATTTAATCCCTAAAATGGAGATTAAAGTAAACTCAGAGAATGTTTTATACGTCAATAGACGTATACCTCTCGGTGTATATAACCTCGTGGACACAATATTAAAGCGTATTTACAAAATAATAATCTTCTTACACTGTTTACATCCTCGCCCGCTATGTTTAAATTCACTCAGAAGCTTCTAATATACGTACACAGGAACATGCAAGTAGTCTCGAGCATACAACTTGAGCGTTTATTACTAAACAATAAAAAGTGTTAACCCTGAGCATAGAAAATGAGCGTTCAGTTCCAAACACAGGAAATGAACGTTCAGTTCCAAACACAGAAAATGAACGTGTTACCCTAAACATACAAATATAGCTCTATCTTGAGTGTGTATATATATATTTATATATATATATATATATATATATATATATATATATATATATATATATATATATATATATATATATATAAATATATACAGTACATGTAATTCATGTTACTCTGGGGAATGTTGTGGTAAATAAGCCAGGAATGATAATGTTGTTGGTGGTGGTGGCAGTGGTGTTGGAGGGTTATTTTCGTACATTATCTGAGTTCAAAACCAGGGAATGGAATAGGTTTATAAGTCGGAGAGAGGAAGAACGAAAGAGAAAAATAGAGAGAAGGGAGCACATTTGGCTCACATTTATACTAATACATACTTGCTTCACACCTCACGCAACATTCCTCAGAAAATGTACGTTTATTTTTTTTTCATATTTTGGTAGAGAAATGCATTTTGGGGAATAATTTACCTGGGTAATATGCAATGCTGAAGTGTCAGCACATAAATTCACATATTTTGTTGGTTGTAAACTTTATGTGGAAATCTTGTAGTAGAGGTGCATGTGTATGTGTACTCGCCTAATTGTACTCACCTAATTGTGGTTGCAGGGGTCGAGACTCAGCTCCTGGCCCCGCCTCTGCACTGTCCGCTACTGGGTCTCTGCTCTCCCTGCTCCGTGTGCTTTATCATACCTTGTCTTAAAACTATGTATGGTTCCCGCCTCCGCTATATCGTTCGCTAAACTATTCCACTTCCTAACTACTCTGTGGCTGAAGAATTGCTTCCTAACATCCCTCTGACTCATCTGAGTCTTCAGCTTCCAGTTGTGTCCCCTTGTTTCTGTGTTTCCTCTCTGGAACATCCTGTCACTATCTACCTTGTCGATTCCCCGCAGTATTTTGTATGTCGTTATCATGTCTCCTCTAACCCTTCTGTCCTCCAGTGTTGTTAGTCCTATTTCCCTCAACCTTTCTTCATAAGGCAGTCCCCTGAGTTGTGGAACTAGCCTTGTCGCAAACCTTTGCACTTTCTCTAATTTCTTGACGTGCTTGACCAGGTGTGGGTTCCAGATTGGTGCTGCATACTCTAGTATGGGCCTGATGTATACGGTATACAGTGTCTTGAACGATTCCTTGTTAAGGTAACGGAACGCTAATCTTAGGTTTGCCAGTCGCCCATATGCTGCCGCGGTTATCTGGTTGATGTGTGCCTCCGGAGACGTGCTGGTGTTATACTCACCCCAAGGTCTTTCTCCTTTGATGAGGTTTGTAGCCTTTGTCCACCTAGCCTGTACTCTGTCAGCGGTCTTCTTTGCCCTTCTCCGATCTTCATGACTTTGCATTTGGTGGGGTTAAATTCGAGAAGCCAGTTGCTAGACCAGACGTCAAGCTTGTCCAGGTCACTTTGAAGTCCTGCTTGGTCTTCATCCGATGTGATTCTCCTCATTAATTTCACATCATCTGCGAAAAGAGACACTTCTGAGTCTATCCCATCCGTCATGTCATTCACATATAGCAAGAATAGCACTGGTCCTAGGACTGACCCTGCGGTACACCGTTCGTCACAGGCGCCCACTGTGATACCTCATCAAGCTGGGCGCCTGTGACGAGCGTGCCGCAGGGTCATCTAGGACCAGTGTATTCTTTCTATATGTGAATGACATGACGATGAGACTCAGAAGTGTCTCTTTTCGCAGATGATGTGAAATTAATG
>WNWK01000207.1:310000-342500 GCA_009830355.1 Cherax destructor | reverse complement strand
TTTATTTCATTGTCAATGAAAAAAAAATTTAACTTTTTGTAAAAGAGTTTTTCGGGAAAGTTTATTTTTTAAAGGAGTTCAGCTTATTCGGCAAGTTCGGTTTATTAGGTACAATATAAATATATAGTATATATATATATATATATATATATATATATATGTCGTGCCGATTAGGTAAAACTTAAAAAAATATATTTCATTGCGTTTGTTTATTATTTAATTATTGTAAACGTATCTAAAATATATTTAGTTGGGTTAGGCTAAATTAAATTGCGCTTGTTATAATAAGGTTAGGTAAGTTTTCTAAGTTTCTTTTGGTACTAAATTATAATTTTTTACATTAACATAAATGAAAAAAATATATCTTTAAACGTATAAGAGAAAATTTTAGAAAGGACTTAATTTTAGATGAGTTCTTGCTCATTGACCAGTTTTACCTATTAGGTCTTGGCAAGAGGTGTTGGGCTAAAAGATAAAGAAGCAAATACAAAGTGGGAGTTGTCACAGTTGCTTTTTGCTGATGACACTGTGCTTTTGGGAGATTCTGAAGAGAAGTTGCAGAGGTTGGTGGATGAATTTGGTAGGGTGTGTAAAAGAAGAAAATTGAAAGTGAATATAGGAAAAAGTAAGGTGATGAGGATAACAAAAAGAATAGGTGACGAAAGATTGGATATCAGATTGGAGGGAGAGAGTATGGAGGAGGTGAATGTATTCAGATATTTGGGAGTGGACATGTCGGCGGATGGGTCTATGAAGGATGAGGTGAATCATAGAATTGATGAGGGGAAAAGGGTGAGTGGAGCACTTCGAAGTCTGTGGAGACAAAGAACCTTGTCCATGGAAGTAAAGAGGGGAATGTATGAGAGTATAGTTATACCAACGCTCTTATATGGGTGTGAAGCATGGGTGATGAATGTTGCAACGAGGAGAAGGCTGGAGGCAGTGGAGATGTCATGTCTGAGGTCAATGTGTGGTGTGAATATAATGCAGAGAATTCGGAGTTTGGAAATTAGGAGGAGGTGCGGGATTACCAAAAATATTATCCAGAGGGCTGAGGAGGGGTTGTTGAGGTGGTTTGGACATGTAGAGAGAATGGAACGAGACAGAGTGACTTCGAGAGTGTATAAATCTGTAGTGGAGGGAAGGTGGGGTAGGGGTCGGCCTAGGAAAGGTTGGAGGGAGGGGGTAAAGGAAGTTTTGTGTGTGAGGAGCTTGGACTTCCAGCAAGCATGTGTGAGCGTATTTGATAGGAGTGAATGGAGGCATATGGTTTTTAATACTTGACGTGCTGTTGGAGTGTGAGCAAAGTAACATTTATGAAGGGATTCAGGGAAACCGGCAGGCCGGACTTGAGTCCTGGAGATGGGAAGTACAGTGTCTGCACTCTGAAGGAGGGATGTTAATGTTGCAGTTTAAAACTGTAGTGTATAGCACCCCTCTGGCAAGACAGTGATGGAGTGAATGATGATGAAAGTTTTTCTTTTTCGGGCCACCCTGCCTTGGTGGGAATCGGCCGATGTGTTAATAAAAAAAAATATATATATATATGTATGTAATATGTTCCTCTTAGCTGTATTCGTCAAGGTAAAATTTAAGCAGAATTTACACTGTCTGGAAAGACAAACTTGTCTCATTCATATACGGAAATAAATTAACAGAATTTATAGCATTTGATCCTAGAGAAATATAGCTGGCATTAAGGTACATTTGAAATATATTGATCATTTGTATTTCGGCAAGTATTTAGGAATTTGTGCACTGTTTTTTATATGTGTTTCAATTCGGCTTTGTCAGGGAAATGTAACAGCGACAAGAATATTTGCGTTGTGGTTTCAACATTTAATTGTATTTGATCCATTATATCTATAAATGTATGAATGGTTTACGGAGGGGCGAGACTGCTGGTCCTGTGACATGGTTGTCCGTACACACACACACACACACACACACACACACACACACACACACACAGTCTTACAGCTGTCAGGAAGTGGAACAATCCGGAGAGTGAAACAGCTGAGGCAGGATCCATACATAGCTTTAAAATGAGATACGATAAGGCTCGTGGAGCAAGGAGAGAGCGGACCTAGTTGCGACTAGCGAAGAGGCGTGGCCAGCAGCTGTGACTCGACCAGTGCAACCATAAATAGGTGTGTATACTAAGTGAGGATCCCAGAACCAGTACCAAAACACTGTGAATAACATAATGATATGCAATACCAACAAGTTGATAAGTAAGACACATTTAACAGGCAACTCTATTCCAAAACGTTTCGCCTACACAGTAGGCTTCTTCAGCCGAAACATTTCGAAATAAAGTTGCCTAACTGTTGCACATATCACCCAGAACACTGACTGTTCTTAATACATATTAACAACCAGCAGAGAGAATTGAATCCTATATAGAGTTTTACGACACTTGTCAGCCATATTGGACGTCAAGTCAGGTGATCCTGTACCGAGAAGTTTGTGAAATAAACTTCCATAATTTCAAGTTTTCAACACATCATGTGGCGAAGTTTGTGCTCAGTAGCACATGATGCGACACATGAGAAACCTCGATTTTTGCTTAATACTCATGATGTGAACCTGTGTGTACCTAATTATGTGAACATGTGTGTACCTAATTATGTGAGCCTATGTGTACGTAATTATGTGAGCCTATGTGTACCTAATTATGTGAGCCTATGTGTACCTAATTATGAGAACCTATGTGTACCTAATTATGAGAACCTATGTAAACCTAATTATGTGAACCTATGTGTACCTAATTATGTGAATTATATGTACGTATTTATGTGAATTATATGTACCTAATTATGTGAACCTAATGATGTGAACCTAATAATGCCAAACTAATGATGTGAACCTAATGATATCAAACTAATGATATAAACCTAACGATGTGAACCTATCTGAACCTAAAGATGTGAACCTAATGATGTGAACTTAGTATGAACCCAACGATGTGAACCTAATTATGGGAACCTAATGATGTGAATCTAATATGAACCTAATAATGTGATCTAATGATTTGAGCCTAATGTCGTGAACCTAACGATATGAACCTAATAATGTGAACCTAATGATGTGAACCTAATGATATGAACCTAACGATATTAACCTGATGTAAACTTAATGTGAATCCAGAGGCCAGAGACACGCTGCCTTCTAATTTATCCATAGCCTGGTGAAAGAAGTGGCTCTTGGAGTTCAATCTGAATAAGCTTTCTCTACTGGTATTGCTGGCAATTCTGTGGGAGTGAACATGACATACTCTTACTCGCCCACATCAATACGTCTACTTCAAACTCCCATATCCCACACCCATATAAAAAACCCATACTCATAACCTAAACCCATCCTGGATATTAATATCTTCCCATTGATAGCAGGTAATGATTTTCTTCATACACCTGTAACTTATACACACCTGTCTCGTAGTGCCCCTTTTTTGTGATTTCTCACGCCCACACCTACCCACGACCGAATGCACCCTCCCACGATCGCCACACCCGCTCACGCCCTCCCACACCCGCTTACACACAAAAAAAAGCAAGTCAAGAGTCTGTCAACAAATATCTTTGACAACTAGTAACTAGGATTCAAACTCAACCACTGCATACACTACAGGTCGAGTGTTTATCGACAAATATCACTGACAACTAGTAACACACACACACACACACACACACACACACAATAACAGGAATGAGAGGAACTGAGAGGAATGAGCAGTTTAGAAATACTGGGAGAACAATATGTTCTGTCATAGGAGGAACTAGAACATTGTGACCAAAGAAAATTTCATAGACAGGATAAAAAAAAGGCTGAATTATATTGTTAGATATTACATAGAAAAATGAATCACGGGGATATAAGAAAACACATTTTCAATATAATGATAAAAAATATTAATAATGAGATAGCTCTAAGTCATCAGATCAAGAGCGTTTCATCAGAGTCATGGCACTCTTCTTCCTTCAGGGGAAAAGGAGTGAAATGAAGTTAACATAAACACAATGGAAAAAGACACAATAAAATGTGCAAAGGAAAATATGATAGGACAATTGAACATCAATGTGTCGAAAATGAAGACTGGACCATGAGCTACAGCTCGCTCCTAAATTATAAATCTTTTTTTTTTTAATCAAACATGCTGTCTAGGCTGCATCTGAAGGAAAAAAAGTTGAGCCAAATCTTTGTAATATAAGTACAAAAAAACTTTTTGCATTTCCGCAATATTTTCACGTTTGCAATTTTTCAAACTATTTTTTTTTAATGAAATTTCGATTTTTCGCAAGAACAAGAAAAGACAAAATGAAAATAATTACACACCCACAAGAAAACGTTGACAATTTCTTATGTAATAAAAGTTTGTGAGGGTTACACAGCATTTTTGGATATAAAAAGCTGTGTGAGACTTAGCTGCCTTATTAATGTTGATTTTCCCTGGCTGGCTTCCCTTAACTGGCCTCATTATTTAACTTAAATAAAAAATAAAATTAGTTACATAAATATATATAAAAGATAAAATTACTGTGAAACATTCAATATATATATATATATATATATATATATATATATATATATATATATATATATATATATATATATATAATCTAGTTCCCCTAAGGAAGAAATGAAGATCAATGAGGATTTAACAGATCGCAGTTCCCAACTCGAAATACAATTCGAGAAATTTATATTCCTGTTTTGACATAAGTTTCGTGGGTCAGGTGAAAACAAATTCTGCTGGGGAAGGAGCGGGGTATGGGCAGGAGCGGGGTATGGGCAGGAGCGGGGTATGGGCAGGAGCTTTGCCTGCGATATATGCATGGGAAATAAATTCAAGATTTTTTTCGGCGGTGCTAAGAGCTTAAGGGCGGAGTGAGCCTTTTAAAAAGGTGGATAAATTTATAGTACTTGCATGAGGAATGACTTGGGGGAGAGAGAGAGACGTTGAGACTATGTGCGTTGCCCTTTCTACACACACACACACACACACACACACACACACACACACACACACACACACACACACACACACACACACACACACACACACACACACACACACACACACACACACACACATATATATATATATATATATATATATATATATATGCATACACTGTGGACCCCTAATAGTATTTTCCAATGCATCAGAGGAGGAAGCAGTGAGAGCTGGCTGACTGGAAGTATCACTGACGTATCGTACAGGGAACTGACTGCATCACTTTCCATCAGTTTGTTGCCACCAGAGTGAAAAAAAAATGTAATCCGAAAGAGCATTTTAAAATAAACAAATAAATTGGTGGATAAAGGCGGATTCTGGTGGGTGACAGTGGGTTCTGGTGGGTGACAGTGGGTTCTGGTGGGTGACAGTGGGTTCTGGTGGGTAACAGTGGGTTCTGGAGGGTGACAGTAGGGCCTAGTAGGTGACAGTGGGTTCTGGTGGTTGACAATGGGTTCTGGTAAGTGACAATGGGTTCTGGTAGGTGACACTGGGTCCTGGTGGGTGACAATGGGTTCTGGTAGGTGACACTGGGTGCTGTAGGTGACAGTGGGTCCTTCGGGTGACAGTGAGTCCTGTGAGTGACAGTGGGCTCTAGTGTGTGACACTGGGTTTTGGTGGATGACAGTGGGTCCTGGTAAATGTCAGCGACAGCTGGTACAGGTGGATGACAGCGGATTATCGTGGATGTCAATAGTTTTTGATGGTCAGTGGAACTTGGTAGATAAGGGAGGATGCTGCTTCAAGACAGCATGTTAATGTAAAGCTCCTGGTTTCACTGACGATGTTTTCTGACTTTTCTGATACCTTTTTTTTGGATTCTCTAAAAAATTTCTGACCTATGTGGTACTTTTCCGGGTTCTTTAATAATTTTTAATGATACTTTTCTTGCTTAACTGATATTATTCCGGATACCATGATATTTTTCTGTCTTTTTTGATACTTTTCTGATTTCTCCGATACCTTTCTGGATATTCTGATACTTTTCTGGTTATTTTGATATTTTTTTTTACTATGCTGATACTTTTCTGGCTATTCTGATACTTTTCTGGCTATTCTGATACTTTACTGGCTATTCTGATACTTTTCTGGCTTTCTGATACTTTTTCTGGCTATTCTGATACTTTACTGGCTATTCTGATACTCTTCTTGCTATTCTGATAATTTTCTTGTTATTCTGATACTTTTCTGGCTATTCTAATACGATTCTGGCTATTCTGAAAATTTTCTCGCTATCTGAAACTTTTTTGTCTATTCTGAAACTTTTCTGTTTGAAACTTTCCTGGCTTCTCTGAAACTTTTCTGCCTATTCTGAAACTTTTCTGGCTTCTCTGTAAATTTTAAGACTTACCTTTAACTTAGTAACCATTCTTCCGATTTCATGTTTGTTTTATTTCCAAAATGCTAATACACACACTTCATCTTAACGCTTCAGAGATGTGCGACATATTGACATTTCGTATAAGAAGTAGATTGATAACATGATTTTTGTTGCTGTCACCATCAGTCTGAGTGATCAGACGTAGATTGCAGTTAGAGACCTTCACTACTCAGTGGCAACATGGGCTGCCACTGATACCTTCTGCCTTGCCTCAGAGAATTTACCCTCCTTTCTGTTGCTGTCTTGCAACATTCTTTAGCTCCTGAAGACGCACCAGTGTGTGAAAGATCTTGAGCTAAAGAATTCCATTCCCATGTGGCTTGTTCTGCAGTGTTAAGATCGCCTGATTGCGATTTTATTTTATATATATATATATATATATATATATATATATATATATATATATATATATATATATATATATATATATATATATATATAGTTATAGGGTTGGTAGACAGAAACAACCCAGGAAGTAATACCGTCCTGCCAAGTGCGTGTAAAACGAAAGTCTGTAATTGTTTTACATGATGGTAGGATTGCTGGTGTCTTTTTCTGTCTCATAAACATGCAAGATTTCAGGTACGTCTTGCTACTTCTACTTACACTTAGGTCACACTACACATTCATGTACAAGCATATATATACACACCCCTCTGGGTTTTCTTCTATTTTCTTACTAGTTCTTGTTCTTATTTCCTCTTATCTCCATGGGGAAGTGGAACAGAATTCTTCCTCCGTAAGCCATGCGTGTCGTAAGAGGCGACTAAAATGCCGGGAGCAAGGGGCTAGTAACCCCTTCTCCTGTATATATTACTAAATGTAAAATGAGAAACTTTCGTTTTTCATTTTGGGCCACCCCACTTCGGTGGGAAACGGCCGACGTGTTGAAAGAAAGAAAGATATATATATATATATATATATATATATATATATATATATATATATATATATATATATATTTTTATTTTTATTAACACATCGGCCGATTCCCACAAGGCAGGTGGCCCGAAAAAAAACTTTCATCATCATTCACTCCATCACTGTCTTGCCAGAGGGGTGCTTTACACTACAGTTATAAAACTGCAACATTAACACCACTACTTCAGAGTGCAGACACTGTACTTCCCATCTCCAGGACTCAAGTCATAGGTAGTAGGTTGGTAGACAGCAACCACCCAGGGAGGTACTACCGTCCTGCCAGGTGACTGTGAAACAGAAACCTGAAACTGTTTTACATGATGGTAGGATTGCTGGTGTCTTTTTTCTGTCTCATAAACACGCTGGATAACAGGTATATCTAGCTACTTCTACTTACACTTTAGGTCACACTACACTGGCATGCACATGCATATATATACACACACACATCTAGGTTTTTCTTCTTTTTCTTAATAGCTCTTGTTCTTTTTATTTTCTCTATTGTCCATGGGGAAGTGGAAAAGAATCTTTCCTCCGTAAGCCATGCGTGTCGTATTAGGCGACTAAAATGCCGGGAGCAATGGGCTAGTAACCCCTTCTCCTGTATACATTTACTAAAAAAAGAGAAGAAGAAAAACTTTATATATATATATATATATATGTCGTGCCGATTATTTAAAACTGGTCAATTAGCAAGAACTCATCTAAAATTAAATCCTTTCTAAAATTTTCTCTTATACGTTTAAAGATATATTTTTTTCATTTATGTTAATGTAAGAATTTATAATTTTGTACCAAGAGAAACTTTGAAAACCTACCTAACCTTATTACAACAAGCGCAATTTAATTTAGCCTAACCCAACTAAATATATTTTAGATACGTTAACATTAATTTAATAATAAACAAACACAATGAAATATATTTTTTTCGTTATGTTCAGAATTATTTTGGCGAAATTATTGCATACACAAATTTTCACTTGTCTTATATGGCAAGGAGAGCGTTGCTATTTAAGCCAAAATCGCAAGTTTTACCTAATCGGCACGACATATATATATATATATATATATATATATATATATATATATATATATATATATATATATATATATATATATATATATATATATATATATATATATAATGTCGTGCCGATTAGGTAAAACTGGTCAATTAGCAAGAACTCATCTAAAATTAAGTCCTTTCTAAAAAAATTCTCTTATACGTTTAAAGATATATTTTTTTCATTTTATGTTAATGTAAGAATTTATAATTTTGTACCAAGAGAAACTTTGAAAACCTACCTAACCTTATTATAACAAGCGCAATTTAATTTAGCCTAACCCAACTAAATATATTTTAGATACGTTAACATTAATTTAATATTAAACAAACACAATGAAATATATTTTTTTCGTTAGGTTCAGAATGATTTTTGAGAAATTATTGCATACACAAAATTTCGCTTGTCTTATATGGCAAGAAGAGCGTTGCTATTTAAGCCAAAATCGCAAGTTTTACCTAATCGGTACGACATATATATATTTATTTATATATATATATATATATATATATATATATATATATATATATATATATATATATATATATATATATATAAGAGAAAGACAATGTGTATTATAATATGTACATGCATATATAAAAGATTTTTATTAAATCTTCTGTTGTTATATGGAGCTCGTGTATAGGCATCTATTTTCGCCTCCCATATTTTTGTGATTGATGAAACGCCTCTGCCGGCTCGTCTATTTTCGAATTGATGGATATATAGTCAAATAGGCCGATCATATCCGTTCATTAAATCTTTTTCGCTTCACCAATTTTTCGAGTGTGAAAATTATCACCGGCCACTGACTGGGGGGGAGGAGGGGGGAGAAGGGGGGGAGGGGGGGATGAGTGGGTGGAGGTGGGGGAGGAGTGGGTGGAGGTGGGGGAGGAGTGGGTGGAGGTGGGGGAGGAGTGGGTGGAGGTGGGGGAGGGGAGATGGGGAGGGGAAGTGGGGGAGGTTGAATTAAGTGTTTGAGTTGGGAGTTGGGAATAGAGGAGGGGTTGGAGGTGAGCTGAAATCGAATGTTGAAGAGGGGGAGATGGTGGAGTTGAGGTAGGGAAGTGAAACTGAGATAAGGATAGTGGAGTTGAAATAGATGGAGTGGAGTTGAGGACGGTTGAGTGGACTTGGCTACACACTCCACTTTCTGCTGCGTAATAGTCACGATACTGACATCTGCCGGGTCCTGATCCGACTAAAACGAATCAGATTCCAAGAGGAATCTCCTTGCCTGGTCCTCTTCCTGATATCAGGAATCCGAGATCGGACGGGGACTGGCTATCCAAGAGAGTGGTGCATACTCAATCTACGAACTAACTTCTGCTTCATATAAGTATTTTACTGCCTGTGATAAGGAATGAATTCAAGATTCGGCTTACATCTGTTTTCATTGCGTCGGTCATAATATTGGTCTTCCTAATGGCAGAAAAATATTTCCCTTCAATGTCTTTTCTTTGTACCGCTGAATTTACAGTCGAAGAACTGTTATTCTACCTCAGCTCATTTACAGGTTAAGATCTGTTACCGTAACCCAGCTCATTACATATCCCAGGGTGCGACCCACAACAGTAGGCTAACTCCTGGGAATCTATTTACCGTCAAGTGAAAAGGAGACAACAGGTTTAAATGAACATGCCCATCATTTCCAATGGGCCCAGGACCGAACCCTGTTGTTTTGGTTGTAAGCCGAAGGTGCTACCACTTGAGCTACGAGCCTTTCATTTGTGACTCTGAAGGCCCTCTCATCCTACACTCCAGCTTCAGACGATATATCATGCGCTCTGGTCATCAATATTGTCTGCTTTCTGAGCTGTTGATACAACCTGTTATAGCCCTCATAGATTAGGCAGCAAGCCGGTGTTAACATGAGGACACGAAGTGCAAATCAGCCTTTTACTGCAACACTATTTTGCTTAAGGTTCATCTATATCAACCTGAAAGAAACGTTGTCCCAAAAAAAGCATCTTCTATACATTGTTTTCGTGCCCACACCTGTCGACTGTACATCTAGCAAGTTGGTGATTCATTTGTTTTATAACAGCGGCCATCTTCTTTTCAAGGGAAGGTTCAATCATTTACAAATACTAGGCATGCAGGGACGAATGTGCAGTTGAGGTAATTTTTTTTATAACAGGAGAAGAAACACACTTTCTGACTTTCAGTACCCTCACTATTAAGTCCTGTGTTGATGGCGGGACTCTAAAAGTGTGTAGTAAGGAACCAGGATTCCAAATGCATATTTGCATGAGGCTTCGTTGCTGTACTCGGTGAAGACCCAGCAATGTCTTGTGCAACAATTGAGAAATGATTACAAGCGCCCAAGGACTGATGCCGCAAAGAGGAAAGATTCAATAAGAAATCAGAATCAGAACGACCTCTTCCGGTATCAGATTATCTAGACTCTCAGTAAGAAAACTCTAGAGACAGAGAGAGAGAGAGAATGAATATGAATATGTGTATGTGTGTGTGTGTGTGTGTGTGTGTGTGTCTGTGTCTGCCCTATGTTTCCAGTACTAATGGTTACATCAATAACAAATCCGAGGTAACATTAAGAGCATAAATATTACATCTCATGGTGCTCAGGCATTCAAATTCAGTCGAAAATATATTCCAACTCTAATCAACAAACTTTTCAGTGATATATAAAATTTATAAACCGTCATTTTGGCCAGATTTGTATGCATAATTTTTAGTTTTTACACATTGATCAGACCTTGAGCGACGTAATTAGAGATTATTGTCTTCAAATAAATTCGCACAGTTTGGGAGGCTAAAATATGCATCAGTCGAATACAGGTAAAGAAGACATTTGTGCAGAATCGCTTTCTCAATAAATGTCTTGAACCGCGCATAGGTGACTTATCTACGTACTGTCATTATCACCACGCCTCTCTATTCACACGCAAATATATCAGTTCGCCATCAATTCGTCAGCCATGGTAGGTGGTGGTCAGGCCTTCAAGGCTGAAGACTGTTGCTTACAAGAGAACGCAATGCCACATCTGCCAATGGCGAGAGGGATTGATGGAATTAATTTCTTTACAGTGATGGAATGGTTACCTTAGAAGCTCAGTGCCACCAGCAACGACTGTAAAGAACCTTTTATTGAAACTTATGGACAATGCTGTATATTGTTTAGCCGGCAGTGGTTGCAGATCTCTAAACGATCCACAAGTTCGTTCACCTGTTAGGTATGAGCCTTTCTCTTGCACAGTGGAATTACGACTCTCAGTTTCGAACAAGGTAGAGAGGTCAAGAACATAAAGGCACAATACCGAGACTGAAACAATACACAAATATCTTGCAAATAAGAGAAAGAAACTGGTGACGATGTTTCAGTCCGAATAGTTAATGTTCCAAGCCGGACCGAAGCGTCACCATAAGTTTTTCTTCTGTATTTGGGTTAACTGGGTGTGTAGAGAGGTGGTACTGCATGTAAATACGAAACACAATGCAGGTTATACATTTTATTGCCATGAAGTTTCGTCTGAAATTTTCTTACGAAAACCGAAACGTCATTATACCACAACCTCTACTGTGTGTCGCATTTACAAATCAGAGAGAGAGAGAGAGAGAGAGAGAGAGAGACCCTTGGAAGGTTTGTCTCGAACCATCAAGGTGGGTTCCTTGATGCCGGTGAGGTGTTCTTGACACATGGAACTGGATTCGCCCTTCACTTTTATTTTATCGAAACTGATTGCCTCCCACCTACTGGTTTAGCGCCTCTCCCTACACACAATTCTCACCTGAATTCTCGGCTGAAACTGGCGAGAGCTGTCATTTCAGCAGAACCCACAACTGCAAGACTTGCAGTTCAAGACATTTCAGGAAGCGTTTCGCCACACGTGGCCTCACCAATCACTCCTGGCGAAACGTTTCATTTAATAAACATCCTGTACTGTACATAAGTCCTTAGCCACGGATTGACGGTATTTCCATATCACTTACATCTGGGCATTTGTCTTAGAGCGTAGTTTCTTGTTCAATTTTGTGTAGGCAGCGCATTTATCTCCCGATCAGCACACGGAGGATCGAGCCTCCACCACTCCTTGGACTGAATGATCCCACACAGGTTACGCGCTCGTAAATATAATAATAAGTGCATAGATAACAGAGAAAAATGATAGCGAGAGAGAGAGAGAGAAAGGGAACTGAAACTAGGGAATTGAGGAGAAAGGGGAGAGAAGAAAAATGAGAGGAACGAGTGGGAGAGGGGAAGAGATAGATGGGTCGTGAGGGAGTGAGAAAGAAAAGGCGGAGGATATGAGGGGGGAAATGCAGGTGGTAGGAATTGGGTTGTTGAGAGAGAGAGAGAGAGAGAGAGAGAGAGAGAGAGAGAGAGAGATTGAGATTGATATAGAAATATCAACATACAAACAGGGTCGGTGTTCTAATGTTCTGCACAAGGCCATTGTCTTAAACTTCTTCCTTCAATTTCAATTTCAACACAAACCAAATGACACCTATTATGCCACAAGACGGGCACACGTAAGTATCTTCATACTTTCTACATCTCTCCTCAACCGCCTCTTAAGTGGATCAACACACACACACACACATTAGAAACGTCCCTAAACTGACGACGTGAATCCTATATCTCACAAATATCTATATTGTGTGTAAATAAAGATTTGCTCTTTATAACAAATGTCAATGTTGAGGAAGTGACAGGCAGAAAGTAAAAGAAAGTTTGTATCTTATTTAAGCCTTTGGACATAGAATCTGTGTGGCCAATGAGAGTCCAAAACTACTGAGTAAATGTACTGAACAAGTATGTAACAGCATTACCTCTTAACTTGAATATACTAGATATGCAAAGTGACGGGTCACTAGGGGTCTTATGGTAAAAAAAATGAAAATCTATTCCCTTTTCTCAAGAAAAGGAAGACCCCGAGCGATGACCTGCAGTTTCAGACCAGCGTCACTCTTTTCAGACCAGCGTCACTCTTTTCAGTCACAGCTGAAGTTTCTAACACAGCAATCTTACACCTAATGACAATATTTTTGACTCTCATTCGCTACGCTGTGATCGTCAAGATTTCGCAAAACTTTGTTCTGCACCTGTTGAACCTCTCCAGCGTCACGCTGGTGAAGTGATTGCCTCTCATTCTACAGTCATCCAGAATGCTAAAGGGATGTGTGCTTGGTCCATTGCTCAGGAATATCAACTTCAACGGACAGTTTCACCTCATCCTGCAAATAGAAAGCATGTCAGTCTCACATTTAACGGACACATGATTGAGCTGAACAACCCACCTGAATAATTACACTGGACAAATATGTGTGTAATTCAATAATTCAAGTACGTTGAGTCCATATCTAATGTCAGAGTTGACCCAGCACGTCAGAATTTTTATTTACAGGACTATGCATTTCCTCTTTGGTTCCTTATTGTAGCAGTTTGCGGTTCAACCACCTCTTTTTCGACAAAGTCTGCAGTTATGTGCGGCTGTGTACCGAGGTGTCTTATAAACATTTCTAGAATCGCGTTTTAGCCAAGGTTTGTATTTAGTGACTAGTGTTTACTTAGGAATCTGACGTTCTGAATGTTGCTTAAAAGAATTTCTGTTTACTTGTATAATATTTGGAGTCTGAAAATATGGACACGTAATCCTGTTCATCAAATAGGTTACATTTGCATTTGGAACTTTTGTAAAAAAATGTGACTTGTGTTTACATGTGGTATTTATGCAGTTGATAATGTGAATTATTGGGAAGCATTTCAGCAAGTGCGGGAAATGTATTGAAGTCTTTTCTACTTTGAATATCGTGCCTGCTAGGAGTTTTAGTTAGTATTATTGCTGTCTTGAAAGTAGCAATGATGGATCTGACCTGGATTTTGTTCGCATTTTTGTCACAGGGAGTCAAGTAAGTCCTGACCTTTCTTTTTCTTACGCACGCGTTCACGGATGCATTTTTTTTCACTGCCAGTCTTGAAGATGAACATTGTTTATATAGAACTGCTAAAAAGAATTATTATTGGCTGTTAGACGTCAGCCACTGGCTTGCTATATCTAACCTCCTTCCTCATGGTAGCACAGTTTTCACCTGAGTCTTCTGAAGGTATGACAGAGCACCATATGACAGCTGAGTCACTGAGTTGCAGCTTCTCCATGACATCTGCTTGCTGGACAACTGCTTCTGATAATTTAGTGTTAATAACCTCGAATTGTGTTTTATGTCTGAAGAAGCGTTAATAGTTCCTTAGTGGTCTGGGTAGCTTCGTAGAGTCTGATTATTTTGCTTGTCTGGATACTTACTAAATCTTGTGCTATGTTGGTTATTTTGCAGTGAGGATATTGCATCGTCCTGCTTTTTGATGGTTGCCAGAGATTCATTTGACCTGACAAACCATCTTAAAAAGGGTCGTTCTTTTGATTCATCCTACATCACTTTAGAATGTTTGCCTTCTGCACGTATGGTGCAGGTTGTTGATATCTCGTCAGGATATTTTTTTTGTTAAACTTTGGTCCAGTTCCCCTTACCTCTGCAACCAATTATATTGCCTAAATGCAGTACGTCTGTTATGTTTGGAAGGCTTGAAATGAAGAGCTGTGATATATTACGTCCGGTAGTAAAACAATTTTGCCGTTTGTTATGATCACGTCTGTTTGTAAATAGGAGCCGATTGTTTCATTCGGTTTTCAGAGGTTAAGTTAGTTTGCAAGAGTTTTAGATCACTTAATGTTTCCTCATCTCTGCTGTTGTTACGGTGGTGCCATACCACTTGTGGTTACGTCTTGGGAGAATCAAGAGACTGGAGTATATACGAAGCACTTGTAAGCCTGACTTTCAAAGGCAGCAACAAGACTGTTCTGCCGTAAATATGGACACTAAATTATTAATTTTATAATATTCGTTAAGATGCACTTAACCCGTAAAGCTCATAAATCACCTGTGGAATAAGAGACAATCGTATTTGATCCGAGAAACGGAGGGGTAGCTCCAGTTTCCAGGATCAGAAGCCATTAACCAACATCAGAGTACTCCACAAATAGACGTTCTGACAAACAGAGCTATGCACCTAAGATAAACTTATATTAAGGGCATTGCTGAGGCCTGGGTTTGAAATAAGATAGAAAACATGGAGAACGAAAGTAAAAGAGAAAAAGACAGATGGACAGACAGACTGGGAAAGACAGACAGACAGACAGACAAAGAAGGTAGGAGAGAGGAATTGTGATGAATGAAAGGCACGAAGCAGGTCTTGCAAATTAGAAGTGTCACAGAGTTAGTGGGACGAGGCAGAGGCACGAGGAATCTGTCTTATTTGTCTTAGACCTGGTCCGGGTGAAAGAGAGAGAGAGAGAGAGAGAGAGAGAGAGAGAGAGAGAAGAGAGAGAGAGAGAGAGAGAGAGAGAGGAGAGAGAGAGAGAAATAGATAAACAAAGATTTGGCGATATTAAAGAGATGCTAAGAAAGGAGAGAAGAGGGAAAAAAACTAAGAATACGCTATATAACGGAGATAACACGAGTGGGACGCCAGAAACTGCTGATGGGGTGGGTGTGAAGAGGGTGGAGAGGGAGGAAGGAGAATGGTCGAGCCACAGCGTTAAGGGGACGGAGGCAAATTATCGTGGCTATCGTAGTGTGTTGGGTGAGAGGGTCGGGCCAGAGTGAGCGGTGGGAGGGAAGGGAGATTGATGACTGAGATGGGAAAGGACAGGAGAGGGGAAAGGGGAGAAGATGTAAGAGAGCAAGAGGGAGCTGAATGTTAGGCGGTCATCTGTAGGTTGTGGAAATGGAGAATAAGACTTGAGATGCATAGAACAGTAGGTGGAGAGAGAGAGGAGAGAGAGAGAGAGAGAGAGAGAGAGAGAGAGGAGGGAGGGAGGGAGAAAGGAAGGACGGGGAGTAAAAGGGGAAGGGGAAAAAGACACAAACATAAAAAGTACATGAGATAACATGGAAATGGCAGCTCTGTTATACTTAATTTAACCAAACAAGACCTAACACGAATACAACAAGTTGAGAAATTTGCAATAATCACCCTATAAGACATTGACTTCAAACTGAGGAGAAAAATTTGCCTCATGACGTACATGAAAAAAAGTTCATGGATGTTTAATGGGAAAAGTCGAAGCAAAATCCTCTGGTCATGTTTCGTAATGTGTGAACTGACCTCAGAATTCCAGATGCCACAGCCTCCACCTGCTTTGTATTTAAGTGAATCTCGTATTCTCGAAGTGGTTGTCCCATTGATTTCTAATAACTAGAGGGATTCTACGCTTCCAGCTTCAGTGGGAAGTCTGTTCCAGTGGTCGGCAAATGTAAATTACCCACTTGTAAACTGCTCCACTTGTATCTTAGTTTCATACTGACTCTTTTTTCTTCACATATTTCTTCATGCTTGAGTTTGTTAGATTTGTGTTATGTCTTAAAGACTTAAATATGATCCCCTCGAATCCTTAATTTTATATTAATTAAGTTCTCTGCCTCATCTCTAGTATCTCTTCGCATTTTATGACTATTCAAGGCGGTGTTTAACAGGTGTTTCATAATGTGTTTTTTTATAGTTTCAGATGTACTGTACTCGAGATAGTGTTTAATGTGAAGGGTACAGCATAAGTTTCTAATTGTTTTTCCTGCATCTTTGTGACATTGCACAGAGAAGTTTATGTTAAACTACAAAAAAAGTCGACTAACTTCTACACCTACCACAACCATAAGCTAGTCAACTAACTTCTACACCCAGAATTTACAACCATAAGCCAGTCAACTAACTTCTACACTCAGAATTTACAACCATAAGCCAGTCAACTAACTTCTACACTCAGAATTTACAACCATAAGCTAGTCAACTAACTTCTACACCCAGCATTTACAACCATAAGCCAGTCAACTAACTTCTACACTCAGAAATTACAACCATAAGCCAGTCAACTAACTTCTACACTCAGAATTTACAACCATAAGCTAGTCAACTAACTTTTACACCCAGAATTTACAACCATAAGCCAGTCAACTAACTTCTACACCCAGCATTTACAACCATAAACTAGTCAACTAACTACTGTACCCAGCTTTTTAAACCACAAACAAGTCAATACCACAGCCATCGTTTTCAACGAAAAACAAGTCAACTCACTATTGTAACCAACATATTAAAACAGAGCGAGAGCAAACTACACAGCCTGGTAAAGCCAGAGGGAAAAGAGCAAGAGGACTAGAAGACTCCAAGTATTAAAAAAAAAAAACACTGCCGCGATGCAATTCGTGTGAATGATGTTTGCGTGTGTGTCTCCGTCTGCAGGGGTGAGCCACAGTTGTTTATCACCTCCATTGCCCTCCCTTGACCCTGAAATGATACAACGGAGGAAGGTTGGTCGTCGCACGAGCTGGAAAGGAGAGAATGACGGCTCTAGGTCGGTGATAGCTTCATTCTTTGGCCCTGGGGAGGGAGGACTGGCCAGGAAGATTGGCTGAACTCAGAGTAGGGGCCAAAACTAGAAGAAAATTACATTGAATTACACGGCAGTGGACGGATGGCTGCAAGCTGGGTTTTTCTTTTTTTTTTCTCTCTCTCTCTCTCTTTTGTTTTTGTTTTTGGTTCTCGTTGCAGTGCACACAGCAGTGGACACGAGTCTAGAGAGAGAGAGAGAGATAGAGAGATAGAGATAGAGATAGATATATAGATAGAGAGAGAGAGACAGAGAGAGGGAGGGAGAGAATGAAAATCTCATAATGAAACAGGGAGCACAATGAAAAAAAGAACTCGGGAAATTACTGGAGCAATTTCCACCGGAGGCAGCTTATCAACCCTCCATTAAAAAAAAACTTCCAACATTATATCTTAAATCTCCTCGCGGACAATTACCTGAGTAAGTCATGCTACCTGCACTGATAAGCACAATTTCGGGGAACTGATAAAGCAGCGACACACTGGAAACGAGGACACGAAAAATAATAAAGCTGGGGTAGGCAAGAGAATTTTTGATAAACGGGATATAAACCAAGCTGAGGTAGGCAAGAAAGTAGTAATAAACCAAATATAAACCAGGCTGAGGTAGGCAAGAGAGTAGTGATAAGCTGGATATAAACCAGATTGAGGTAGAAAAGAAAGTAGTAACAAACCAGATATATACCAGACTGAGGAAGGCAAAAGATTAGTGATATACGCGATGTAAACCATGTTAAGGAAGACAATTTGGTTTTAAAAGACACACAAGTAAGCCTAAGAACATATTAGAAATCCTTCGGTCAAGGAACCTTGATTGAGGTCCCAGGACAGGAACGTTGTCTAATAAATCTGTCCCGATGTTACCTTACATGTTTTTTTTTTTTTTCAATCCACTCGCTGGTATCAATTACCAAGATTTATACCTAAGGAAAGCGAGTAGTGATATATTCGATATAAACCAAGCTGAGGTTTGCATCCACACGCATTATACTCCGTCTGGAGCTACAAACTTTGGAATGGGCGTTTCCCTTCCCCCCTTCCAAATGAAGATGGATCATGCCTGCGAGGAAGGGAAAGAATGAAATTTAGTATTGTGATGGAATACTCTACTGCGGGTGAACGTGAGAGGGTGAGGAATTTATGGGGAAGGAGGGGAAGGATGTAAGTAGGGAGAAGGGGGGAGGACAAATGTATGAGGAGAAAGAAAGAGAGGACACATACGAGGAAAGAATGAAAAATGCATGTACATGAAGGGAGAAAGGAAAGTCACAAAAATGCCTTAAAAAATTCTGAACTGGTAAAACTAAAAAACTTTATTATTCAACATTTCAGAGATTGAGACATGTCCGTCATTGGCCTTGTTGATGAGCTGGAACAGGTTATAGCTGTTAGCTTGTAAACAAACGTGGAAAAATATAGCTTAACCCTGTATGGACTGGATCATGGACAGGGCCATAGACAGGGCCATGGACCGAGCCATGAACCGGGCCATGAACCGGTCCATGAACCGCGTTATGGACCGAGCCGCGGGGGCGTTGACCCCCAGAACTTTCTCCAGTTAAACTACAGATATAAATGTTTCCAAGAGTAACTGAAATGCGGCGCGCTCGCACCGTAGACTTTCTTCGCCTCCTCCTCTGCTCTACTTGATTCCTCGCGGGAATCAAATTTCTCTATATTTCTGATACTGGAAATTTTAAAAATTTTGAAAGCTTTGAGCTTGGCATATATCCGAAAATGTCAGTAACTCTGTCAATGAGATTTGGAAGGTAGATATCTAATTCACAAGTCTCTACGTAGGCAAAATAATATATGAAAAAGGTGATGCCTGTGATTATATATATATATATATATATATATATATATATATATATATATATATATATATATATATATATATATTATATATATATATATATAATATATATATATAATATATATATATATATATATATATATATATATATATATATATATATATATATATATATAAATATATATATATATATATATATATATATATATATATAAAAATATATATATATATATAATATATAAATATATATATATATATATATATATATATATATAATATATATAATATATATATATATATATATATATATATATATATATATATATATATATATATATATATATATATATATTAATATATATATATATATATATATATATATATATATATATATATATATATATATATATATATAATATATAATATATATATATATATATATATATATATATATATATATATATATATAAGGCACAAATCGCGGAAATATTTCATGTCTCGATTTTTGGACAAAAGTGCATGATTTGCATACGCTAACGAGCAATTTACATTATACAGTCACTTTCAATAAAGTTCGGTGCAAAAGATCCATTCCCGCAATCAGAAATATATTATCAGAAAATTCAATTTCTTATTCCCTTGCATTTTTTTCATTATTTGTAATGAAGACGAGTTTTTGAAATCTGCAGATTTGTTTTCAAGATGAAAAAGCGAAAATATTACCCAAAACACACACATACACACTCCATAAGCTAGTCAACTACCGTTTTAAATCATAAACTAGTCATTTACGGTGACTAGTAGCGACCAGCAAAGAGGCGGGGCCAGGAGCTATGAATCGAGCACTGCAACCACAAATAGGTGAGTAAATATAGATGTGTACACTAACAAAAGAATAGAATCCCTTTTTTTAGGGCTTCGATAGTCTGCACATTCTTAAAGACAACATGTAAATATAATTTAGTCGTGGTTTTTTTTTTATTCTCAATATTTACAAATAGTCTAAACCATAGGTTTCAATCCTCCAAAAAACAGAACACCCAAAGGTTTCAATCCCACAAAAAGAGGAACATCCATAGTTTTCAGTCCAACCTACTTGGTCTTTAATATACTTTATTAGTTTCATACCTTATTATTTATTTTACCAGAAAGACACCTGCAAATATGTATGTTTTAATGGCGTTGTGATAGGTTTGTGGATTTTCAGTTATAGAACTTACTTAATATTTTTTAAATGTTTCTGAGAGTTTTGAGATTATTTCTGACAGTTTCAGATTATTTCGGCAGTTTTAGTGTTCCTGACAGTTTCAGAATGTTCCCTGCAGTTGGAGAATGATCTTAGTAGTTTTAGTATTCCTCACAATCTGTGAATGTTCCTGACAGTATGGCAGTTTGAGAACGTTCCTGGTATTTTGAGTGTTCCACACAGCTTGAGAATGTTTCTGGCAGTTTTTAGTATTCCTCACAGCCTGGGAGCGTTCCTGGCAGCTTTGGAATGTTACTGATGGATTGAGACTTTTCATTCACATTTTTATTGTTTTTCTCAGTTTCAGATGGATTTTGACAATGACCATAAAGAACAAAATGGTCTCGTAGAGCTAGAACAGGACTCCAAAAAATTAATGAAGCCCTACCAGGTCACAATAATTCTCAGTTCAGGTCACAGTGTAAGATGTCAGTCGGGACCAGTTCTTAGACCATGTCAGAATTAACATCAAAATCACAGTAGGGCTGTGGCATCGGTGCATGCTAGGTCATCAGAGGCTAAACTCGTAGCAGAGCGACGGCTTCAGAAGAGGTCAAATTTTAGTAATGGTCAGGTCATTGTGAAAGCGAATTCTGAGTCTGGCTCTGCTCACAGATCTGACCTCTGTATACTGACCTCTGATCTCAGCAGAGGTCAATACACAGCTAAAGGTGGAGTCAGGTCATCTTTAGGGAAAGGAGCAAGTCACAACTTGACCAACCTCCTCCTCCAACTCATCGAGCTGTAAGAAACGTCTCTCATCTCCTGCTTAAAACTTCATCAGATTATAATCTTATATATGTGATTATGGCTTAAATAGCAACGCCCTTTTTGCCGAATAAGGCAAGTGAAAATTTGTGTATGCAATAATTTCGAAAAAAATCATTCTGAACCTAACGATAAAAATATATTTCATTGTGTTTGTTTATTTTTAAATTATTGTAAACATATCTAAAATATAATAGTTGGGTTAGGCTAAATTAAATTGCGCTTGTTATAATAAGGTTAGGTAAGTTTTCTAAGGTTCTTTCGGTAAAAAATTATTAATTTTTACATTAACATAAATGAAGAAATATATATTCAAATAAAAAACAAATGAATAATTAATAGCATTGACGACTAACCCACACTTGAGAGAGAAAATATTAGGCGACGTTTCGGTCGGTCTTGGACCACTATCAAATGACAAGTGAGGCCCTACCAGGACAGACCGAAACGTCTTCTGAAGTTTCCTCTCTCCCCAAGTGTTGGTTAGTTGTAAATTGTTTTAGGCAGAATATTGCAAGTTTCAGACTTCAGTGTTGATGTATGCCAGTGTTGATCATACATGAAAAGCTGTAAGAGAAATATGCAAGATGGATGTGTTTGAAAATATTGCACAATAATGTGATGTATGGCAGTAATATCTCAACGTGACACTGTTAGAGAGTAATGCTGTTAAATAATATTGTGTTAATTTGTAAAAACTGCTGAATAACCTGATGTAAGATAATACGGTTCTATAACATGATTTGGGGAGTAATGTTGTTATATAACACTGTGTGGGAGAATGATATTGTTACATAAAATGGAGTGGGAGAATAACACTGCCACATAGTATGGTGTGGGAGAGTAATACTGCTACATATACTTGTGTGTTGTCCACAGTGTGGTCAGTGACAGGTGTGGCCGGACGCTCCAGTGACCTTCCCTGCTACCTCAGTCCTCGCACACCAGGTGACAGACCCAAGCTCATCCTCTGGTACAAGCGAGGAACCCGCACCCCTGTCTTTAGGTGAGTACTCTCCCCCTACACGCACTCTAGTCTTTTAGGTGAGTACCCTTTACACGCACTTCAGTTCCTAGGTGGTAATATTTGGAATATCAGAAACGGCGTATTTTATGTGAAATACGAAGAGAATATTGAGCACCGTCAATTTCTGAACACCCTATATATAAATTTCAGGAGTGAGAATATTTGAGGGTGATTAGGCCCTGCCTAGCATGGGAAAGTAGGCCTACTATAGTGATCCACTTTAATCTTATGTCACATTCTTTCACATTTCATGATGGTCGGCAGCCACGACGGTCGGGAGCCACAGATGCGGTCGGATATTAAGAAGAGCGAAGGTTCTCTGTCTGTGAGTCGGGGAGCTGCTACGTTAACCCTACACAACCTGACCGTCCAGCAGGCAGCTGTGTACGAGTGTCGGGTTGACTTCTTCAAGTCACCCACACACACCAACCTCGTCAACCTCACCATCATAGGTAAAGCCTCTCTACTCTCGGGGATACGTGTGTATGGTGGATTTATTCTATTCTTGTAATATACTTTCCATATACACATCAAAAGCATGCACACGCAAATACAAGCAAACACATACGCGCCACACACACACACACACACACACACACACACACACACACCTAGAAGCGATCAATGAAGAGGCGGAGCCAGGAGCTGAGTCTCGACCCCTGCAACCACAATTAGGTGAGTACAATTAGGTGAGTACACACACACGAACTAGAGAAAGTGCTAAGGTTTGCAACGAAACTAGTCCCGGAGCTAAGGGACATGTCCTACGAGGAGAAGCTAAGAGAACTCGACCTGACGACACTGGAAGACAGGAGGGATACAGGGGACATGATAACAACACAAAATACTGAGATGAATTGACATGGTGGACAGAGAAAGGATGTTCCAGAGATGAGACACAGCAACAACGGGGTCACAATTGGAAGTTGAAGACTCAGATGAGCCATAGAGTTATCAGGAAGTGGAATAGTCTGGAACGTGAGGAAGTGGAGGCAAGTACCATACATAGCTTTAAGAAGAAGTATGATAAAGCTCATAGAGTAGGGAGAGAGTGGACCTAGTGGCGACCAGTGAAGAGGCAGGACCAGGAGCTATGACTCGACCCCTGCAACTACAATTAGGTGAGCACTCACACACACACATTCAGCAACATTTGCATCACTGGCATACATAAAAACCGGCTTTCAAATTCCTTCTTCATACTAGTCACTACATCTGTGAGGTCAGTCAACGAGCCAGGAGAGTCAGCATTGAACCCGCATCTCCACAATCACGTAAATATGTCCCATGAACAATTTTGGAGTTAACACATCTGAGCGAACCATCAGATGACTGAGATCAGAGTCAGGAGACATTTTTCCCCAATTTTCTGGATGACATGGTCAGGTGATCACAGTGTATATTACATACCGACTTCAGGCTGAGGGACTGATTACCTCAAACTCCTCCTCTTCAACCACCGTTCTCTGCACTGGACTGAAGAAGTCACTGGCTGGAGTAACGTTTCCAGAATAAAGATATCCAAATGTTGCACATGTGTCTCATTTATCTACATTCAGAGGTGTTGGCCGGTGCAGAAAGTTGGTTGTGGGACGCACTGCCTCATAGTAATGAACACAAAGGTACATGTAGCAGAACCAGCTTTCATCTTGACAGCGTTTTGTTCTAAGATCTTAACTGGGACAAAGGTTTGTTCTTGAGAGATCTTTATTTGGAGCGACGTTTCGCTCTGAGGAGAGCTATACTGGGACAATGTTTCGGTCTAATTACAGCTTTGTTGGTGTGATATTTTACAAGTCATGAAAAAATTTCTCTTTAGAGCAAAACGTTGACTCGTTATAAACATTTTCTGGTACATGTGTCTTGGTGTTCATGTCGGGGGAGAAAAGACACTGGAAAAGTACCAAAAACGAAAATAAATTCTAAATTAGGAACTTTTTTATAAGAAGGGAGGATAGTGAAGGGAGGATAGTGAAGGGAGGATAGTGAAGGGAGGATAGTGAAGGGAGGATAGTGAAGGGAGGATAGTGAAGGGAGGATAGCAAAAGGAGAATACCGGGGACGTGGAATGATGTGCTAGAAGTGGAGGCAGACTCGTAAAACTCAAAGAACAACAGTAGCCATAGTGGAGGCGGGACTCGGTGTACGAAGCTCTTGACCATTATCCAATCGCGACTTGGTAATGGTCTCCAAATGGAAGAAAACGACGCCTGGTTTCCCATTTCAACTTGGAGGTTTCGTTCTCGTTACTTTTAACGAAAATGTCAGGAAACCCTCTTGGGGTTGCTGGAAGACTTGACACACTCGTGGGTTGATGGATGTGAGATGAACTGAGGTTAACGTAGAAAGCAAATCTTTTGTGTATTTTGGAGCCATATTGGTTATGCTGAGAGACGTTCATTTGGTTCTTTCAATTTGTGACGCTTGGAATGATCTGAGCGAAATATACCAAAAAAAGTCTTCTTCTTCGCCTCCTTTTTCTTCTTCTTCGTTGTATTTTTAATATTGCTCAGAATTTTATTTTTTGTAGTAAGATATTGAGAACTGCTTTTTATTTATTGGAAGTGAAAGACATTTTTACTTCAGTTTTGATAACTGGTGCTTCAACAGTAATGAAATAAAACTAATAATAATAAAAACAATTATTATTATTTTCATTAACTTTATCATAAGTATCACCATTCACTCTCTCTTTCTCTCTCTCTCTCTCTCTCTCTCTCTCTCTCTCTCTCTCTCTCTCTCTCTCTCTCTCTCTCTCTCTCTCTCTCTCTCTCTCTCTCTCTCTCTCTCTCTCTCTCTCTCTCTCTCTCTCTAAACATGATGCCTTTGACGGGTGAAGTGCTCTAACTGGCACCTTCTCCTGAGGAAAGAACTCCAGGAGTTTTTCTTTAAGTTAACCCACATGAGGAAACCTTAAAACACTGACCAGGAAGTTTGCTTCTCCTGCCCTCTCTCTCTCTCTCTCTCTCTCTCTCTCTCTCTCTCTCCCCTCCCTCTCTCTCCTCTTTCCTCCTCCTCCTTCCATCCCTCTTCCTTCCGTCCCTATTCTCTCTCTTTGCTTCCCCCATCCATCTCTCATCCTTTCCAAGTTCCCCCTTCCTCCTCCTCTCCACCTATTTCCCCTTTCTCATCCGCAAATATCCAGGAACACCTTTCTGTTCAGGATGGGAGAAATGGAAGGCAAGAGAACAGATATAGACGTTCTAAAGAACTGAATGTTCTGTGTGTTCAGAGAGAACAGCATAGTCCCAGATGGGACACAGGGCTCGTGTGGGAGGGATGGAGGGTGGGATACAGTACAGACTTTAGTACTTTGTGTGTAATGGGGACAGGAAGGAGGGAGGGAGAAATGGTACAGAGAGAAGGTACTTTTGTGAGGAGGGGCGGCAGGGAAAGATGGTAGGGAGTTTGGTATGCGAGGGGAAGGTACTGGAAGACAGAGCGTCTGTACACTGGGCAAAAGAGAGAAAGATGGTAGGAAGCTTTATACGTTTGTGTAGGGGAGGAGTGAAGAAACGAGAAACCAAGAGGGCTAGGTACCTTGTGTGAGTGACGGACAAAAGGAAATAATATATATAATATATATATATATATATATATATATATATATATATATATATATATATATATATATATAATATATATATATATATATATATATATATATATATATATAGATATATATATATATATATAATATAAAAAATATATATATATAGTATATATATATATATATATATATAAATAATAATATATATATATATATATATATATATATATATATATATATATATATATATATATATATATATATATATATATATATAGAGAGAGAGAGAGAGAGAGAGAAAAGAAGAGAGAGAAGAAGACAGACAGACAGACAGACAGACAGACAAAGTAAGTGAGAGAGAAAGAGAGAGGCAGGGAGGTTAGGTAGGCTATGAAAGTCACGCCACTAGAAGTTGTGGACTACCTGGTGCCTCCTTCATATAGATATTAAACACTCGTTAGCATAGCCTGACTGTTGTGCTTTGAGGAGATGAGAAGAGGAGGGTCTTGTATTTCCAGGTACATACTACTGCACTGCTGGTAGGTCTTGTATTCCCTGGTACATACCACTGCTGGTAGGTCTTGTATTCCCTGGTACATACCACTGCTGGTAGGTCTTGTATTCCCTGGTGCATACCACTGCTGGTAGGTCTTGTATTTCCTGGTACATACCTCTGCTGACAGGTCTTGTATTCCCTTGTACATGACACTGCTGACAGATTTTGTATTCCCTGGTACATACCACTGATGACAGGTCTTGTATTCCTTGGTACATGCCTCTACTGACAGGTCTTGTATTCCCTGGTACATACCACTGCTGACAGGTCTTGTATTCCTTGGAACATACCACTGCTGGTAGGTCTTGAATTCCCTGGTGCATACCACAGCTGACAGGTCTTGTATTCCCTGGTACATACCACAGCTCACAGGTCTTGTATTCCCTGGTACATACCACTGCTGACAGATCTTGTATTCCCTGGTACATACCAGTGCTGGTAGGTCTTGTATTCCCTGGTACATACCACTGCTGGTAGGTCTTGTATTCCCTGGTACATACCACTGTTGGTAGGTCTTGAATTCCCTGGTGCATACCACAGCTGACAGATCTTGTATTCCCTGGTACATACCACTGCTGACAGATCTTGTATTCCCTGGTGTATAACACTGCTGACAGATCTTGTATTCCCTGGTACATACCACTGCTGACAGGTCTTGTATTCCCTGGTACATACCACAGCTCACAGGTCTTGTATTCCCTGGTACATACCACTGCTGACAGATCTTGTATTCCCTGGTACATACCACTGCTGGTAGGTCTTGTATTTCCTGGTACATACCACTGCTGACAGGTCTTGTATTCCCTGGTACATGCCACTGCTGACAGGTCTTGTATTCCCTGGTACATACCACTGCTGACAGGTCTTGTATTCCTTGGTACATGCCTCTACTGAGAGATCTTGTATTCCCTGGTACATACCACTGCTGACAGGTCTTGTATTCCTTGGTACATACCACTGCTGGTAGGTCTTGAATTCCCTGGTACATACCACAGCTGACAGGTCTTGTATTCCCTGGTACATACCACAGCTGACAGGTCTTGTATTCCCTGGTACATACCACTGCTGACAGATCTTGTATTCCCTGGTGTATAACACTGCTGACAGATCTTGTATTCCCTGGTACATACCACTGCTGACAGGTCTTGTATTCCCTGGTACATACCACTGCTGACAGATCTTAAATTCCCTGGTACATGCCACTGCTAACAGGTCTTGTATTCCCTGGTACATACCACTGCTGACAGATCTTGTATTCCCTGGTACATACCACTGCTGACAGGTCTTGTATTCCATATTATATACCACTGCTGACAGATCTTGTATTCCCTGGTACATACCATTGCTGACAGGTATTGTATACCCTGGTACATACCACTGCTGACAGGTCTTGTATTCCCTGGTACATACCACTGCTGACAGATCTTGTATTCCCTGGTACATACCACTGCTGACACGTCTTATATTTTCTGGTACATACCACTGCTGACAGATCATGTATTCCCTGGTACATACCACTGCTGACAGTTCTTATATTCCCTGGTACATACCACTGCTGACAGGTCTTATATTCCCTGGTACATACCACTGCTGACAGATCTTTTATTCCCTGGTACATACCACTGCTGACAGTTCTTATATTCCATGGTACATACCACTGCTGACAGGTCTTATATTCCCTGGTACATACCACTGCTGACAGGTCTTATATTCCCTGTTACATACCACTGCTGACAGGTCTTATATTCCCTGGTACATACCACTGCTGACAGGTCATATATTCCCTGGTACATACCACTGCTGACAGGTCTTATATTTTCTGGTACATACCACTGCTGACAGGTCTTATATTCCCTGGTACATACCACTGCTGACAGGTCTTATATTCCCTGGTACATACCACTGCTGACAGGTCTTATATTCCCTGGTACATACCACTGCTGACAGATCTTGTATTCCCTGGTACATACCACTGCTGACAGGTCTTATATTCCCTGGTACATACCACTGCTGACAGGTCTTATATTTCCTGGTACATACCACTGCTGACAGGTCTTATATTCCCTGGTACATACCACTGCTGACAGGTCTTATATTCCCTGGTACATACCACTGCTGACAGGTCTTATATTCCCTGGTACATACCACTGCTGACAGTTTCTGAAGAAGGGCTCTTGAGCCGAAGAGGAAGTGCTACTTTCCTCTTTCTTGAATTAAATCTGATTTTCACTCTCTCAGCACAGTTTAACCTTTCATGATTTAGCTCTTCTCTTAAAATAATAATAATAATCATTAATATTATTATTATTATAAAAAGAGATAATGGCCTATATAACGCAGGATATACTTGCCAATAATACACTTGCAATATACTGACTAAAAAACGGGAAAGATAAATGAATAAAACACAAGTAATATTTACCAACGTAGCACAGGTAATAATATAACACAATATCGACCAATAAAACACAGGTAATAATGATCAATAAAATGTTCGTAATACAGACCAGTGGAACATAAGTAATACTGCTTAATGAAAGAAAGCGATATTGACCCAAGAGCATGTTTAAGAATAATGAAGTACCTGGTATTGATGCCCAGTGAAACGGCTGATAATATTGACCGATGAAACACAGATAATGTTGATAAGTTTAGCAGGTGGGGAAGAGTGTGGTGGAGAGCATGACGTAACACTTGTTGTTGTTGTGACAGAGCCGGCCAGCAACCTGGAGGTGGTGGACAGTGATGGTGGGACTGCCAGGGACGGTGTCCTTGGTCCCTACAGGGAAGGTGTCTCCATCACCTTCACCTGCACGGCGAGAGGAGGTAGGTTCCCCTCCCGTCTACCCTCACCTGAGTGACAAACGAGGTAGGTGTTCCCCTCACCTACGCGGGAATGGAAGGTAGATTCTCCCCCTCCCTGCACCTACTCTTTCATCTACCCTGCTTCTTGTTGCAAAACTTTCCTCCCTGACTTTTGCTTGCACTGCCTTGCTCTTCCTTGCAAACTCTTCATGTGAGCAGGATAGGAAGGGGGATACCTTGATTCCAGGCTTTTGATGCTGCAAACTGGAGCTTTCCAGCCCTTCCTAGGATCGCACCCAATCTCCGTTTGCCACATAAATGTTGCAATGACAGTTATCTTCAAGGGATACCTCTCTGACACTATCTTCATGGATACCTCTCTGGCACTATTCTTAAGAGATATCTCTAGTACTATCTATAATGGATACCTCATCCACTATTCTCAAGGATACCTCTGTGGCACTATACTCAAGGGATACCTATCTAGCACTATTCTCAAGGGATACACCTCTGGCACTATTCTCAAGGAATACATCTCTGGCACTATGATCAAAGGATACTTCTCCACTATCCTCAGTGGATATCTCTCTAGCACTATTCTCAAAGGATACCTCTCTGGCACTATCTTCAATGGATGCCTCCGCCACCGTCTTCAAGGGATACCTCTCTGGCGCTATCTTCAATGGATACCTCCGACACTATCCTCAAGGGATGCCTCTCTCTCTCTCTCTCTCTCTCTCTCTCTCTCTCTCTCTCTCTCTCTCTCTCTCTCTCTCAGGCATTATTCAGCTCTTACTCACAGATGGCGCCACCATACCAGACCGTCAAGTTATCCTTCTTCGTATTACTTCTCTCGCTTTATCTATCCTTATTGGTCCTCTTCCTTCTTTTTATCATAACTTCATTCACTGTAGCTTTCATCCCTTCTTTCACTGTGGCTTTCATCAATTCTTTCACTGTGGATTTCATCCCTTCTTTCACTGTGGCTTTCATCCCTTCTTTCACTGTGGCTTTCATCCCTTCTTTCACTGTGGCTTTCATCCCTTCTTTCACTGTGGATTTCATCCCTTCTTTCACTGTGGATTTCATCCCTTCTTTCACTGTGGCTTTCATCCCTTCTTTCACTGTGGATTTCATCCCTTCTTTCACTGTGGCTTTCATCCCTTCTTTCATCGTGGCTTACATTCACTCATTTACGGTGGCTTTCAATATATTCATCGTGGTTTACGCCGCTGGCTTATCGTTGTTGCCTTCTACTCATCTTCCTACACGTGTAGCCTTAGTGCCAGTCCTGCGAGAGAGAGAGAGAGAGAGAGAGAGAGAGGAGAGAGAGAGAGACGCACGCACGCCAGAAATATCATAACGGTAAATCAGTAATCATATTCAAGAGTTAATTACCCTCTTACTTCACGCTAAAGCATAACCCAAAGCCTACCCTTGACCCTGACCTTGAGCGTATAAGGCGTAGAATGATTTTTCTAGACTTTTTGTGGGAAAAAGGCGCGTCTTATATGCCGGAAAATACGGTATATGAAATATTTTTTTTTAAATATTTAACTACCTTGACTTACTCAAATAATATTTTAAATACTCTTTTATTCCTTTTCCGCCCTACTCCTCCTATTCCTCATCTTCTTATCTTTTCTCTTCTTTCTCCACTCCTAATCCTCCTCCTCCTCCTTCTTCTTTCTCTTACTCATATTTCTCTTCGTCTTCCTCCTTACACTCTCCGTCTTCCTTATACTCATTTTCTTCTCCACTACCACCACTTCCTCCTGTTTATGCAGGTTCTCCGTCACCCAACGTGACCTGGTGGAGAGGCAGTGAGCAGTTAAGTGACACGTGGCACCAGAGTGGACCTGAGCAGGTCACCAACGACCTGAGAGTAGAGAGACTGACCCGTGACTGGCACAATCAGACCCTCACTTGCCTGGCTGCCAACACTCACCTGGCCAGCCCCGTCTCTGTCACCCTGGTGGTGCACATGTTCTGTGAGTGTTAATTAGTTACCATTTTGTTAGTTACCATTTTGTCCTAGGCACATTTCGTTTAGACACTAGGCCTGTTGTATATATGTGTGTGTGTGTGTGTATGTATGTGTGTGTATGTATGTGTGTCTGTATGTGTGTGTCTGTGAGTGTGTCTGTGAGTGTGTCTGTGAGTGTGTGTCTGTGTATGTGTGTGTGGACGCATGCACACAAACACACATGAGTCATGGTACGGGATGAGGTAACACAGTGGGCGCCTGTGGAGAGCGGGGTTCCACAGGGGCCAGTCCTAGGACCAGTGCTATTTTTGGTATATGTGAATGACATGATGGGAGGAATAGACTCAGAAGTGTCCCTGCTCGCAGATGATGTGAGTTAATTCAGCCAAGCGATATGTAAAGTGTCACTAATAATAATAATAATAATAATAATAATAATAATAATAATAATAATAATTAATAATAATCATGTGTGTTTGATTACATTGATATATTGTTATTTAAGTAAAACGTTGTTCTTAAAATTTGATTAAAAAGTGTTTAAATTTTATGATCACAGTGTATTATGGTTCTTCATACACACATGTAAACTTTGCACAACACAAACACGCACACAAATGTATACATACATAAAACACACACAAATAGGGTTACAAAACTCGTATGTGCAAGCACAGTCACAAAACATACATACACCATACACACATTCACACACGGGTCCGGAGACACGAAGTCACACACACACACACACACACACACACACACACACACACACACACTTGCAGTTATTAACATTTTTGTATAAACTTGACTAAAAACAATACGATCATTATTTATTAACCAAATTACCTTTAGGAATTAAATTATCGCCACTTGGTCTATGAAAGCAATTTTAACTATGAATTATTGTTTAGTGAATCAATAAGAACAACTAGCGCATTTTAATTAAGCAG
>WNWK01000207.1:160000-305000 GCA_009830355.1 Cherax destructor | reverse complement strand
TTGACAAATATTAAATATTAATGAACTGATCTCCCCTGTGCTGCAATTATTGACGAGATAAGCTTTTTTTTTAATGTAAAATGCATTCTTGCCAAAATAATATATTGAAGATGATATCTTTTGGTTTCATCCCTTCCTCTCTTCCTTTTTTTTCATATGTCCTTTCCTTTCCCCTTCCCTTCCTCCTGGACAATTTTCTACTCTTCCTTATTCGTTGTTTTCACTTCTCTATTCTAAACTCCCTCTGCCCTTTCTCCATCACTCTTTTACGTTCCTTTATCCAAAATTTTGTTCTTCCATCTGCCCCTCTTTCCTTTATCCACCATCGTCTTTTTTTCCTCTCCTTTTTCCCTTTGTACTGCCATTTATTTATTCTACCCTACACAACTTTGCTTATCCACCATCATCCATTTACCACGTTTTCCTCTTTTTCCCCATAATTACCCATTCATCCCCTGTTCTGCTCTCTTTCCCTTTGCCTCTTCCCCATTCCTACTGTCCACCGTTTTACCTCTCCTCCATTTCCCTTGTCTTTCATTTTTCCTGTCCTCTCTCCTCCTCCTCCCCCTCCCTGCTGCTGCTCCTCCACAGACCCGCCAACAGTGTCTGCCTCGTTGGGTCGTTCCTTAAATCCAGAGTTTCTTAAAGAGGGAGTCGACGTGTATTTCACCTGCACCGTGGCCGCCAACCCTCCCGCCTCCAGCATCACCTGGTACCACGAGGTGAGTACCACCATCCCCTCCCCGCCTCCAGCATCACCTGGTACCGCCAGGTGTGATCCATTTCCTTACTAGGCATCTTCCTTCACCTGTCATGCCCTTTCCAGTTCCTGGTACCTAATACCAGGTGCGGCCAACTTTTCCTCAGGACAGAACACCTCCAGAACGAAGTAGCACAGACAAAATCCACTCGGGGAAAATGTCCACAGTGAAAGTGTAAAATAAAATAAACCCCCTTCAGTTCTTTTAAGTTAGGTTAGATTATGGAGGTTATGGTTTAATTTGATTAGGTTAGGTTAAGTTAAGAGGTTTCCTCCAGCGAGGGTTGTGCCGTACACCCACCCTCTACCACACCTCTTCAAGACCCTGGCAACTTTGCCACGCCTTCAGCGTCTTATAACCCCTTCCATGGCTCCACCCTCACAAGAAACTCCCTGCCACGACCCTCACACACCTGGTACCACTATTACCACACCCCCTCCTGCACAAGATACTTCCTCCCACACTTGGTACCACTATTAAAAACCCCTTCCAACACACGGTATTCCCTGCCACGACCCTCCCACACCTGGTACCACTTCTACCACACTCCCTCCTGCACAAGATACTCCCTGGCACGACCCTCCCACACCTGGTACCACTACTACCAAACCCCCTCCAACACACGGTACTCCCTGCCACGACCCTCCACACCTGGTACCACTACTACCACACACCCTCCAGCACTAGATACTCCCTGCCACGACCCTCCACACGTGGTACCACTACTACCACACACCCTCCAGCACGCGGTACTCCCTGCCACGATCACCCTCCACACTTGGTACCACTGATAGTACACACCCTCCAGCACTAGGTACTCCCTGCCAAGACCCTCTACACCTGGTACCACTACTACCACACTCCCTCCTGCACAAGATACTCCCTGGCACGACCCTCCCACACCTGGTACCACTACTACCAAACCCCCTCCAACACACGGTACTCCCTGCCACGACCCTCCACACCTGGTACCACTACTACCACACACTCTCTAGCACTAGATACTCCCTGCCTCGACCCTCTATACCTGGTACCACTACTACCACACACTCTCTAGCACTAGATACTCCCTGCCACGACCCTCTACACCTGGTACCACTACTACCACACACTCTCTAGCACTAGATACTCCCTGCCACGACCCTCTACACCTGGTACCACTACTACCACACACTCTCTAGCACTAGATACTCCCTGCCACGACCCTATACACCTGGTACCACTACTACCACACACCCTCCTGCACTAGGTACTCCCTGCCACAACCCTCTATACCTGATACCACTACTACTACTACTACACACCCTCCCGCACTAGGTACTCCCTGCCACGACCCTCTACACCTGGTACCACTACTACTACTACTACTACTACACACCCTCCCGCACTAGGTACTCCCTGCCACAACCCTCTATACCTGGTACCACCACTGCTACTACACACCCTACCGCATTAGGTACCTGTTTGTTTTTATTCAAGATTTTGGTATTGAATAAAGGTACAATTACAGACTCTCACTTTGAAAATAATTGAGAGTTCATTTTAATCGCTAGCCCCTATGGGTTTAGTGATCCCACATGAATATCATGTTATATGAAACTATAGCTTATAAAACTATAAGTTTAAATGAATAACTAAAGAAAGTGTAATGAACACTTGTCATTTTGCTCAATAATAACTCGCATGAAGAAAGAAACCCGGAAAATTAATTGGTCTGTACATTTTGACCTACTGGGGTCTTCTTCAGTAGATACACAAGTAATTTATTATCTATAAAAAAAAATTGAATTGATAATTTATAATTTGTAAAACTAAACTTTATAAAGTTACAACTTGCAAACTATAATTTTAAATTTATACATCGTTACTCAAAATCCACAAAGTCTTTTTTTTTTTTTTTTTTGACCAATCAAGTGAGAGACAAATAGTTTCTACACCACGTCGAAGCCTCACAGATGTCACTATCGAAATATAAATTCTTTTTTTTTCCGGACCATATATTCAGTATATTGCTTTTCCGGTTTTATAAACAATATGTGCTGGAGGGAAAATGTGGCCGTTGCTACAATACACCATCATCCATCAGCTGCACCTGGGGAAAAAATGTGACCCAGTCGTTGGGTGTATCATTCACACTCTCTAGGTTTTTTCCTTTTAAATTTCCTAGAATTTTTCGCTGATATTGGAACATGTTTGTAGCTAATGTAACTCACAAAATATTAGATATATAATATTATTACTTAATCTCTCTCTCTCTCTCTTAAGATATATATATATATATATATATATATATATATATATATATATATATATATATATATATATATAACGAATATGTGATAAAAAAAGATCAGTAGTTAAAGTTAAGCCTCACGGAAAATTAAAAATTAAGGGATCTGTATATTTCGACTTATAATCGAGGCCCTCTTTAGAAGCTTAAAAAAAAACTAAAAGGAATACTGAAACTTTTAACAAACCATTTAACCTAAGTCACGTGATGTAAGTCAGGTTCAGGAAGTAAGTCTGAGAGCCAAGGTTAGATGCTGGAAGAAAAGACTAAAAGACTTCAAGTCAACCATAATTACTGCCTAATATTTATACTGTTATTGCATGTGAGGTGTTGAAACTGTGTATTGAAGCAGTCATAGCAGACTCATGAATTTTCACGTTTCTATTTGTGTTTTGTTCTAAATAAAACTGAAGTAACTTCCTTGTTAATTTCGTGGTGATGGTTCTTGACATCCTGGAAAATTGCTAATCTTTCTTATGCATATCTAACAAACCTTTCGCTATTCATAAAAAAACTAGTAAATTAATTTATATCAAAATAATAATGTGTCTCCCCCGCATTCTATTACAATCTCTTCCCAAACTGCCGCAAGATCCATTGTTTTAGTACACTGCCACAAGATACGCCTCTCCACTCACCATTCCTTCGCTCTCGCACACCCATAAAACTCATGTCTCCCACACCGTCACATAGTCACCTCTAACCTGCACTTCATCTCTGCCACAGAATTTATTTCTCTCCCACACTGCCACAGGGAACGGCCCAGGTTCAGAACGTGACCCTGGGGGTGATACTTTCGGGGGAATCTCTGGTGCTACAGAAGGTAGGGCGGCGTCAGGCAGGACAGTACACTTGTGCCGCCACCAACACCATCACCACCACAACCAGCAGCCCTGTCACGCTCAGGATCAAGTGTAAGTGTGTCAGGTGTGTAGTATCACATATGTAGTGTGTCAGGTGTTGACAGGTGTATGCTGTGTCAGGTGTGTTCGATCATCTTTTCATTAACAAATTCTTCACAGAATAAAGCTTATCCATGCATTGTTGACAAGAACCAGCTGATCCCTCGTCACCTTACGTTACCTGCCTTTAATTGCACCATCGAGAGGCTCCTTGACTCTAATTATACATAGTAGATTCCCTCTTTTGTTATAATAATCCTCTTATAGATAACCTGAATAGTTCCAAGGACATGGGAAACATTGTGTGTGTACTCGCCTAGTTGTGGTTGCAGGGGTCGAGTCACAGCTCCTGGCCCCGTGTGTGTGTGTGTGTGTGTGATAGCTGGGAATGTTTAAGTAAATGTTTGCTTATAGGTGAGTTTAGGGCAGGAATTCCATTTTTTTTTTTTAATCGTGATGAATAGAAGAACGGAAAGTCTTGAGCGACTTCGCGAGCTCATATTTATAGAACCATCTTCTGACGATATATGCGTAAACGCACGAAAAATCATTCAGTTAACGTTGTGGTAGTTTTACTTGCAGTTATACGCGTGAGTATGAGGCACCTTCTGGTTACTAACATATTTTCCATTTGGTACAAAAGTCACATCGACATTGATGAAACATTTCACAACTCGCTCACCATTTTGAGATTTGCTAACGGTCCAGAGCAGACCGAAACGTCGTCGAAGGTTCCCACCTCCCAATTCTGGCTTAGTTGTGAAATATCTCCTATTTTCTTGACTATTTTTATCATCTCTTCCTTTCCGCCTCTTCCAGATAAGCCTGTGTGCCAGACGTCTCCGACCACCTACTTTATCTACGACAAGCCCATCAACGTGACCTGTTCCGTCTCTTCGTTCCCACCGGTGCGCTCCATCCTCTGGCAGTGGAACAGCAGCAACGAGGTTATCAGCACCGAGGTCACCAACGAGGATGAGCAGCAGCGCACCTGGTCTCAGCTTAGCGTGGAGCCCATACAAACGAAGGAGGACCGAACTCTCACCTGCTGGGCAGTCAACGAGATGGGCAAGCAAACCACTCCCTGCGGCTTCGCTGTCAAAGTCGCACGTGAGTGCAGAGAGTAATGTTATATGGACTAAGATGGCCGCATTTGTTGTATGAGGACAAATGAGTACCGACAACTTCAGGGAAATAAGCACAAATGCTTTTTCACTTGGGTCACCTTTATTGAAGATATTTCAGCCCTTGGACCGAAGTGATCAATTGTAGCAGCAGTTTTGATTACAAGTGTGATAATTTACGTATTTTAGCTAAACTAAATGAGGAATGTCAATAAAACAGCTTCAAATTGCTCTGAATCGTTGAAACATGCAATAAAATAACATTTTACCACATTTTTCTTATTTTTTTTAATATTTCAAGTATTTAAAAAAAAAAACCATGGAAATTCAATGAAGGTGTTCTTAGTGAATGCATTCGTCTCCACTTCCCCTCATGGTCGTGTTTATAGAAGCTTACTGCTAATAGCGAATTAAAAAAAAAACTGAAGCGGCGTAAACCGTTATTGGGACAGTTTCGCTCTATGTAGAACTTTGTCCACGGAGAGCTTTATAAAGCTCTTCATAGAGCGGAACTTGGTCACAACATGAGCTTAATCTTGCACCTGCGTTTTTTCAGGATGAACTTGTCCAGACTGTAGAAGAATAAAATCGAGTGAGAGATAAATAAGAGATAAAGAACAAAAGTCACAATACCATTGCCGGAACAATGCACAACTAATCCGCAAATTAATGAAGGAAACCATACCACGGGCGGGGATAGAACCCGCGATCAAAGTCATTAAACTCCAGACCGACGCGCATTTGTGGTCACAGTGGTGGCCTATGATAACCTTCCTATGGTGTATAAATATACCTAGTTGGATGAATCTTATTGTAGCCAGCTGGCCCAGTGGCTAACTCGTCGGTCTGAAGTTTTATGACTGTGACCGCGGGTTCTATCCCCGCCCGTGCTTTGGTTTGTTTGCAGTCGTGTCATTAAGATTTCGTGAGTCATAATGAGGGAACTTCATGCGACGTTCGGGGCCAACACGGATTGAAACGTCGTTACAATTTACTCTCCAGATTGTGGATTAGTTGTGAATGGTAGGAGATTCTCTTGAATGTTTACAGGAGGAAGATACCTGTAGTAGGACACTGATTCTCTTAAGAGGTCTTAGAACGAATGTAAATTATATGTTTTCAACACTTGCATTATTTCTCTCACATCTTCTCCACATTCACCTCACATATTTTCGGTTGTTTCCCATTACGTTCACCCCAGCTCATCTTCATCTTTCCTCCCTTTTTATTCTTCATCTTCTTTTCCCCTATTCATATTTACTATCCTCAATGCCTTCTTGAAGAACCCTTTATTCCGGCGATGTTATTATTGGGTGAGATTTGTGTCGTGTGTGTGTGTGTTTGTGTCGTGTGTGTGTGTGTGTGTGTGTGTGTGTGTGTGTGTGTGTGTGTGTGTGTGTGTGTGTCATGTAATGCTGACAAAGGTGCTGGTATTGTCCCACAGAGATGCCGCTGCCGCTGTCGTCTTGTCGTCTCGCTAACATCACCGCCTCCTCCCTCAGCCTCACCTGCCAGAGGCCAGATGTCGCCGCTGCTGGCACCACCCTCTACAGAGCTGAGGTAGGTTATCCAGTAACTCTACAGAGCTGAGGTAGGTTATCCAGTAACTCTACAGAGCTGAGGTAGGTTATCCAGTAACTCTACAGAGCTGAGGTAGGTTATCCAGTAACTCTACAGAGCTGAGGTAGGTTATCCAGTAACTCTACAGAGCTGAGGTAGGTTATCCAGTAACTCTACATAGCAGAATCCTCCTCTAGCTCTACAGTGCTGAATCCTCCTCCTAGCTCTACTGAGCTGAATCATCCTCTAGATCTATTAACCTGAAATGGGGCTTCTCGGGGCTTTACAGAACCCCCCTGAATGTAATTGTTTCTGTAGAACCAGCGAGGGTATTTTAAGGTGTTTTTGATATACAATTGGATAAGCTTGACATAGACCGATACACATGTGTCTGCTGCACATTTTATTTCGTCTATAACACCCTCTATACCTCCACCAGGTGTACTAACACCCTCTATACCTCCACCACGTGTACTAACACCTTCTATACCTCCACCGCGTGTACTAACACCTATACCTCCACCACGTGTACTAACACCCTCTATACCTCCACCAGGTGTACTAACACCCTCTATACCTCCACCACGTGTACTAACACCCTCTATACCTCCACCACGTGTACTAACACCTTCTATACCTCCACCACGTGTACTAACACCTATACCTCCACCACGTGTACTAACACCCTCTATACCTACACCACGTGTACTAACACCCTCTATACCTCCACCACGTGTACTAACACCTTCTATACCTCCACCACGTGTACTAACACCTATACCTCCACCAGGTGTACTAACACCCTCTATACCTCCACCACGTGTACTAACACCTTCTATACCTCCACCACGTGTACTAACACCTTCTATACCTCCACCACGTGTACTAACACCTTCTGTACCTCCACCAGGTGTACTAACACCTTCTATACCTCCCCAGGTGTACTAACACCTTCTATACCTCCACCACGTGTACTAACACCTTCTATACCTCCACCAGATGTACTAACACCTTCTATACCTCCACTAGGTGTACTAACACCTTCTATACCTCCCCAGGTGTACTAACACCTTCTATACCTCCACCACGTGTACTAACACCTTCTATACCTCCACCACGTGTACTAAAACCTTATATACTTCCACCAAGTGTACTAACACCTTCTATACCTCCACCAAGTGTACTAACACCTTCTATACCTCCCCAGGTGTACTTTGAGAATCGAACACTCTTCGCTAACGTTACGTCTCATCGTCCCAACTTCAATGTGAGTCGGCTGGACGCTGGTACCAGCTACCAGATCAAGGTGTATGTCACCCACGGTCCCGTCACCTCCCAGCCCGTGGTAGTGTCTGCCTACACTTCCAGACCTACCAGGACGACACAAGGTACGTTACTACCAGACCTACCAGGACGACACAAGGTACGTTACTACCAGACCTACCAAGACGACACAAGGTACGTTACTACCAGACCTACCAGGACGACACAAGGTACGTCACTACCAGACATACTAGGACTACACAAGGTACGTCACTACCAGACCTACCAGGACGACACAAGGTACGTCACTACCAGACCTACCAGGACGACACAAGGTACGTTACTACCAGACCTAACAGAACGACACAAGGTACGTCACTACCAGACCTATCAGGACGACACAAGGTACGTTACTACCAGACCTATCAGGACGACACAAGGTATGTCACTACTAGACCTTCCAGGACGACACAAGGTATGCCACTACTAGACCTTCCAGGACGACACAAGGTACGTCACTACCAGACCTACCAGGACGACACAAGGTACGTCACTACCAGACCTATCAGGACGACACAAGGTACGTCACTACCAGACCTACCAGGACGACACAAGGTACGTCACTACCAGACCTACCAGGACGACACAAGGTACGTCACTACCAGACCTACCAGGACGACACAAGGTACGTCACTACCAGACCTACCAGGACGACACAAGGTACGTCACTACCAGACCTACCAGGACGACACAAGGTACGTCACTACCAGACCTACCAGGACGACACAAGGTACGTCACTACCAGACCTACCAGGACGACACAAGGTATGTCACTACCAGACCTACCAGGACGACACAAGGTACGTCACTACCAGACCTACCAGGACGACACAAGGTACGTTACTACCAGACCTACCAGGACGACACAAGGTACGTCACTATCAGACATACTAGGACTACACAAGGTACGTCACTACCAGACCTACCAGGACGACACAAGGTACGTCACTACCAGACCTACCAGGACGACACAAGGTACGTCACTACCAGACCTACCAGGACGACACAAGGTACGTCACTACCAGACCTACCAGGACGACACAAGGTACGTCACTACCAGACCTACCAGGACGACACAAGGTACGTTACTACCAGACCTACCAGGACGACACAAGGTACGTCACTACCAGACCTACCAGGACGACACAAGGTACGTCACTACCAGACCTACCAGGACGACACAAGGTACGTTACTACCAGACCTACCAGGACGACACAAGGTACGTCACTACCAGACATACTAGGACTACACAAGGTACGTCACTACCAGACATACTAGGACTACACAAGGTACGTCACTAACAAAGCCACCAGGACGACACAAGGTACGTCACTAACAAAGCCACCAGGACGACACAAGGTACGTCACTAACAGCCACTAGAACGACACAAAATACATTAATACCAGACCTACCACTACGACACAAGGTACGTAACTACCAGACCTACTAGGACGACACAAGGTACGTCGCTACCAGGCCTACCAAGACGACACAATGTATGTCACTACCAGACATACCAACATAGTACAAGGAATATCAGTAGCAAAATAACAAACAAACAAGGTATTTTGTCTGGAGATGAACAGGTTACTTGCAGCATTGTTCACCCTTCGTGCAGTCTATAGACTTAAAATTATTTTTATAATCAATTACATTATTATCTGCAGACACATGGTGGTTACAGTTACGTTAGTAAGGTGTTGATGGGGCTGCTGGTGGGGTGTAAGCTTGTACTGGCAACTGTTTCCACTTCTGCAGATACTCGCGGTGGAAGCAGCTCTGTGGGTAAGGTGCTGGCTGGTTTGTTGCTGGCGGTGCTACTTTTGGTGGGAGGTGTGTGGACCAGACACTACTGTCGCAAGAGGAACACCCGGAGAAAACACGACCCCAGGCTGCCTTCAGACGAGAGTAACCCCGACGTGGTGCCCAACACCGTAGGTCAGTCTTGAATTGTGTTGGATTTCGGAGGCTCGATTCTCCGGCCGCTAATCGCGGCACCGTTTCCGACCAGCCAGAGGTGGTGTATTTTGTTGTGGTTGGGGGGGGGGGGGTAATAGGAAGAGGATCGATCAGGGTGGTGAGCAAAGCTTGATAAAGGGTATTAAGCTCAGATGATGGGATGATAGAGGGTATTGGTTAGCTAGGCTAGCTGGAATAGGTGACAGAAGGGGTAAACAGAGAAAAGGTGGATGGGCAAAAGATAAGGAAAGAGATAGAGAGAGATAGAGAGAGATAGAGAGAGATAGAGAGAGAGAGAGAGAGAGAGAGAGAGAGAGAGAGAGAGAGAGAGAGAGAGAGAGAGAGAAGGAAGCCAGGGGTAGCAGGAGCGGTCAGTGGGGAACTTGTTAAAACTTTAAGAATAGAATGGTATCCTGTGAGCTGAATAGGCGTGTTATGTGAGCGTAGAGAGGCTTGTGAGGAGAGAGGAAGGAGAAAGACAGTGAGAATGAGAAAGAGTGGAGAGATAAAAGAGTGGTGGCGAGGAGGATGAGAGGTGGCAAGAAAAGTAATGAGTGTATAAGAAGATAAAAAAAAAGTCGGAAATGTAGATTTTGGAAAAATTGCAAAACAAATTTCTTTCGTAATTATTAGAATTATTTTAATTGTTTGTTAGATAAATTTATCTAGATGAATATTAACATCCTTCATTTATTAAGATAAATTCAACAACCTGTATTATTATTATTATTATTATTATTATTATTATTATTATTGATATTTATTTTAGATAAATTTAACTAAATTTAACACGCACAACAAAATAAAACTTTTTATCCAGCTCAGACACGAAACTGCTTGTTTTAACTTAACTGATGAGCTGACCACGAATGAGCTTGAGTCTCTACGACGTAAGTTTTTTTTTTAAATCTTACAAATCAATAGTTTGGCTATTTAAGGTCAAAAAACAACATGACATATATTACCCAACAAATATAGGTATTATATTATGATACTATGATGTTAAGTGTGGTGCGTGAAGTCACGAAAATTAATCCTTCTTCAGGCTTTTTTTTTTTTTTTTGCCTGTGTTGAGTATGGCTGTGTGGCAGGAGTGTCCATCGGTAGTCGACCAGCAAACTGGTCGACAGGTTTCCTGATATATCTCCCGACATGACTGAGCCTTCACTGTGATGTTGTGTCTCACACAGCAAAACTAATTCAGATTTGACTTCACAGTTCCAAAATTAGGTCGAAACACCTATTTTTATACGTCAGCTGAAATTATTGTTAACCGGTGTTATTAGCATTTTCGTTTGAATTATTTGTTTAAGAAAAAAATCGGCTGACTGGGAAAAAACAATCACTTAATACACTATTTTGAGGTCTTCGAATATATGACGGTAATTTCCACCTTCGTTAAAGCACCCAATTCCTGACACAGAGAAAAATCTATTACTAACTATACCTTAAAATACCTCAGTATTAATGCATTGAAATTACAAAGGTCAGATCTGTCTCTGTTGTAAGACTTTTTTTAATGTACTTCATGTGCATTTCTCTCTCTCTCTCTCTCTCTCTCTCTCTCTCTCTCTCTCTCTCTCTCTCTCTCTCTCTCTCTCTCTCTTCTCTCACACACACACACACACACACACTCACATATATTTTTGGTATATGTGAATGACATGATGGAAGGGATAGACTCAGAAGTGTCCCTGTTCGCAGATGTGAAGTTAATGAGAAGAATTAAATCAGATGAGGATCAGGCAGGACTACAAAGAGACCTGGACATGCTGGACACCTGGTCCAGCAACTGGCTACTCGAATTTAACCCCGCCAAATGCAAAGTCATGAAGATCGGGGAAGGGCAAAGAAGACCGCAAACAGAGTATAGTCTAGGTGGCCAAAGACTGCAAACCTCACTCAAGGAGAAAGATCTTGGGGTGAGTATAACACCGAACACGTCTCCGGAAGCACACATCAACCAGATAACTGGTGCAGCATATGGGCGCCTGGCAAACCTGAGAATAGAGTTCCGATATCTTAGTAAGGAATCGTTCAAGACTCTGTACACCGTGTACGTCAGGCCCATACTGGAGTATGCAGCACCAATTTGGAACCCACACCTGGTCAAGCACGTCAAGAAATTAGAGAAAGTGCAAAAGTTTGCAACAAGGTTAGTTCCGGAGCTAAGGGGATTGTCCTATGAAGAAAGGTTAAGGGAAATCGGCCTGACGACACTGGAGGAAGGGAGTGTTAGGAGAGACATGATAACGACATACAAAATACTGCGTGGAATAGATAAGGTGGACAGAGCCAGGATGATCCAGAGAGGGGACACAGAAACAAGGGGTCACAATTGGAAGTTTAAGACTCAGACGAGTCAAAGGATTGTTAGGAAGTATTTCTTCAGCAATAGAGTTGTCAGGAAGTGGAATAGTCTAGCAAGTGATGTAGTGGAGACCGGAACCATACATAGCTTTAAGACGAGGTATGATAAAGCTCATGGAGCAGGGAGAGAGAGGACCTAGTAGCGGTCAGTGAAGAGGCGGGGCCAAGAGCTAAGTCTCGACCCCTGCAACCACAATTAGGTGAGTACACACACACACGCGTAGCGATCAGTGAAGAGGCGGGGCCAGGAGCTATGACTCGACTTTTGCAACCACAAATAGGTGAGCACAAATAGATGAATACACACACACACACATACACACACACACACACACACACACACACACACACACACACACACACACACACACACACACACACACACACACACACACACACATATATATATATATATATATATATATATATATATATATATATATATATATATATATGCTAGGAATTCGCAAGAGCAGGCGAAATATTCACAAACACTGATCTCTGGCCGTCGGCCAGAGATCAGTGTTTATATATATATATATATATATATATATATATATATATATATATATATATATAGTCACATGTGTAACTCGTGTATCTCTCACAACAGAAGACACCTTCGACCTGCTGACTCCGGAAACTACGAAATCTGAGGTTCCAATTTTAATGCCAGTGTACGACGCCATAGCCAGGGTGAGTGCTGACCAAACTTTGCCTAAGTACTAGTTCTCGAGTACTGTTGTTGAGCATGGTGTCAGATTAATGGTGGTATAGTGCTGGTATAGCTACGGTACTTGGGCTACAGTAATGGTGATAGAATACTGGTGCTGCCGCACTGGTACAGATAGTGGTGATGCTCGAGTACTTGTGTACTGGTGGAGCAAGTGTATTGGTGCTTGAGTATTATTGCTAGAATATTGATGTAAGAATACTGGTGCATGACTCACGAAATCGTAATGACACGATTGCAAACAAACCATACCACGGGTGGGGTTGGACCCCGCGATGGCTAACGCGACGGTCTGGAGTTTTGAGACACTCTGATCGCGGGTTCTAACCCCACCCGTGGTATGGTTTAGTACTGGTGCAGCTAGGGTACTGATGCTACAGTGCTGGTGATAGAGTACAGGTGATAGACAGTACTGACATTTGTTAGTTTATTGGGTTTAGTTAAATAATTTTCAAGCTTGTTCCTTTCTTAGAGGAGCTCAAAGTTTAGAAATTACAAAATTTTCTTCTATTGGTAGCAAAATAAATTATATATTTGTGATTTATATAATCAAAGTGTTTCACTGGATAAATATTTGAGAAGGAAATGATTTGTTTACTGATAATTTACTTTTTTTTTTGTCGTTTTGACAGCAATCTCTGGCGTCGGCGGAGGTGTATCCAGACGTCAGACTGAAGCCTAAAGATTCTGAAGAATACCAGGGGACGAGGCTCCAACACAGGGACCTCGAAGACTTTCCGAAAGTCCGAGAAACGAGCGAAGACTCTGAAATTTACCCCGGGGTCCGCCTTCCATACTCAGACCCCGAGGACGACTCAGAGATTGGACTCAGAGGCAGAAGCTCCGAGGATTACCTCGGCGTAAGGTTTCAGCATCAAGCTTCCTCCGAGGAGTACCCGGGGAGAAGACTTCAGCATCAAGACTCGCCCGAGGAGTATTCAGGACGGAGGCTTCAGCATAAGCACCCCTCCCAGGAATATCTGGAGAGGAGGTCTCACACAGACTCCCTGGACGAATACCCAGAGAGGAGACATCACCAGGACCCCTCAGAGGAATATCTGGGAAGGAGGCTCCATCAAGACCTCTCTGAGGAATATTCAGGGAGGAGGCTTCCCCATAAAGACCCCTCGGAGGACCCAGTAAGGAGGCTTCAACACGAAGACACAGAGGAGTACGAGAGACCAAAACCTGACTTCCATTGTCAGGTGGACCAGTTGATGCAGTCTGCGGAGACCATCGTCTGAGACACCCAAGCAAAACACGAATCCCCGGTGAGTACTTGAAGCCTTAAATCGAAACACAGGAGCACTGTCGTAGGCCTACTGGCTCATTCCAGGCAAGGGTTGCTCACAGTCCCTTCCACTCATGAACTTATCAAACTTATTTTTAAAATTACGAGGCCTACTCGAATGAGTGAAATCGCTTAGCAGTTTATTCCAGTAATCTACAAATCTGTTGGCAAAAATTACTTACACCTACAAACACATATCTCAGGTCGGAAGAGATTCGAACCTACAAACTTTGGGACCAGAGGCGGACTGGTCGTACGGGCATTTGGGCATTGCCCGGTGGGCCGCTGGGCTGGGTAACAAAAAAAAGCTGAAAAAATGTCGCTGAGCAGTGAAAACAGCTTCTGGCCCTCATCAGTTAATGAGTCGACCTGATAGGTGACGGATGTCCGGGCTGATTTTATGACAAAGTCCTCTTCTGTTTGGGACAAAGTACGCAGTACTGGCGTAGTGTGTATAGTACTGCATACTTTGTCCCAAAGTTCGTAGGTTGCGAATCTCATCCGGCATACGATAAATGCTTATAAATAAATAATGTATATACTGTATACATATGTTATTGAAGCATGCGTACATACAGAGGATGACATACATCCATTGAGAGATTCTATTAAATCATACCTATATTATTAATTCAGGACTCATGTGAAGTCGATAGGCCTTAAATCCTCACAAATTATACTTAATTTATCATTTCCCATAAGTCTCATCATTAATATTGTCCAGAGTTCTTCTAACATCATCCATCACCCATTAAATATTTTATATTATTCCCTAAATATTTTGTATCATTCTCATAACATTTTTCACATTTTATTTACATTTTTCATCATTCAGAATTTTATATTCTTAAAAAAATTATTTTATATTCTTATACATTTTCCGTTTTTCTCCTAAAAACTTTCACCCTTATCTTTAAGGCTTTCCGTTAATATATTAACATTTTTCATCATATTAACATTTTCCGTCATTAACATTTCCATCTACATATTAACATTTTCTGACATTCTCCAAGCATTTTTCATCATTCTCATAACATTTTCTGTCTTTTCTCGTAACACTTTCCAACGTTCTGTTAATATTCTTAACGTATCAAATCATTTTCTTAAAATTTTCCATCATTCACTTAAAATGTTCCATCATTCTGTAAAATTATTATATATTTTAATCATTTTCTTAACATTTTCCACCATTTTCTTAACACCTTTCATCATTTTCTTAACATTTTCCATCATTCTCTTCCAAATTCTCCCAAAATATTCTCTCGTCATTTTCCATCACTGTTTTAAGATTTTTCACTCTTTTTAACTTTTGTCATCATTCACTAAATATATTCTAACATTTTTTTTTTTTTAAATTCTATCATTCACTTAATGTTCCATCATTCTATTCACCTTTTTTGCATCATAATTTGCAAAGCACATGAAAATCAGGTCAGCTACAATTGGCTACAATTGGACGTCAGGTCACGCCTCGTCTTATGAATGGTTTCATCCAGTCTTAAGTCTTTCCAGCAGCGGAAGAGGTCATGCAATATGGCACAGTGGCATTAGCCACTGTGCCATATTGCATGACCAAATAGGATGTGTATTTATGCACGCATTACTGTACTATATTCATGGGGAAGCAGTTAACCCACAGGGGCTCATACATGCTTGAACTGTGGAAGGGAAGAATGGCTCCAATTTCTTAAATCAATAACTCTGCGAGATATACCATATTCCCATATTCCTTTACTGCACTCATATTCAGACTCACTCATCTCTCTCTCTCTCTCTCTCTCTCTCTCTCTCTCTCTCTCTCTCTCTCTCTCTCTCTCTCTCTCTTGTGACAACGTATTGCGTTGTTTAAAGCTTTATCACTAAAACTTGATCCTGCTTTACGTAAAGTTAAACGCTGCTACAATGTAAACTTTCTTTTGTAAGTAATATTTTGCTGCAAGTCGGCACCTGACCATTGTATCCAGTATTGGTTCTAATGTTATGTATCCTGGTGCTAACACTTCTCCTCGTGTACATCCTGGTGCTAACACTTCTCCTCGTGTACATCCTGGTGCTAACACTTCTCCTCGTGTACATCCTGGTGCTAACACTTCTCCTCGTGTACATCCTGGTGCTAACACTTCTCCTCGTTTACATCCTGGTGCTAACACTTCTCCTCGTGTACATCCTGGTGCTAACACTTCTCCTCGTGTACATCCTGGTGCTAACACTTCTCCTCGTGTACATCCTGGTGCTAACACTTCTCTTCGTATACATCCTGATGCTAACAGTTTTCCTTTCTGTATACAGTATATATCCCGATGCTGGAACTTCCTGCCCATATATATATATATATATATATATATATATATATATATATATATATATATATATATATATATATATATATATCCTGGTGCTAGTACTTCTCTCTGTATATGCTCTGCTATTAACAGTCTTCTCGCTGTGTTGCAGACTGCAGCCTGGCTACTCACCTCAGCTTCCTCATCGATAAGATGTTTTTGCCCTCCAAATTCTGTTCTGTGATGGCATTTGTCATTGGTTGGAATGAAGTATATACATTATATATATATATATATAAATATATTTTCAAAGTTGTTTGTATTTTTGTCCTTGTGAGGTGACTGCGTGGGTAGGTAGTGCATGTCGGATCATCTCTCTAAAGGAATCTTCGTGACTGACGAAATCGTAATGACACGATTGTAAACAAACCATACCACGGGTGGGGATAGAACTCGCGGGTTCTATCCCCGCCCGTGGTATGGTTTGAATCTTCGTGACCAGACGAAGAAGAGTCTCTAGGGTATCGGACCATGTCCTAGAAGATACGAAAATTTATCTAAATCTCGAAACTGGGCTATCTAAAACAGCAAAATTTAATTGAAAAAAAAAAAATCAATCTTAGGTGAGTATTTAGAGGGGCCTGGGTAGCCTCCAAGGAGACGTGGAAGACGGGTTTCAGTTGAGACAGGATCAAAATATTGCCTTCGAGATAGAGCAATTTCAAACACACATATAACCAAGTTGGTAAACCTTCCAGATGAGACAAGAAAAGGGAACGATCACATTCATTACCAGTGACCTCAAATGTACTAAACAGTATTTAGCGGTAAAGCCTCAGTTCTTGTCAGCCCTCACCTTCAATATGCTGTCAATTTTTTTTTTTCCAAAATTGCATAAAAGATAAAATTGAGAGAATTTGGACGACACAAGGTACGTCACTACCAGAGCCACAAGGACGACACAAGGTACATCACTAAAAGAGCCACAAGGACGACACAAGGTACGTCACTACCAGAGCCACAAGGACGACACAAGGTACGTTACTACCAGAGCCACCAGCACGACACAAGGTACGTTACTACCAGAGCCACAAGGACGACACAAGGTACGTTACTACCAGAGCCACAAGGACGACACAAGGTACGTTACTACCAGAGCCACAAGGACGACACAAGGTACGTTACTACCAGAGCCACCAGCACGACACAAGGTATCTTACTACCAGAGCCACCAGCACGACATAAGGTACGTTACTATCAGAGCCACCAGCACGACACAAGGTACGTCACTACCAGAGTCACCAGCACGACATAAGGTACGTTACTATCAGAGCCAGCAGCACGACACAAGGTACGTTACTACCAGAGTCACCAGTACGACATAAGGTACGTTACTATCAGAGCCAGCAGCACGACACAAGGTACGTCACTACCAGAGCCACTAGGACGCCACAAGGTACGTCACTACCATAAGAATTTAGTGCTCTAAGGGAATATAATAATACTAATAATTAAACTCTACCATAACCAATTTAGCAATTGTTTTTAATTTCGTTAATATAATTACAAATTAAATTCATTCATAAACATTGCGATACTGAACAAATTGCGCGCACAATTATAAATACATACGAAGTATCACCCTGGGAATAATGATGTATGTCCTTCTTTTTTTTTTTTTTAGGCCTGTACGTACCACACCAGGTCATCCCTTTCCCAGCTGGCTCTAAAATATTTAAAACTTAAATAAAATATTTTGACTAAAAAAAAACATTATTTTCAAGTCAATCTAATCTCTTAGATTTTATTGTATTTTTTCATATGATTTTCTTTTAAATATGTAATATTTTACAAATCTAAGAAAAATGTGATAAACGCTCTCTGTGCTTTTGTAAGTCTTCAGTCTTGTTTCCCGTGTTTGGTGAAGGGCTTTCCACCAGGACACACATGTCTCCCAATTCTAGACTTGGAAGCTTCTGAGGCAGTCGCAGTGGTGTTCAGTAAATTTGAGTAGGTGCTTTGTAACGACCACATACACCTGAAATTGTCACCTTCTGCGTATTTCTCTTAAATTCTTGTTATGTCAAATATCTTGTGTGATCTGTGAACTAGAGTGCAACTTTATGGCATGTTTGTCCCACACACACACACACACACACATACACTACAGAGTTGCACTGTGGTTCACAGATCACACAAGACATCTGACCGAACAAGAATTTCCGATATGGGACACAGCTGAACGAGTCAGGTGACTGCGAACTTCCAATACAAAGTTTTAAAGAACTGTACTTTCATTATTTATAACCCTCTCTGTACTTAGTCACATATCTCCAGCTAATGAGTTAGGTTCATCCTCCCGTCACACTGCGTCTGCACTAGTGACTCCAGAGTATTAAATGGACTGACTTGTAAACAATGTACCCGTTTAATAGCTGCAGTCTACACTATGATTATTGCTTATTGGTCCGGTGTCTGGTTTGTATCTGGAGTGTGTCTGGCTTGTGTCTGGCTTCTGACTGATTGGTGTTTGACATACACGTAAATAGTGACTGGCTTTTGTCTGGCTTATAATTCTCTAGTGTCTGGCCTATATATAGCCAGTGACTGGCTGGTGTCTGGCTTATTCTTTGCTAACGTCTGATTGGTGCCTGACTTATGTCTAGCTAATGTTTGTCTGGCTGGTATCTAATTAATATCTAGCTGGTGTCTGACTGATGTTTGGCTGATGGCTGACGGCTGTCTGGCTGGTGTCTGACTGATGTTTAGTTGATGCCTGACGGCTGTCTGGCTGGTGTTTGACAGATGTCCGGCAGGTGTCTGACGCCTGACTGGTGTCTAATTGGTGTCTGGCCGTTATGTGGTTGTTAACTGCTGTCTGGCTTGTGTCTGACTGATGTTTGGTGTCTGCTGACTGATGTGTCAGTGATGTTTGTCTGGTGTCTGACTGACTGGTGTAGAACACAGCAACGCCATGGTATCTTGGTTCTGAGGATATACTCTGCAAACCTATTTCTAACCTCTGGTCCAATTTTTGGGCATGACTTCCACTAGTGGATCTCGCCCATCTATGACGATACCTTCAACCGCTGCATGTCCATCCACCTTTCTCAGCTTGATCAAACCTAAAGGAACTAACGCGTTCTATAAAGGATGAGGGACAGATTATCTCATCTACAACTGTCTCCAGCATGTAATTTTTTTGTAAAGAATTGTTAAAGAAACCCACTTGTTGCACATGTCTTATTTATCAACGGCAGACATGCAGATCACAACGGCAGACATGCAGATCACAACGGCAGACACTGTAACCGCAGCAGCAGAGGCTCCAGCAGCCCCGGAATGAGTTAAGATTTCACAGAAAGCTAAATCCTCTTTCTGGAAACGTGTGTGAATGAAACTGGTTAGGTAAGGTTTGTCAGGAAACAGGACAAGCGTTTCCTGACGCGGGTCTTAGTCAGATGATGACCCGCCATTGGAGCTTTTGGTCATCTGACCGAGGCCTTCCGCTGGCTTACCGGTCCACCCCTTTTAAAAAAATTTAGTTATTCTTTATGAAACTGGTTATCCTCGTATACATTTTTCTCGTTCGAAACTAATAATTATAATTTATTCCGTCCCGACTTTGTCACGCATCGGGAAACTCTCTGCCCGACCTTTAAAAGACCCGACACAATTAACAACCGGCGGAATGTAGCATGAATATGGGTTTGATAACAACAGCGAGACAGAAATAAAAGTCACTCTTTACACCAACAACAGTCACCCCTCATTAACCATACTGGAACTCCATTGTAAAGCGGGCCGTTTTTTAATCTATTTTTTATTTTTATCCATTTCAGTAGAGAAGAGTTTCTTGGTAAAGGCAGAGTTCCTCGTCTATGAGACCGAAATAAAAATATTGAACTATTCACCACAAACCTGCACTTAGGACAGGAGCCTTAGGACAACATTTTGGTCCATCCTGGGCCATTGTGACTTGAATAATGGTCCAGCGTGAACCGAAGAGTCATCAAAAGGTTCCTGTGAGTTTCGGGTGAATTGTTCCAGCCACGATATTGTGACCTTTTTTTTGTACCTGTCTTGAAAAAACAGTCATAGTTTTGCTTCATTTTATTCTTGTTTGATGTTTTCTAAATTTGATTTGAAATAAAATTCAGTAACTTTAGCCATTTTTTTCCGCTCTCGCGCGCGACACACACACACACACACACACACACACACACACAAACTTGGACAGTGAAGGACCCATGCATAGCTTAAAGAAGAGGTACGATAGCGCTCTCGACGCCAGGTGAGTGAACCCAGTAGCTGCCAGAGAAAAGGCGGGGCCAGGAGCTGTGACTCGACCCAGCAACCACATATAAGCGATGTAGTGGAGACAGGATCCATTCATAGCTTTAACAAGCAGGGAGAGTGACCCAGTAGCGGCCAGTGAAGAGGCGGGGCCAGGAGCTATGACTCGACCCCTGCAACCACAACTAGGTGAGAACTAGGTGAGTACACACACACACACACACACACGATCCCTAGGGGCTGAAGGCTTCCCCGTGCACATAACACTCCTCACCATCAGTACCTAGCTAGTAATTATCAGGTTAGGTAGGTGTCGAGGGCTCCAGCCCTCACCCTCACCCACTACTCCCTCCATTACTTTATATTCTCAGGTAAACTCTTCTACCCACATCGCTCTTCTGTTCTTTCTCATTCATATAAATTTCAGTTGTATTTATTATATTTTTGGATACTGCATCAGCATCAGTAATTATAAAATTACCAAGAAAATTAAACAACGAACAAATATATTCAGACTTGGGAATGCTGACGAGAGGTAAACATCAGTTAGTCAGGTGTTTACACCAAAAATGCGTATGCATCCAGGTGTATTTATACCGAGAGGCGTATATCACTCAGTATATATATATATATGTGGGGAGCCTACTTTAATCCCTACGAGAAGTGTATTTCTCTCGGCGTATATACGCTGAGAGTTTATTTTAATCCTTATTTTAGGGATTAAATTAATATTGTTTAAGTGGTAAAACGATTACGTGTGACCTTGATGACCCTAATTGTAGTCGCTAGGCTTCAACCCCGCATTACCCAACCTTTAGTCCCTATTTTAGGGCTTAAAGTAGTGTTGACTTGTGAACATGTGACATGAAGCCATAATGACCCTCGCATAGTCGATTGGCTTTAAGCCCAATTAACCAACCAAGCAACCACAGTCAGTCAATAGCTGCTGGGGAGAGTGTTGCTGGTGATGCTACTGACAGCGACCCTCCCACTACCATGGTGATCCCAGCTGTGAAGACTCAGTTATCACTGTTATATCAGCATTTTCCTGGCGCGTGTGCTTGTGCTTGTGCAATAATGGCCATAGCGAATGGTCGATGTCAATCAGGAACTCTGAAATCTGCACTTGGTGCTTGCGAGGCAGCCAGTTCTGAGAGGGTTTTTTTTTTTTCAAGTGTTTTAAGCGTCAATGAAAAAGTGTTTGAAAATTGAACTGTTTCGTCTGCGAGATTATCCTTACGGTAAGTGGTCAATATTACTGCTATACAAATAATAATAGTAATTAATGTCAATAGTAACACCAAAAAAGGCTGAGGAAAAACACCTATCATTGTCCTCTGTGTCGTCATCATCATCCACCCTCACCATCCACGCCAATGTCGTGAACACACACACACACACACACACACACACACACACACACACACACACATATGTAGGTTACACACTGATATTTGTACCTTATGTATATATGTGAATTCGTCTGTATCTGCACAGTGTATAATATATATATATATATATATATATATATATATATATTTATTTATTATTTGTCGTGCCGAGTAGAGTAGGTAAAACTTGCTATTTTGGCTTAAATAGCAACGCTCTTCTTGCCGAATAAGGCAAGCGAAAATTTGTATATGCAATATTTTCGCAAAAATCATTCCGAACCAAACGAAAAAAATGTATTTAATTGTGTTTGTTTATTAATAAATTATTGTAAACTTATTTAAAATAGTTAGTTGGATTAGGCTAAATTAAATTGCGCTTGTATCTTTAAACGTATAAGAGAAAATTTTAAAAAGGACTTTATTTTAAATGAGTTCTTGCTAATTGACCAGTTTTACCTATTCGGCACGACATAACGTAACATACCATCACTGTACCTAAGTTGTTATAGCTATGAACTGGTGTTTGATGTGCTTGGCATTTACTTCTTATGCATAAGTAAATGGTGAGGAGCAGTCGTCTACGTGGGTGTGGGATAATGGGATGAGGTGAAGTAGGTCATTGAAGGCAAAAGGTCTGAGTGACTGCTTGATTGTGATCCATTCAGCCAGAGATTCCAAGTGCTTACAATTTTGCCTAGAGTTCCTGATGCCATGTTCGCTCGAAGACACCAGCAGTGTCCAGTGCTTCTACATGACTGGTTTCCATTCATCCAGTGACGGGTGTCGCAATGTGGAGAGGCAAGAGATCAGTTGCAGACCGGCCAACGTTTTTGAAGCCATTTGAACGGTGAAAATGGAGCGAATGATTGTCAAAATGCTGCCCTTTTCCGTGGCATTATGTTTCGAGTATTTTGTCATTGAGTGACATGAGTGACACTGGTGTGGAGTTGCTGATTATCATTCGTCTTTGCTCTTTGCAAACAGGGAGTACATAAGCCTTTTTCCATAAACAAGGCCATTTACTCTATTAAGCAAAGTTGATGAGATTTTGACTCGATGCTAGCTGGTCAGCATATCAATTCAATATTTCTCTCTCTCTCTCTCTCTCTCTCTCTCTCTCTCTCTCTCTCTCTCTCTCTCTCTCTCTCTCTCTCTCTCTCTCTCTCTCTCTCTCTCTCTCTCTCTCTCTCTCTTCCCCATCATTGATTATACCAAGCGTATTCCACAAGAATAAAATTCACAACACAATAATTGGAACAATACACAAATAACACACGCGTTATCGGTCAGTCCTGGACTGTTATCAAGTCGCAACTTGATAATAGTCCAAAACAGATGGAAAAGTCGTTTAGTTTCATCTCTTAAGTCAATTGTGAAAAAGGACACCAAGAAGTTTGTCGACGGTAAACCAAAGTCACCCCAAATGATAAGAAAAATATCGAATATATCAAAGACCCCAGTGAAACATATCGGCCACTATATCGAAATATGTCCATGATACACTGTGAAAGATATCGAATGCCTTGAAATATATATGGACTGCCTTACTGAAATGGTTTCCACAGCCATAATGAAATATAGACTTGCATATTAAAATATATGGTTGCAATGGTGACATGTACCGATCGCCATATTGAAATGTGTCGGTGGCCCCATTGACCACCATGTTCAAAAATATCAATGGCTACCATGAAATATATCGACCACTATGTTGAAAAAATGTCCGTGGCTGCCATGAAGTATATGGACAGTTCCCTCGATAGTAAGTTAATAACAGCACATGAAAAATGAACTCAATTAGCCTGCTGATCACGAACAGCAAATGAATTTCTAACTTTATCTGCCCTAATACGTTATTTTTTTATATTGTGTATTTTCCTGCTGAGTTGAACTCTTTGAGCTCTTCTTAGTAAGCTTGACTTGGTGTTGTACTTACATGTACTCTGTATAACGCAACTCTGCTGAGGTGTACTCACTTCCTGTTACTCAATTCAACTAACAGTTTGAAGGGTGATCATCTCTCAACTCCAGGCCCATGGGTCTTTCTCATTCTATTCTTCATCAGATGCACTCTTGGTGAATACTACATCTAGTCTTGCTGGCTCATCCGCTCTGTCCCTTCTTCCCCTCTCTCCTGTTGTCCAAGACTCTAACACAGTATTCCATCATCACCGTTTTCAACCTATCCTTCAACGTTTCTGGCCTAAACTGACCTAAACTGCAAGTTAACCTTCCTACAATATTTAGATACCTAAATATTAACATATTGGACTTTTAGTCCGCTCTTCGTTCCCCTCGCATCATTCATATTAATATTTTATTCCTTAAGCTAACAAGGTACCACCAAAATATTTAAATGCCGCACGAATCCTCCTCCTCCATATTATAGTAAATTTCTTATTTAATTTAAAAAAAAAAATGAAGTTTATTATTATTTCTCAGTGGTCAAATTGCCACACACTCTTCCCTAGTTGTACAATAAAGATTTTAGAAATTTTACAACCTAGTGTTTACATACAAGAACTTGCTTTATCGTTTAACTAAAATCCAAATCTACATGACAATTTTAGTAATGTTTTCAGGGGATTTTTACTCTTTAATGGTATAAACCTTGGTAACTGATACCCACAAATTGGCATAAAAACACACTTAAGCAAACACTAGAACATATTTATTAAAAAACGTTTCGGTCCTAAGACCTTGTTCAAGGTCCCAAGACCGAAATGTTTTCTAATAAATATGTCCTTGTGTTTGCTCACTTGTCTTTTTAAACCATACTCATTAATAATATAATGGAGCATACACAAATGCTCTCCTTAATTTTTAAAGGGGTGGACTGGTAAGCCAGTGGAAGGCCTCGGTCTGATGACCAAAACCTCCAGCGGCGGGTCATCAGAAAACTTAAAACCCGCGTCGGAAACCCTTGCCCCGTTTCCCAAGGAATGTTACCTAAGCTTTACCTATTTCATAAAACCCTGAATTCTAATATACGCGACAGTCAGCTGTGACTCAAACGCGAGTGTGCGTGTCATGTTTGTTCCTGCGAGAAGCTTGTCCCAACATCGGGTAATGTATCTTGAGAAGTTTGTTCTCGCGTCAGATTGCGTATCGTAAGAAATTTGTACCCATGTCGAGTGATAGATCGTAAGATGTTTGTTCCTACGTACAGTGATAGATCGTAAGACGTTTGTTCCTACGTACAGTGATAGATCGTAAGACGTTTGTTCCTACGTACAGTGATAGATCGTAAGACGTTTGTTCCTACGTACAGTGATAGATCGTAAGAAGTTTGTTCTTACGTACAGTGATAGATCGTAAGAAGTTTGTTCCTACGTACAGTGATAGATCGTAAGACGTTTGTTCCTACGTACAGTGATAGATCGTAAGACGTTTGTTCCTACGTACAGTGATAGATCGTAAGACGTTTGTTCCTACGTACAGTGATAGATCATAAGACGTTTGTTCCTACGTACAGTGATAGATCGTAAGACGTTTGTTCCTACGTACAGTGATAGATCGTAAGACGTTTGTTCCTACGTACAGTGATAGATCGTAAGACGTTTGTTCCTACGTACAGTCATAGATTAAGACGTTTGTTCCACGACAGTGATAGATCATAAGACGTTTGTTCCTACGTACAGTGATAGATCGTAAGAAGTTTGTTCCTACGTACAGTGATAGATCGCAAGACGTTTGTTCCTACGTCAAACGAAGTATCGTGACGAATATTTCTTAGTTTTTCATCACACGTACTAAAGATCCTATAATACGTTTAAAAATTAACGTATCGAGTGTTTATTTAAAACCACTGAAGCAGTGCTTTAATTAAACCCATCACGATAAAATCGTCCCTAACAAATCAGGAATCGAGGCTTTTAAGAGCAAAACAAAAAAAAAAAAAAGGCTCAACGCTTGTTAAAAAGAAATTAGGAAAATGGCTAAGAGCTTCCGTGAAAATAGATGGCAGCTGCTGCTGCTGCTGCTGCGTTAAAGTTAATCCACGCTAATTTTTGTAGCTCTCCTCTTCCCCTCCCCCCATCCTTACCCTCCCATTCTTTCCTCCCATTCTTTATCTTTCATTGCCTCTACTGGAGTCAGTCTCCCAGCTCAGGCTGACACTACTGGAGTCAGTCTCCCAGCTCAGGCTGACACTACTGGAGTCAGTCTCCCAGCTCAGGCTGACACTACTGGAGTCAGTCTCCCAGCTCAGGCTGACACTACTGGAGTCAGTCTCCCAGCTCAGGCTGACACTACTGAGTCAGTCTCCCAGCTCAGGCTGACACTACTGGAGTCAGTCTCCCAGCTCAAGGCTGACACTACTGGAGTCAGTCTCCCAGCTAGGCTGACACGTACACTGTTGAGCACGTCTACTGATGATAGCAGGTGACACAGTTTGCTTTTATTCCCACTGTGTAGCAGTACACTGTGTAGCAGTACACTGTGTAGCAGTACACTGTGTAGCAGTACACTGTGTAGCAGTACACTGTGTAGCAGTACACTGTGTAGCAGTACACTGTAGCAGTACACTGTAGCAGTACACTGTGTAGCAGTACACTGTGTAGCAGTACACTGTGTAGCAGTACACTGTGTGCAGTACACTGTGTAGCAGTACACTGTGTAGCAGTACACTGTGTAGCAGTACACTGTGTAGCAGTACACTGTGTAGCAGTACACTGTGTAGCAGTACACTGTGTAGCAGTACACTGTGTAGCAGTACACTGTGTAGCAGTACACTGTGTAGCAGTACACTGTGTAGCAACACACTGTGTAGCAACACACTGTAGCAACACACTGTGTAGCAGTACACTGTGTGGTCACCCTTACTGTGTTCCACGGTGGCCTTCCTTTCTTCCTCTCACCATGGCCAACTTTCCTCCCACTGTGGCCATCTTCCCTCACCATCTGCTCCTAAGCAGTATATTACCTGCTGGAACAGGACTCTATAAAAACAATGAATTTTGCTTAAAATTCCACAAATTGCTTGATTATAATTTTATCAGGAGTGTCTGGTGTCGCTCGGTGCTTCTCGTCTGGCGTCCTCCTTCAATTTTGCAAGTTCAGACTTTAGTACTTTTGTGTATATAGTGTATATGTATACATATGTATACGTGGAGAAGGTTTCGGAGATCAACGCCCCCATGGCAAGGTCCGTGACCAGGCCTCGTGGTGGATCAGGGCCTGATCAACCAGACTGTTACTGTTGGCCGTATGTAAACCGACGTACGAACCACAGCCCGGCTGATCAGGTGCTGACTTTAGGTGTCTGTCCAGCGCCTTCTTGAAGACAGCCAGGAGTAGCTCGTACGTTGCAATGGAGGAGGATAAGAAAGCTAGTAGTGCAATCTGGGAAGATTTACATACAGTGAACCCTCGGTTTTCGTTCACTTCTAAACTCGAACAATTATGTAAGTATATTTTTGTAAGAGCTTTTGCAAGTGCATTTTTGGGTGTCTGAAACGACTAATCTAATTTACATTTGTCCTTATGGGAACAAATTCGTTCGGTAACGGCACTCAAACAGCATTCTGGAAAGAATTTTCAACGAAAACCGAGGGTCCACTGTACTTCCAACCCCCCCAAACCTGACTTGAAGTGAGGTTTGCAACCACTGTTCATTTGTAAGGGAAAGATTTAGTACACACTCTAGCATGGTCTTTACGAGGGAGTCATATTTCTTGAATTTCGGACTGCTGAAGGCTGGGGAGCATCTCAAGGAGCAGGTAAATTTGGGGAGGGACAAACATCTGGTGGGTAGGTAGAAGGCACCATGTGTATCATCGTCTTTCATTCTGTCTTCCATCGTCCCGAATTCTAGAATTCAGGATCGTTGGCTCGTGCTCCTCGTAAAACGGCACTAATAATCTAATTGGCACGACATTATATATATAATGTCGTGCCGAATAGGTAAAAACCTGCTAATTTTGGTTTAAATAGCAACGTTTTTCTTGCCGAATAAGGCAAGAGAAAATTTGTGTATGCAATAATTTCGCAAAAATCATTCTGAACCTAACGAGAAAAATATACGTATTTCATTGCGTTTGTTTATTATTATTGTAAACTTGACTAAAATGTATTTAGTTGGATTAGGCTTAATTAAATTGCTCTTGTTATAATAAGGTTAAGTTTTCTAAGGTTTTTTTGTTACAAAATTATTAATTTTTACTTTAACATAAATGAAAAAATATATTTTAAAACGCATAAGAGAAAATTTTAGAAAGGACTTAATTTTAAAAGAGTTCTTGTTAATTGACCAATTTTACCTATTCGGCACGACATATCTTATATATGCAGAACAACCACTGTGAAAAATATGAACTTCCAAATGCTTTCGTGATTTCTCACATTATCGAGGAATTTTAAAAATAAAATATTTAGCAGAAGGCATATAAGGGAGAAATTACACCTCAGAAACATATTGAAATTACTAAAATAGATGAGAAGATGGGGGGGAGGGCATTGAAAATACTTAAACAAAAATTATTCCTTTAATCAGGCTATTCCATCAGAATGGAAGGCAAGTATGTTATATCATTGCTATAATAAACTCAGAAGAAATTGTAATGAACTCAAAAATAAACTAAAAAGAAAAATTAGATAATCTAACTGAAAACAGCACCCAGAAAGGGTGGTCTTTCGCTACAGAGTAATCTCAGGTAATTCAAGGTCACGACCTAGAAAACTGGTAACAAGGGCGAGTTATCTCTGTGCTACCCATGTATCGAGCATCGCTCATCGGACACGGGAAATAAAAGCTGAATCTGATAGTTTATGTCCAACGTTCAGAGTTCCTAAGGTATGATTTGTAAGTGGATTTCTGATGAACCACTTTTATTTGAGACGATTTTTTGGTCCTTCGTTACAGAAGAACCTCAAGGCCTCGTATATTACATTAGCATGTGTTAATCTCCTTGGGTTTAGTCGTGACCTGTGCTTTGGGATCGACTACTTTGTCTTACACGTGTGTAAATCACCGAGTTATAACCCGACACAGCCAATCAGAGGAAATAAGTTACTTTTTATTTTAGTTTTTTTTGGGCTATCCTTGGTAATTTACACATTGTGAGACGACTGTAGTCCAAAAATTGTGTGGCTGTGTCTGAAGAAACTTACTTTCTTACTCGTAAGTTGAAAAATACACACAAATGCAGTATAGTGCCAACCTATATTGACTACGTTTCGTCCATTAATTGAAGACTAAAAAAAAACAATCTTTTTTTTTAGTCTTCTATTTTTTTTCCTTCAACGTTTTTTTTAGACTATGATTCTTCTTATTCTTTATTATTGAATTTATCTCTTCTTATTCTTCGACTTCTACTTTTTATTATCCAACTCTCATTTTGTTTTCACATATTATTGTTTATCTAGTGTATTTCTTCCTCAGTCCTTACTCACCATCTCATATTCTCAACTACTCATCGTATTACTCAGCTGAGTCCACACAGTATATTACACAGGTGTCAGTGAGGCTTCACAGCTGCCTGCCTCTCCTCAACACTGTTTTATATCCTTGTTAAGACTCCTTCATGTCTCCTTCCTCGCTAGTCCCCGTAAGTATTTCTCTCTCTCTCTCTCTCTCTCTCTCTCTCTCTCTCTCTCTCTCTCTCTCTCTGACTAGCTTGCTTCGTGACTGGTTAGCTAGCTTGCTACTTTCCTTGCTACTTTCCTTGCTACTTTCCTTGCTACTTTCCTGAGTGACTTGCTGCCTGCTTGCCTGCAAGGCTGGCTGCCTGCCTGCCTGCTTGCCTGCAAGGCTGGCTGCCTGCCTGGTTGACATGGAGCTCTGGGAGAGGCAGCCTGGTAATTGAGACCATGAATTCGTGATCCACCACTGGTGTGGATTATCCATGCTGGAGTTTTACACCATCGCCTGACGGATCTGCGCCGCTATTTGCTGCCCGATAAATTGCCCGGGGACTGATGGATCTTCTAGGGATATGCGTTCCCCTGCTATATTACGTGGCCCTCGATGCACTTGGTGGGCTATATTCTCCCGATATATTACTTGTACTTGGTGGGTCTTTGGATGGGGGAATAGGAGGGGATATTTTCTCATGCTATATAACTTCGCTCTTGATAGACTTCGGCTATATTCTCACTTTGTGGAGCTTTGGGGGTATATAACTATGAACTACATCGTTGTTTTTCATTTGCTTAGGGCTATTTTGTCACGATATATTAGTTGTGCTTGATACAACTCTGGAATGAGGGCCTTGGGATATACGACTTGACACTAGTGATGCGCGTTGCTATTTTTTCTATATAATGCCAGCTAATAGGGACCTCAGTTGTGGAATGGTGTACGTATAAGTATTCTACTCAACATGTTTTATTTTCACATTGTGTCATTACCCTGGATTTTTACAATGAGTGGGAAACGTCCGGTGATTAACTTGTGAAGTCACAGCCTTAAAGCTCATTCTCAATCCCTCCATTTGTGAAATAACCACAACAAACCAGGAAATAATTACAGCTGTGTGAACGATCCTTCCTGAAGCCTCAGCTACCACCACGTCCAAGGGCATCCTATTGGAAGCACCGCTGGATCATCAGGCCATCGACACAGTCCTCAAGAACAAACTGAATGACCTGAAGATAATGGAGGAGAGAAGAAGTGATCTGGATGCCCACGACGCCCTGTATCTCCTCATAAGGTGTCTAACTTTTGCCAAGAATAATTTCTTGAAGTGTGTACCCTCCATTGACAAGCCAACACTCAGTGAATATGACGCACTCCTGAGATCTATCTTTAGAAAGGCACTGAAAAATCACCAATAGGATGAAGCAACTCTCCCAGTGCGACTGGGAGGTATAGGGGTGCACAAGGCAACGCAGGAAGCATTGCCTGCATTTCTGTCCTCGTGCATGACTTTCAGTGAACAAGTAAAGGATATTGTACCCGAACCCTTGAGAGGTGTTGTAGGAACTCACGACTCAAAGTTCATCGGAGCAGCCACACAGTGGGACAGTCTTGCAGACTCTTAAAGAAGATTAGCTTCTTCCAAAGAGCACAAACAGTCTCACTGGGACAAACCGATCATGGAAAAAGTCGCCGACACAATGCTCACCAACGCTTCAGGAAAGGACAAAGCTCGTCTCCTAGCGGTGAAGGCACCACATTCAGGAGATTTCGTTTTACAGAAACCAAGGACCCCAGAGTGGCTAGCTTTCTCTTTCAGAGACTCAGCGTCGCGATCGAGAGGGAAAATGCCTGCACTATTCTGGGCACGCGGCCCACCGCCGGGGAGCTGGATGAAGTATCTGAGATGTCATTCATGTCGTTCTCCTTTCCATTGTATCTCTGTTAGAGTATTTTGATTATAAATAAAGTTCGCATAGAATATAAAGAGTGGTGAACAACAGTCAAGGACCAGGTAATCAGGCTGAGGAAGGAAGGAGGGGAGGTCACAAGAAATGACCGTGAAGTGTGTGAGGAGCTCAACATGAGATTCAAAGAAGTGTTCACAGAGGAGGTAGAAGGGCCAATAATAATTTTAATTTCTACAAGTATATAGTACGTCATTGATGTCAGCTAGGCTTGTATACCTTGTACATGTACTTGTAGAAATGAAGATTATTATATTATTGTATTATTATATTATACAACTTATACAGCGTAGAAGATCCCTTAAGTACGTTTATCTCTTCTCTGATGATGAGGGTCCCCAGTTCAGTTCTAGAGGTGATACCTCCCTCGAGATAATATTTATATAATATATATATATATATATTATAGTATACACACGTCCCTAATAGGTGTATGTTTCTGTGTATATGCACTTTGCTTTAGTCCCTATTTAAGGGACTTCTGGAGAGCAGATTAAATACAGTCTTAACGCTCGTGTGGTAGGTACGGTTATAAACCCAGTTAATTAACCATCACTGTAACAATGTCAGCAGTGTTCTGTCTTAGATGTCACTGTCAGCGGTCACAATGTCATGTTTTGCTTTGCTGTCATGTTTTCAATCTCCACCAGCAGTCAGTGTCAGCATTCAACGTGGTAGTAGTCACCGTGACTGCAGTAACTGTCAGCAGCGACCGTGGCAGTACTCCCCGTGGCAACACACACCGTGGCAACACACACCGTGGCAACACACACCGTGGCAACACACACCGTGGCAACACACACCGTGGCAGCAGACACCGTGGCTGCAGTGACACCAGTCCTCGAATATTTTTTTCCTTTCAAGGAAGGAAAGGCAGCAGAATTTATGGATGATGACTATGAACGCAGATGAGCTCCAGAGAGACCCATTAAGCTTCCCCAACCCTCATACTCCAGCATCCTGGATCCTAGAGGGTCATCTCAAGCTCCACTTGTTCCTCTTCCTCCTCTTCCTCGTCCTCCTTTTCCTCTTCCTTCTCTTTCACCTCCATTTTTTCCACGACTATTCTGTTTTACAGACCTGCAGGACTGACCTGTGCCAGCAACAGCCGGTAAAAAGTCACAGGATTTCACTAAAGAAAGGAAATCAGTCAACGTAAATATGTGTATTTTCAGTCAGTCTCCAAGAATTCACATTATATACAAATGCACAGTGGTTTAGCACAATCTAGAGTAACGCAGTGACAATGTGTAAACACTAGATAACAAGGATATCAAATATGAGGTAAATGGTTGATAAAGTAAGTCTGAGTAGCTGAACCCGTTACAATAGTTGGGGTGAGTCAGCTATGAAACTTCCCCTTTTCATGGTCAGAGCGCCGCGGCGCCCTTGGCAGTCACCAGGCCATCTAGGGTCATACGTTACCACTACATGATGTTGGTGACCACACTTCTAGCTGGCAAGACAGCTACGGGACTGATGGTATTGTGTGTACTGAGTGATGGTTCTTACCCAGTGCGCGCAACACTCCCATCCCCAAAACTCTGTTTGTACTTTTGAGAACCCAAAGGATCCCAATGGAAATGTCACTTGGACTTTTTTGGGGGGTTATGCTAGGTAATTTACACTATATATGATCATTGTACTTATGTGTAGCTGTGCCTAAATAAACTTACTAGTATTGGTCCTAAGAGCAAAATGCGGTCATGGCATAAATATGAAAGCTAGAGAGCCCACCTCAACCCACCCAGGCTGGCAGAGTGCACCATAGAAAATAAATTTAATCAGACACAACTGTCAATGTCCACTCGGAACGCTAGGTGAAGGTCTGACATTCTTCTGTCGGTAGCAGAATAACAATCACGTAAAAAAACACCGTAATGGGTGAGGGGGGGGGAGGGAGGAACTTGCTTACGATTTTCGTTCACACAGACTAATAAAACAATAAATAATTCCAGAAAAGGGCGTTGACAAGGAGGTCATTATTATAGCAATATGCGAGATTTTTCAAAAGCTTTGTCAAACCATTAAGGCTTGACAAAGCTCCTGGAGAGCGAAACATTGCCACAAAATGTCGCATTAGTTACATGTGTGTCCTTTTACCTAACATTACTGTAAAGGTGACAGTCACCATGGTTTATATATTATATATATATATATATATATATATATATATATATATATATATATATATATATATATACACACACACACACTCAGTACATGATCTTTATAAGCAAGTCATGTACTTAGCTAGTCTCTCTCTCTCTCTCTCTCTCTCTCTCTCTCTCTCTCTCTCTCTGACAAGGATTTATGGCCCTGATAGGATTCTCAAGAGTAAAGCGTATAATTAGGAGACTGAGAAAACACTGTATGTGTGTTTCCAGTGAATGCTTGCCCCTGCGACGCCAGGAGCAGCCGAGGGTTGCCCTTGCGACGCCAGGAGCAGCCGAGGCTTGCCCCTGCGACGCCAGGAGCAGCCGAGGCTTGCCCTGCGACGCCAGGAGCAGCCGAGGCTGCCCTGCGACGCCAGGAGCAGCCGAGGCTTGCCCCTGCGACGCCAGGAGCAGCCGAGGCTGCCCCTGCGACGCCAGGAGCAGCCAAGGCTTGCCCCTGCGACGCCAGGAGCAGCCAAGGCTGCCCTGCGACGCCAGGAGCAGCCGAGGCTTGCCCCTGCGACGCCAGGAGCAGCCGAGGCTTGCCCCTGCGACGCCAGGAGCAGCCGAGGCTTGCCCCTGCGACGCCAGGAGCAGCCGAGGCTTGCCCCTGCGACGCCAGGAGCAGCCGAGGCTTGCCCCTGCGACGCCAGGAGCAGCCGAGGCTAGCACAGCATTGATCAGAAGGTTGAAGCCGGTGCAAGTGAAGCACAAAAACAGCTAGACATGTTTAGCTCGCTGCTCGTTCACACGATGGTATCCCTGTATCCCATAAACCCAGCCTTGTCTACCTCAGTGGAAACTCTCTCTCGCATAAGTTTCTAATGTAGTTAAATTCCAGCACTGAAAAATCGAGGCTAACCAGAAGAGACCTTGAGAAATTATCACATGAAAGTTAATAGCCATCAATAAAAAAAAAATTAAATTTTGGTCTTCCGCTATTTACGATAAACCGGCTTTTAAAGTTTAATAATCAGTCAGAAGAGTTATTCTCTAGTTATAGAACAAAACACACAAGAGCACTTTAAATCCGAAGCCACTGAGGCAGTCAAAAAAATCGCATTAAAAAAAAGTATTTTGGTTTTTCCAAATATAGTCAATAAAACAGGAATATCTGTCACTACTGTCCATATTTAATCATAAACAATCTCTTTATTTACGATGCGCCAGTCAGGTGAGGCATTGTACAGTTATTGCATGAAAATCAGCAATGGACGCCATCGCTTTTAGTTTGAAGGCGATCAGAAGAGACATTATGTAGTTATTGCTCCGAATCAAGCTAAAAAAAAGGAACACGTTCAATAGACGAACACTTAGTTTTCATGACCCTTACGGTTTTAAAGCTTGGTTATGATTATAATTATATACCACCTAAAAATATAATCGGAACCTACACACTCCAGTAACAGTCGCGGTCTCCTAAGTACCACACACGAGTGTTACGTGTGCTACGTGAAGAATTACGCACACATGTGCAACATCTGGGTATCTTTATTCATAGACGTTTCGCCCTCCAGTGGCTTTATCACTACAGATACCAGAACAATAGAGGGAAGACGGTAGAACTACAGCCTCTATTTGGTTACGGTACGGAAACAAAAAAAAACGCAAGTGGTCTAGCGTATATAGGTGCATGTACGTTGTCATGGTTACATCACCTGCGTTGAAAATTTGAAGCCTGTCAGGGGAAGGGGGGTGAGAGTTTTCAGTTATAAATGAAATCTGTGAGAAAATTAATGAAACTCTGGTAAGGGAAGGAGATAATGAAGGAGGAGGAGAAAAATTAAAGTTAAAGAAAAAAGCAACAGCAACAATAACAATGAACAAGGAGAACAACAATAAGGAAAATAAAAATAAGAAAGAAGTGAACAAGAGAAAGAAGAATGGTAAGGAAAGGAGACACAGTTAAAGTGAGGAAGATGTGAAGATGGTCGTAAAGATAAGGGAAGAGAGACACCCCCTGGGTGGACGGTGCTTGGGGGAGGGTAAGACACCCCCTGGGTGGACGGTGCTTGGGGGAGGGTAAGACACCCCTGGGTGGACGGTGCTTGGGGGAGGGTAAGACACCCCTGGGTGGACGGTGCTTGGGGGAGGGTAAGACACCACTGGGTGGGAGGCGGGTCGTGGCTCTGGGACACTCCCGGTGGTAGGAGGAGGTTGGGAGTTAGGGAGACGGTGTAGGATTTACTAGCGAGGAGGGAGTCGAGAATCACAGAGCCGTGTCTGTAAGGGTTTGCTTGCCAGAAGCAAAGGAAGAAATAGCGAGTAGTGTTGCAAAAATATACAGTTACATACGACAAAATGTAGATATTGACAAGGCAGATGTAGATATTGACAAGGCAAATGTAGATATTGACAAGGCAAATGTAGATATTGACAAGGCAGATGTAGATATTGACAAGGCAGATGTAGATATTGACAAGGCAGATGTAGATATTGACAAGGCAGATGTAGATATTGACAAGGCAAATGTAGATATTGACAAGGCAAATGTAGATATTGACAAGGCAAATGTAGATATTGACAAGGCAAATGTAGATATTGACAAGGCAAATGTAGATATTGACAAGGCAAATGTAAGATGTATTGACAAGGCAAATGTAGATATTGACAAGGCAAATGTAGATATTGACAAGGCAAATGTAGATATTGACAAGGCAAATGTAGATATTGACAAGGCAAATGTAGATATTGACAAGGCAAATGTAGATATTGACAAGGCAAATGTAGATATTGACAAGGCAAATGTAGATATTGACAAGGCAAATGTAGATATTGACAAGGCAAATGTAGATATTGACAAGGTAAATGTAGATATTGACAAGGTAAATGTAGATATTGACAAGGTAAATGTAGATATTGACAAGGTAAATGTAGATATTGACAAGGTAAATGTAGATATTGACAAGGTAAATGTAGATATTGACAAGGTAAATGTTGATATTGACAAGACGTTCTTTGAATGTTTGACTATTCTCATTTTTTTTCAGTACTTGGGCGTTCATGAACAACAAAATATAAATCTATTCATCATGCATTGATGTTATCTATTAGTAACACTACGAAGGACATTTTTTTAAGTGGTATTAAGATAAAAACGTGAAAGGCTCTCTTCTCACTCTCCATTCTCTAAAGCATATATACTTCCTGTAGAGCTACGTATGAGAAAGAATATATGACCTCGTTATTCTACTACCACAACTATAACAAACTAATAATACTATTGTCATTATTATAAATAAAAGTAGGATTTTTTTTAATATATTTCGGAGTAGTGGACATCATGTACCTATTGTTGTGAACCTTTAACGTGGTATATTTGGGGAATCTTAAATATGTGAGGAGACAGAATTACCACAGCTGAGGTAAACTTCTCCATTTTACCTTTTCCACACATTTCGGAGTCACCATTTTTTTCAATCAATAATATAAAAATAGGAACACCATTATCAAAGAAGCTCCCACCAAATATATTAATGGTCAATTTAGAACAGTGTTAAGAAGCCATGAAAGTGAACTACGCATATAGCCCAACAATGGTGCAGTAATACGCATGACAGGTCTACAAACATGATTCGTAAACTCACGCATTAAATCAAACTAGTAGGTCTACCAGCTGTGTAGAAGTGGTCGAGATATACAACTGAGGTTTTATTTTTGCTTTGTAAAGAGATTCGGAGATGATTATTTTTAGTCTCTATGTTGTTGAAGCCAAGATTATGGAGGTAAGAGGGTGATTAGTGGCAGTGATCTCTAATTAAAGAGGAAGGTGGTTTAATGGTAGGCCAGTAAGGAAAGAGGCTCGTATTTGTTGCGACATGCAAGTTTCATGACGTATTGCCAATGTATCAAAGCATTGCAGTTGCAATACTTAACCCACCTGACACCACCAGACGTGGGATCACGAGGTAAACCATCCATGTGTCCTAAATAGTTTTGAAGACTGACAAGCAACATTTGGGAGTCTTTATCGTGGAACCAAAAAGATTTCCAAATATTGCACAAGTGTCTCTCATTGTTCATTGTAAAGTGTTCATACATACTCCTCAAAAAAAAGTTCGAATATTATTTTGATTAGAAAATAAATATTGTAAGTTTGTCTTCAAAGGAATACTTCAGTATATTACGATTTTCTTCATGAATATGTAAACTCGTATTTCCTAAGCCTAATGAAGTATGTATTCTTATGGAATGAATGACAATAAAACGCGTGATTGTAAATATGAAGAAAAAAAAATACCACAATGAAAATAGGAAATAAAACCTGAGCTCTTCCACGTGCCTATACGTGAAGATGTGTGTAAACCCATGAAAAACCTCAGGTTTCATTTCCTATTTTCTCTGTGGTATTCTTTTTTCTTCCCTATGGAATGCTTAACTTATATTGGCGTCCAAATAAATTTGTCAAAAAATATATAGTGAGGGAGGCTTTTTATGAAAAATTACTTAGAAAGTGGTTAATTTCGAAATCAAAGATATAACTTAAATACCTTCAACGCTGTTAACCTGTGTTCAATTTTTTTTATTTTAAAAAATTCGTGACAAAAACTAAGACAAATTTAGGGATTAAAGTATTCTCGTCTTTAGGTGAACAGGTGGATTGCTACTTTAATGACCCTCATGTAGTCGATAGGGTTTAAACGTAGTTGCCAATTAACCTCTTTGTTTCTGTCTGTCTCTCTCCCTCTCGTACGTAATTCCTTTAATGTTTGACAAAATTCGAGTCATCGTAACAAATATCCCAGAATATCTCTCAACATCCCCACAACGTGAGAACTGTAACAACGAAAAGCAACAAACAATTTCACAGTACCTTGCTCAACCCAACAACAACAACAAAGGACAAATAACACGGCAATAGCGAGCATTGTATTTCCCCGAGACGAGAGAATGAGACTCCGGAGAGAACTGGACACATCAAAGACTAAGACTATGGAACTAGAGGAGATATTGGTCTGGATATTGAAAGACCCGAGCTACAACTCTCTGCAGACTGACATTTGCCCAGTTATCTGCCTATGTTCATGTTTATTTCCCCTTACTAAGTTGGCTATCTATCCTCCTTTCTAGCTGTCTATCCGCCTTTCTATTCCCCTGTCTATCTGTTTAGCTACTGTCCCTTCTACCCAACAATCTAGCAAATTACCTACGAGTAAACCTGCCTATCAACTCGCCTGCTGGCTTGTCTCTGTATTATGTACTTGCTCTCTCTCTCTCTCTCTCTCTCTCTCTCTCTCTCTCTCTCTCTCTCTCTCTCTCTCTCTTCTCTTCTCTCTCTCTCTTCTCTCTTCTCTCTCTTCTTCTTCTCTCTCTCTCGCTATCCCTCTCCTCCCTCCCTCCCTCTTTCTGTGCGTTTTAAGAGTAGAAAAGGTGAATAATGTGAAAAAAAAAGCTTGTAAAAGAGCGAGGCGACAATAGACGGTGTTAAGGTCACAGCTTCCACAGTGTTCCTGGGAGAGAAAGATAAAAGTTGTAACAGGTGGGGTCGATACCGCAGCTTCCAGGGGAGTTACGACTCAAATAATCTCTACTGAAATACAGAGAAATTACACAAGTCTGGGGAAAGTTTTAAAAAAATCAGGACCCTTTCGGGGAAGTAAAATGCTCGTGATCCAAGGAATGACCCTTGAATATAATCATAATAATAATAATAATACTGTAATAGTAATAAAACTCGCATGACGTTTCGGCCAGACTTCATAATGGATCAAGAGGGAGCAAAACATCGTCTTGTTCCTACATCTACTTTTGTACATGTAGGAACAAGTAATACAAGAGGCAAGTCAAGAGGAGGTCATGGAGAAACAAGTCCATCTACAAGTAACTTTAACAAGAGAAGAGTTATGCCGACAAGGATATATAGACAACATGCAGAACAAACTATCTGACACTACATCTCGCTCAACCCTGAGCGAAACGTAGACTCAACAAAATCTTCTTCTGGACACTTTGTCTTGATAACTGCAAGAAAATGTTAATTATCTCTAGTGGAACACCAAAGTTTTGGTGTAAACAGTCGAATCTCCAGAACAATTATTGAATAAATGCATTAAGACATGTACCTACGGGTTTAGCGCTCCCCAATGATTGTAATAATAATTAAGATATGTAATAGATCAATACATTAAATAAGTTTTTTTGGGAGTACAGCTTCAGCAGACCTGAAAGTCTGCCACTACAGATGGTCTCTACATTACTGGAGCGAAACTTGCTAAATTTAGACGAATGAATCATGATCCAGGGAGAAGCGAAACGTCGTCTAGTTTCTATTTCCAATATATGGATTAGTTGTGATTTGTTTCCTACTTATTGTGAATATTTACATTTGTGATTTTTTTTTTTACTGCCCACGATACTGTAACTTGTTATTGTTTTGGTGGGAAACAAGAGAGGGAGAGGATGAGGGTGAGAGAGAGAGGGTGAGAGAGAGAGAGAAAGTGAGAGAGAGAGGGTGAAAGTGTGTTCCTTCTCTCCCTAAGCTGTCGTCACCCACACCACCAGAAGGTTTGGTCAATATTATTAAAAAAAAAAAGGAAAATTTCCAGAGTGGAGGAATTCTAGCAAGTTGTCAGCTGGCGCCAGAAAGGACAAGGAAATTTAGATTGCTTGTCGAAGCTCACTTTTCTCCCAAAATTTTAGGACTTTTCCCGATATTCTTGAAAAAAGTTGATACATTGGGATATACGAGACTTGTTTTGTGTATTAGAATTGTAGATCAGTGTTCAGTTGTGTACCGTTTAGTAAGTGACAAGGGAAGTTTAAGATTATATTAGACCACGATGATGGTGACGCTGAGATGGAGGGAAGGAGAGGAGGGGGGCAGGAGGGGAGAGGGCAGGAGGAAGGAGGGGGGCAGGAGGGAAGGAGGGAGGGCAGGAGGGGAAGGAGGGAGGGCAGGAGGGAAGGAGGGAGGACAGGAGGGGAAGGAGGGAGGGAGGGAGGGCAGGAGGGGAGGGAGGGAGGGCATGAAGGAAGGAGGGAGGGCAGGAAGGGAAGGAGGGAGGGCAGGAAGGGAAGGAGGGAGGGCAGGAAGGGAAGGAGGGAGGGCAGGAGGGAAGAGGGAGGGCAGGAGGGGAGGGAGGGAGGGCAGGAGGGAAGGAGGGCAGGAGGGGAGGGAGGGAGGGCAGGAGGGAAGGAGGGAGGGAGGGCAGGAGGGGAAGGAGGGAGGGAGGGCAGGAGGGGAGGTATGGAGGAAGGGAGGTATGAAGGAAGGGAGGGAGGAAGGATAGAAGGGAGGTATGGAGGGAGGAAGGAAGGGAGGTATGGAGGGAGAGTGTGAGTGAGAGTATGAGAGTGTGAGTGAGAGTATGAGAGTGTGAGTGAGAGTATGAGAGTGTGAGTGAGAGTATGAAAGTGTGTGATAGTATGAGAGTGTGAGTGATAGTATGAGAGTGTGAGTGAGAGTATGAGAGTGTGAGTGAGAGTATGAGAGTGTGAGAGTATGAGAGTGTGAGTGAGAGTATGAGAGTGTGAGTGAGAGTATGAGAGTGTGTGTGAGTGTATGCGTGTGTGTTTGGTTGATGATGCGAGTTGCGTTGTGTGTTGTACTCACCTAGTTGTGGTTGCAGAGGTCGAGTCACCGCTCCTGGCCCCGCCTCTTCCCTGGTCGCTACTAGGTCCACTCTCTCCCTTCTCCATGAGCTTTATCGAACCTCTTCTTAAAGCTATGTATGGATCCTGCCTCTACTACCTCACTCTCCAGATTGCTCCACTTCCTGACAACCCTGTGTTAGTTAGTTACCATTTTGTCCTAGGCACATGTCAATTAGACACTAGGCCTGTTGTATGTATGTGTGTGTATGTGTGTGTGAAACATGAAATGTTTCTGCCCAGGTGAACGCCCTCGTGTGAAGAAGGCTTACCACTGCACCGGGTGTGTGTGTGTGTGTATGTGTGTGTGTGTGTGTGTGTGTGTGTGTGTGTGTGTGTGTGCGTGCGTGCGTGCGTGCGTATGCTTCACCCCAGGAGAAAGAGGATCGTATGTATGTCTCAGCGGACGGAGGATCGAGCCTCTACCACCCCAGTGAATTACCCTTCCGGGTTAGTGCTTAATATTATCAGATGATCATGATGATGATAGTGATGATGATGATAGTGATGATAAAAATCTCGTACTGAGACAAAACTTATTTTTTTTTTACGAGAGATTAACATTATGGACTGATTTTCACATATTGTGTTTTTAATGTTCTTCCCCCTCCTTCCCTCCATCCTTCCCTCCCTCCCTCCCTCCCTCCCTCTTTCTTACAAATATCCTTTCCCCCTCCTTCTTCCACTTCTTCACTTTTCTTCTTTCCTCCATCCCTCACACCCCATTCTTCTCTTTCCTCACACATTCCAGTTCCCACTTCGCTCACCCGCATTCTCCTTCTCTCCCTACCTCCATCCTCCTCTTCCTCTCCCTACCTCCCTCCTCCTCTTCCTCTCCCTACCTCCCTCCTCTTCCTCTCCCTACCTCCCACCTCCTCCTCTCCCTACCTCCCACCTCCTCCTCCTCCTTTCCCTACCTCCCACCTTCTCCTCCTCCTCCTCTCCCTACCTCCCACCACCTCCTCCTCCTTTCCCTACCTCCCACCTCCTCCTATCCCTACCTCCCACCTCCTCCCTCCTCCTCCTCTCCCTACCTCCCACCTCCTCCTCCTCCTTTCCCTACCTCCCACCTCCTCCTTTCCCTACCTCCCATCTCCTCCTCTCCCTACCTCCACCTCCTCCTCCTCCTCCTTTCCCTACCTCCCACCACCTCCTCCTCCTCTTCTCCCTACCTCCCACCTCCTCCTCCTCCTCCTTTCCCTACCTCCCACCTCCTCCTCCTCCTTTCCCTACCTCCCACCACCTCCTCCTCCTTTCCCTACCTCCCACCTCCTCCTCCTCCTCCTCTCCCTACCTCCCACCTCCTCCTCCTCCTCCTCTCCCTACCTCCCACCTCCTCATCCTCCTTTCCCTACCTCCCACCTCCTCCTTTCCCTACCTCCCACCTCCTCCTCCTTTCCCTACCTCCCACCTCCTCCTCCTCCTTTCCCTACCTCCCACCTCCTCCTCCTCCTTTCCCTACCTCCCACCTCCTCCTCCTCCTTTCCCTACCTCCCACCTCCTCCTCCTCTCCCTACATCCCTCCTCCTCTCCCTTCCTCCCATTCACCCTCATCTTCCTTCCTCCCTCCTACTACCTCTTCTCTTTCCTTCTTTCACACTCCCTCATCTTCCACTCCCTCCCTCATTTCACCATACCTCCCTTTCTCACAGAATGTTCCTTCTTTTTCACTTCGATTTTTACCGCCAGGTGTAATGCCTCGCACACCTGGCTAGTATTCTCACGCCCTCTGGCTATTTCCCACGCCATTTAATAATTTTACACAGCCTCTGATTACTGAGTATTTCCTGTGGCCTCTACTTATATTCAGCGCTTCTGAGAATTCCCCCATGCACGTTATTTTCAATATTCTTTGATTATATCGTACATTCTTTGTTATTGTCTACGTTCTATGATTATTTTCCCCACGTAATGTGATCAATTCCTCATGCTCTCTGATTCCCCACTTTCGTTATTTTCCAAGTGTTCTTTGATTATTTCCATTTTTTTTTTCATCCTTTCTCTCGCTCTTTGATTATTTTAGTACTCGTCCTCGCCTGCTTGGATTTGAAAACTCTTGCTTTCCCCTTCCCCACCTCGCCCACCCTACCCCAACCCACCACCAACCCACCACCAACCCACCACCATTACAATATCAGAGAAGCCCGATAATGTTTATTTCCACACTGCTGAAACCTTGTCCGGCGAACTCAAAGCTCAGGATCCGCCTGGCGGCTTCCACCTTGGAAACGGCTGTTTTAAATCCCAACTTATTATATATATATATATATATTATATATATATATATATATATATATATATATATATATATATATATATATATATATATATATATATATATATATATAATAGATCCTGATAGGCAATTCGCGGTGTTGGAAAGTGAATCTTGTTAGACGTACAGTAGAGCTGGTATTCGACTGATAGTGTGAAAAAATGGTCAGGTAGAGGGGTTGGGATGGTTGTTGAGAACGAGGGTTCGAAAGTGTCGTTGTTAAGAGAGTTCCTGAGAACGACAGGTCGAAGGTGATGTCCTTCAGAGGACTCTTGAGAACGACTGATCGGAGGTGTTTGTTTCATATCTAGTAAAAAATAAGGAAAACAAATAACCTCTCTTTGAAGTTAGTGTTTGTGATCACTGAAGAGTCTTACCCTGGCGGCGATGTGTCAATTGTACCCCCACTTGTCTTCTCTGCCTCCCGTGTCAACACTGCCTCCCGCTAACTCTGCCTCCCGTGTCAACACTGCCTCCCACTAACTCTGCCTCCCGTGTCAACACTGCCTCCCGCTAACTCTGCCTCCCATGTCAACAATGCCTCCCGCGTCAACTGCACTGATCGCGTAAGAGTGACTTATCCTGCCACAGTGTAAAATGCTCGCCTGTCGTCATGGTATTGTCACGAACACACAAATTCGAATGCAAAAATAAAATCACGTAAAGGGAGATACACTTCAATGCTTCCTGTGATTTGCTGACCGTGAGAAACTCGTAATACCGCCATTGCATTCGTAATGCAATACCGTGGCCAGAACAATTTATAAGTTTTCTTTTGCATTGCTAAAGAAGTTCACAACACAATATCGTGCCTAGAAATATTGATAACGCAATACCGTGGCCGGAACAATTCACAACGCACAATACCGTGGGTGGAACGATTCACAATACCGTAGGTGGAACAATTTACGACCCACAACACCGTGGGTGCAACAATTCACAACCCACAATACCGTGGGTGCAACAATTCACAACTCACAATACCGTGGGTGGAACAATTCACAACTCACCAACAGTATCTTATGAAGACAGTATTTTGTATAACTCCTACGGGTTATAGCGCTTCCCCCCGTTACTGCAATCTACCTACCTGGGTTTGGACAGTAAAATAAATATATTACAATATTCCCCTTCTTTTAAATAAGCATCATTTTCCACAAACTATACCTTTGGTGGCGTTCGAATCCGCGGGTTCGAACCCCACCCGTGGTATAGTTTGTTTGCAATCGTGTCATTACGATTTAGTGAGTCATCATTCTCCATAAATTGTAATTCCAGTATAGAATTTGAAATATTTTAAAAACTACAATACCTATTACATCAACTACTACAGCTGCTACAACCACTACAAAAATAACAAGAAAATCAACTACTTCACTAATATTACTACTATTATTACTATTATTGCGGCTGCACCTGCTATTATGCAAAACAACCACGGAGGGCGGGGAGTTGAATGATAGATCTAGGCCTTTCGTGTTGTGATCAACACATCAGGAGCTTGCAATGTTGCAGAAATGAGTAGGAAGTCCAGGAAGATCCGTTCAAGGGAGAGACTCTAGCTAGAATCTGTTGCCATTACTACTACTAGTAACACTACCACTACCTCGATAACAATAATTATAATTTTAAATATAATAGTAATAATAAATAATATATAACCCTTGATGGTTTAGTGCTTAGTTATAATAATATAATAGTATATAGGAGCAAGCATTCGCTGTACAGAAGGGGGTACGCATCGCGGCATTTAATATAGTGGGTTAGTAATTCAAATATCTCGGAAACTTTTAGTGATGTATATTAAACTCTCGCTTGAGCGGCAGGGGGTGGAGAGCTTGAGCGAGAGCGGAGAGCTTGAGTGCACGAAGAAGAGGGGGGTGGGGGCTTCCTTACTGCTGAATTCAGCAACTTAAGAGGCGGTGAGGTGAAGGAAGCTTGGCTTAGTACAGTGCTTCAGTGAAGTGACAGCAGAAGGTAAACAACACTAGCGAGTCGTAGTGGAAATAAGAGCTCAGCCCAAGAGATTGAGGCCAAGGTGGAACGGGCAAAGGAACGGACAAGTAGATGCCAATAAAAATTAAAGATCGTTAGCCTTTATTAAGTAGCTTCCGAAGGGATTTATTAGGTAGCTTCCGAAAGGGGTTTCTTTATTAGGTAGCTTCCGAAGGGGTCCCCTCCATGTAGGTAAAAGAATTTCATTTTTTCCCTTCCAAAGTCTTCGTTTATAACTTAGGAACGCCTCATCCGATCGGCTTCAAATTTTTAACACTGGTGTAACGTAACTAGCAATAGATTCAGTTGCACACGTGTCTCATTCATCAACTCATCGGTCTTATATACTAAGGGTACTAGTCCTTTTGCGTGCACCGATGTAGAAGGGGCTGGGACTGTGAGATACGGGGATACCTCTCCTGGATCGCGCAGCGGTCGAAACGTATCTAGCATTGACTTGATCAAGCATGATAAAGATTTTGTGTGTGCTCTTCCGGCTGTAGTCTGTTTACCACCAGCGGACACGTCTAGGACACAGCCGCTGTGTACAGCGAGTGTCTCCACAGCCCCGCACACATGTTATGCATACAAAACAACCAATTACAATAGCACAGATTGAATCACAGCCTCCACGTCTCTTAGTTACAGATCCTATTTAACTTCCATTCATAAAATTGAGCTGCGTGGTGTTTGTAGCATCAGTGTAGAGGGATGGGAGGGGATGGTTAGGGAGGAGGGAAGGAAGGAAAAGAGAGAGAGAGATGGAAGACGGGGAAGAGAATGAAGATAATACAGTTATGGATGCAGATAACATGAATGTCATATTCTGAGTTGAAGAGAGAGGATAAAAATAGATAATTATTTACTCATAATTATTTACTCCACATCTTTTCAGTGTTTGTAGTGTATCGTGAGTGACGACTGCTCAGAGGGCAGCGTTCAAACCTCAGCATGTCTGAAAGTGTGTGTGTGTATGTGTATTTATATATATATATATATATATATATATATATATATATATATATATATATATATATATATATATATATATATATATATATAAATGTAGTGCCAATTGGTCAATTAGCAAAAATGCGGGAGGCAGTGTTGACACGGGAGGCAGAGTTAGTGGGAGGCAGTGTTGACACGGGAGGCAGAGTTAGTGGGAGGCAGTGTTGACACTGGAGGTAGAGTTAGTGGTAGGCAGTGTTGACACGGGAGGCACAGTTAGCAGGAGGCAGTGTTGTCACGGGAGGTAGAGTTAGCGGGAGGCAGTGTTGACACGGGAGGTAGAGTTAGCGGGAGGCAGTGTTGACACGGGAGGTAGAGTTAGTGGGAGGCAGTGTTGACACGGGAGGTAGAGGTTGAGGCGTGGAGGCAGTGTTGACACGGGAAGTAGAGTTAGCGGGAGGCAGTGTTGACACGGAAGGCAGAGTTAGTGGGAGGCAGTGTTGACACGGAGGTAGAGTTAGCAGGAGGCAGTGTTGACACGGGAGGCAGAGTTAGTGGGAGGCAGTGTTGACACGGGAGGTAGAGTTAGCGGAGGCAGTGTTGACACGGGAGGTAGAGTTAGTGGGAGGCAGTGTTGACACGGGAGGTAGAGTTAGCGGGAGGCAGTGTTGACACGGGAGGTAGAGTTAGTGGGAGGCAGTGTTGACACGGGAGGTAGAGTTAGTGGGAGGCAGTGTTGACACGGGAGGTAGAGTTAGTGGGAGGCAGTGTTGACACGGGAGGTAGAGTTAGTGGGAGGCAGTGTTGACACGGGAGGTAGAGTTAGTGGGAGGCAGTGTTGACACGGGAGGTAGAGTTAGTGGGAGGCAGTGTTGACACGGGAGGTAGAGTTAGTGGGAGGCAGTGTTGACACGGGAGGTAGAGTTAGTGGGAGGCAGTGTTGACACGGGAGGTAGAGTTAGTGGGAGGCAGTGTTGACACGGGAGGTAGAGTTAGTGGGAGGCAGTGTTGACACGGGAGGTAGAGTTAGTGGGAGGCAGTGTTGACACGGGAGGTAGAGTTAGTGGGAGGCAGTGTTGACACGGGAGGTAGAGTTAGTGGGGGGCAGTGTTGACACGGGAGGTAGAGTTAGTGGGAGGCAGTGTTGACACGGGAGGTAGAGTTAGCGGAGGCAGTGTTGACACGGGAGGTAGAGTTAGGGGAGGCAGTGTTGACACGGGAGGTAGAGTTAGTGGGAGGCAGTGTTGACACGGGAGGTAGAGTTAGTGGGAGGCAGTGTTGACACGGGAGGTAGAGTTAGTGGGAGGCAGTGTTGACACGAGGTAGAGTTAGTGGGAGAGCAGTGTTGACACGGGAGGAGAGTTAGTGGGAGGCAGTGTTGACACGGAGGCAGAGTTAGTGGGAGGCAGTGTTGACACGGGAGGCAGAGTTAGTAGGGAGGCAGTGTTGACACTGGAGGTAGAGTTAGTGGAGGCAGTGTTGACACGGAGGAAGTTAGCAGGAGGCAGTGTTGACACGGGAGGTAGAGTTAGGGGAGGCAGTGTTGACACGGGAGGTAGAGTTAGCGGGAGGCAGTGTTGACACGGGAGGTAGAGTTAGCGGGAGGCAGTGTTGACACGGGAGGTAGAGTTAGTGGGAGGCAGTGTTGACACGGGAGGTAGAGTTAGCGGGAGGCAGTGTTGACACGGGAGGTAGAGTTAGTGGGAGGCAGTGTTGACACGGGAGGCAGAGTTAGTGGGAGGCAGTGTTGACACGGGAGGTAGAGTTAGTGGGAGGCAGTGTTGACACGGGAGGTAGAGTTAGTGGGAGGCAGTGTTGACACGGGAGGTAGAGTTAGTGGGAGGCAGTGTTGACACGGGAGGTAGAGTTAGTGGGAGGCAGTGTTGACACGGGAGGTAAAGTTAGTGGGAGGTAGTGTTGACACGGGAGGTAGAGTTAGCAGGAGGCAGTGTTGACACGGGAGGTAGAGTTAGCGGGAGGCAGTGTTGACACGGGAGGTAGAGTTAGCGGGAGGCAGTGTTGACACGGGAGGTAGAGTTAGTGGGAGGCAGTGTTGACACGGGAGGCAGAGTTAGTGGGAGGCAGTGTTGACACGGGAGGCAGAGTTAGCGGGAGGCAGTGTTGACACGGGAGGCAGAGTTAGTGGGAGGCAGTGTTGACACAGGAGGTAGAGAAGACAAGTGGGGGTACAATTAACACATCGCCGCCAGGGTAAGACTCTTCAGTGATCACAAACACTAACTTCAAAGAGAGGTTATTTGTTTTCCTTATTTTTACTAGATATGAAACAAACACCTCCGATCAGTCGTTCTCAAGATTCCTCTGAAGGACATCACCTTCGACCTGTCGTTCTCAGGAACTCTCTTAACAACGACACTTTCGAACCCTCGTTCTCAACAACCATCACAACCCCTCTACCTGACCATTTTTTCACACTATCAGTCGAATACCAGCTCTACTGTACGTCTAACAAGATTCACTTTCCAACACCGCGAATTGCCTATCAGAATCTATTATATATATATATATATATATATATATATATATATATATATATATATATATATATATATATATATATATATATATATATTATATATATATATATATATATATATATATATATATAGTGCCGAATAGTTAAAACTGGTCAATCACCAAGAACTCATTTAAAATTAAGTTCTTTCTAAAATAATTTTATACCAAAAGAACCTTCCAAAACTTACCTATAATTATTATAACAAGAACAATTTAATTTAGCCTAATCCAACTAAATATATTTTAGCAAAGTTTACAATAATTTAAACATGGGGAAATATATTTTTCGTTAGGTTCAGATTGATTTTTGGGAAATTATTGCATACACAAATTTTGTTTCGGCAAGAAGAGTTGCTATTTAAGCCAGAATCGCAAGTTTTACCTATTCGGCACGGTATATATATATATATATATATATATATATATATATATATATATATATATATATATATATATATATATATATATATATATATATATATATATATATCAATAGCAACACTGCACTAGCCGGGGTCGAACCCATACTGCTTTGGCCCGCCTCATGTTGAGCGAAAACACATAACACACTAGTCCACTGAACCACACAATCCTTAAGAGTAGCGCACCCAGTAGGACTGAATGTTGTACTCGCTACCCAAGGACATACGGTGGTGTGGACGCCTCTAAGCTAATTTCATTCTACTCCCTGTTTGGTGTACTAGCTCAACAAGCAGTATATTATATTATTGTAACCACGAACGAGTGGTATCAATAACAACATTCAGTTCTACTGGATGCGCTACTCTTAAGGATTGTGTGGTTAAGTGATCTAGAGCGTCATGTGTTTCGCTCACCATGAGGCAGGCCAAAGCAGCATGGGTTCAACCCCTGGCTAGTGCAGTGTTGTTATTGATCAATACCACTATATATATATATATATATATATATATATATATATATATATATATATATATATATATATATATATATATATATTATATATATAAATTTGTGTTTGCAACACCTGTAAATATCACTACATCAGCAATAACAACAGTTACATCAACACCAGCAATAACATCACTACAAGCATTCAGAACTACATCAGAAGCAACAGCAACAAATACAGCTCAACAGCAACTACAACAGCACCGCCGGTAACAGCTCTTAAAGTTGGCTTCCCATGGCTGGTTGCTCTCTGCCTCTCGTATATTCTCATTAAAACCAACCACGTCTTTTCCATTCTCCATACTGTCCATTATCATAAACTGAATAAAATGCACTCCTTTTATTATTTCTCATTTCCTTTCCCACTTTCCCATTTTCTCTCTTCCTGCTCTCTGATTTTGTATATATTTACATTTATATATAAGAATTCGACTTTCTAAGTTATCTTTCAATTATAATCACGAGTAAGAGGTTTGAGTTAATAAATTAAAGTTGATATTTTTATTCATAAGCAATGGTGAAAATACAATGAATTTAAAGTTAAATGTTATGAGGAGGAAATTGAAAGTGGGTGTGGGAGGTGTTCAGGGGTATTATTACACACTGTCTGACTTGGTTTTTATCAAACATTAAGTGAATTACGTACAGTGAGTGAGTGAGGAGAAGAGAGGGTAAGAGAGAGAGAGAGAGAGAGAGAGAGAGAGAGAGAGAGAGAGAGAGATAGAGAGAAAAAAAAAGAAAGAGAAAGAGTACACAAACAGCAATTTGAAGAATTTGAAACTAAACATTCTCTCTCTCTCCCCCACCTACCTCCCTACCTCCCTTTATGTTAACCTCCCTACATACCTCCTTACCTCAATTCCTCCATCGCTTCCTCCATTCATCCCTCCCTCTTTCCCTTCCTGCCCTCCCTCCTTCCCTTCCTGCCCTCCCTCCTTCCCTTCCTGCCCTCCCTCCTTCCCCTCCTGCCCTCCCTCCTTCCCCTCCTGCCCTCCCTCCTTCCCCTCCTGCCCTCCCTCCTTCCCCTCCTGCCCTCCCTCCTTCCCCTCCTCCCCTCCCTCCTTCCCCTCCTTCATTCCCTCCATCTCAGCGTCACAATCATCGTGGTCTAATATAATCTTAAACTTCCCTTGTCACTTACTAAAAGGTACACAACTGAACACTGATCTACAATTCTAATACACAAAACAAGCCTCGTATATCCCAATGTATCAACTTTTTTCAAGAATAGCTGGAAAAGTCCTAAAATTTTGGGAGAAAAGTGAGCTTCGACAAGCAATCTAAATTTCCTTGTCCTTTCTGGCGCCAGCTGACAACTTGCTAGAATTCCTCCACTCTGGAAATTTTCCTTTTTTTTTTTTGAATAATATTGACCAAACCTTCTGGTAGTGTGGGTGACGACAGCTTAGGGAGAGAAGGAACACACTTTCACCCTCTCTCTCTCTCCCTCTCTCTCTCACCCTCATCCTCCCTCTCCCTCTCTTGTTTCCCACCAAAACAATAACAAGTTACAGTATCGTGGGCTGTAAAAAAAAAAATCACAAATGTAAATATTCACAATAAGTAGGAAACAAATCACAACTAATCCATATATTGGAAATAGAAACTAGACGACGTTTCGCTTCTCCCTGGATCATGATTCATTCGTCTAAATTTAGCAAGTTTCGCTCCAGTGATGTAGAGACCATCTGTAGTGGCAGACTTTCAGGTCTGCTGAAGCTGTACTCCCAAAAAAACTGATTTAATGTATTGATCTATTACATGTCTTAATTATTATTACAATCATTGGGGAGCGCTAAACCCGTAGGTACATGTCTTAATGCATTTATTCAATAATTGTGCTGGAGATTCGACTGTTTACACCAAAACTTTGGTGTTCCACTAGAGATAATTAACATTTTCTTGCAGTTATCAAGACTTAAAAGTGTCCAGAAGAAGATTTTGAGACTACGTTTCGCTCAGGGTTGAGCGAGATGTAGTGTCAGATAGTTTGTTCTGCATGTTGTCTATATATCCTTGTCGGCATAACTCTTCTCTTGTTAAAGTTACTTGTAGATGGACTTGTTTCTCCATGACCTCCTCTTGACTTGCCTCTTGTATTACTTGTTCCTACATGTACAAAAGTACATGTAGGAACAAGACGATGTTTTGCTCCCTCTTGATCCATTATGAAGTCTGGCCGAAACGTCATGCGAGTTTTATTACTATTACAGTATCATTATTATTATTATGATTATATTCAAGGGTCATTCAGAACCGGGAAAATATGAGGGATTAATTCGAGGAAGGGACTATTCCCTCTCATTCCTTGGATCACGAGCATTTTACTTCCCCGAAAGGGTCGTGATTTTTTTAAAACTTTCCCCAGACTTGTGTAATTTCTCTGTATTTCAGTAGAGAGATTATTAGAGTCGTAACTCCCCTGGAAGCTGCGGTATCGACCCCACCTGTTACAACTTTCATCTTTCTCTCCCAGGAACACAGTGGAAGCTGTGACCTTAACACCCGTCTATTGTCGCCTCGCTCTTTTACAAGCTTTTTTTTTTCAGTTATTACCTTTATCCCAATTATATCTTCGGCTATTTTTTTTCTAGAGCTTCAGAACGCACACAAAAAGGTAGTGAGAGAGGGGGAGAGAGTGAGGGAGGAGAGAGTGAGAGGGGGGAGAGAGTGAGAGGGGGAGAGAGTGAGAGGGGGAGAGAGTGAGAGGGGGTGAGAGGGGGAGAGAGTGAGAGAGGGAGAGAGTGAGAGAGGGGAGAGAGTGAGAGAGGGGAGAGAGTGAGAGAGGAGGAGATAGAGAGGAGTGAGAGAGTGACAGGGGTGAGAGTTAGAGGGGTGAGAGAGAGAGGGGACAGAGGGAGAGGGGAGAGAGAGAGAAGGGGGGAGAGTGAGAGAGTGGGGAGGAAAAATACGGGTAGGTGGGTTGACAGACAGCTTCACACTTAGATAAATTATTAGACTGGAGGATAGATAGTGTAAAAAAGTAGATAAAGCAACAGACATACAGGTTGGTAGACATGAGAATAAATAGCCAGGTTGGTAAAAATAGGTGGATAATATATAGGTTAGTAAAAATGGTACGGACATAACAGGTAAGCAGATAATTGGCCAAATGTTAACTTGCACAAAACTGTCCCTCAGTCTTTCAATAACCATGTTTTTTTTCTTGTTTGGTTCCTTAGTCTTAGATGTGTCCAGTTCCTTCGGGAGTAATATTCTCTCGGCTTTGGCTAATACTGTGTTGGCCAGTTCGGTAATATATGTCCGTCATGTTATTGTGTCGTGCAAGAATGTGTGGAATTCTGTTGCTTGGGCCATTGTTGATACGTCGTGCATGATGCTATAGAATTCTATTGCTCGGGTTGTTGTTGTTGATACGTAGTGCAAGATGCTCTGGACTCTTACTGTTCCTCTTGATGTGCTCTTTGATGTGCTGGGAAATCTCTCGTTCCTCTTGTTTGTTAGTCTGGCTTTGAGAAAAATATATTTTTTTTACTGACATAAACAAGTCGAACTTATAGATAAAATAAGAGGAATTTCTTCTCAAAGTTTCAGAACACTAATATCCATCTGAAGATCATCTACGTCAAAGCTCTCTATTTAAAACCAGAAATAAAGCATCTCTCTTCTGCACATTATTTTAAGGTTCTAGGTGATGACTATTTTACTTTTGTCATTAAGCAATAGTAGTAAATTCCAACTCATCTTGATGCAAAATGTTCAATTTCATTTTATTTAAAACTAACTCTATGATAACTCTCTCTAGCTTCACAGCAACTCACACACTGCCTCCTCTATTTCGGAGATATTTTATCGTCATCCTTAACTTTGTATTTTATTATATATATATATATATATATATATATATATATATATATATATATATATATATATATATATTCAATAACAACACTGCGACTAGCCAAGGAGTCGAACCCATGCTGCTTTGGCCCGCCTCATGGTGAACGGGACCACAAAATTCTCAAGAATGACGCATCCAGCCTCAATACCACTCGTTCGTGGGTACAATAATATATTAATATGTGTGTGTGCATTTGTTTGTGTGTCTTTATGCATGAAATTGCGTATGTCTGTGTATTATATCACTGTGCACTTTGACCATATTCATGATTTTACATCCAACTTTTCCTGAGGCCTCTATACATAACTTTCCAAGCCACGACCTTACCTGCCTATTGATCTTTCTCCTCTCAGAACGCCCACCTTGACTCTCTCCCACTCTCCCTCACAACTCTGACTCATTTCCTCTTTCCAGTTTACATTTTGCTTAATGTCTCCTGAGTGTGGAGGCTTCCCAAGTTCCTGGGTCGTCAGGAGTCAGATATACCTGCTTCCTTTTTCCCTCCCAGTTCGTGCAGTTTACTTAGCGGTTTCTTCTTCTGCCGTCGACTGCGAGAGTTCTCAATGTGCTTCAAAATATGGCATTCTATATTTACTAACATTTACCCAAAAAGAAGGTCAGAATATGAAAATATGAAAAAAAAATACGTATTGGAAGCAGTGTGTGTGTGGTTCTGTTTGAGTCGTCCTCTCACACCTGCTGTAGCACAATGCTGGTCAGTGGAGTAAACATTATATTCATAATATTTGCAGCGTAGCGCAGCCTTTGTATATAATGTGTCTGGAGATGATTTGTGTCCTGCAGGAGTTCATGCTCTAATGGGACAAAAGAAAAAAAAATAGATGGATTTCATGGCATGGATACTGTCTTGTCAACCTATTCAGAACTATATGAACACACACATACACACACATACACACACATACACATACACATACACACACACACACACACACACCTCTGTTTTCATACTATACTCCCCAGAATGTCTAGTTGTGTGGACCAGTACCAGCTACATGTCCATTCAGGGAACATTGCGTTCAAGTAAAAGTGCTTTTCCTGTTTTATTTATACACCTCACTCCCTCTTTCCCATCCTTTCTCTCTCCATCTTTCTCATACAGTGTTGTATGTACTTCGACTAAATTATACGAGAAACTTTGACTGACCTAACAAGCTGAACCCCTGAAACGAGAAAACAATGTATAATGTCTTGAAGACAATTCATCAAATATTCTCTTACCGACTACAATACCGACAGTCAAGAAAAGGAAATGCTTCATCGTGTTCTTGTTTCGCGATTAGAGGATGGAGTATCGAACCTTCACCACTACATGCGGTGTATGACCCACACTAAGCAATTCACTGAATGTAATTTAATGAATTATTTTTTCGGATGAAAGAAGACTGGAAACGGAGTATTGACTGGCGAGACACAAGGCAATATACTTACAGCAAAGAGAAGGCATATTTTCTTATAATTTTTTGTGAAAGCGTGCAGCACCAGCATGGACCCAAAGCATAACAGAGATTGCATAAAAAATAGAGAACGTGTAGAGGGTTGCAAAGAGCCGTACGAGAATAAACTAAAATACCTGAACTTGACCTCAAAGGCCAGAAGAACGACGGAAGAACGACAAGATGCTCTTGTAGGTTTAATATTAAATAATTAACATCTAAGCTGCTAAAGAGAACCGCTCATCTCTAAATAGGGGATAAGTGATACATGTGGATGTTAGATGTATCAGAAATGCAGTGACGAAAATATTCCTTCAGCATCAAGGAGTATCACGAGACACAGACAAGCAAATATCAAGGAATATTCCTTAATAATGTGAGAAATCACGAAAGCGCTTGGAATTTCACTATTTTACACACACACACACACACACACACCTGCCACTATGAACTCTACTAAAATATGGAAAATTTCCACATCATTTATTTTTTATCTACTGAATCCCTACAGTCCTATTAACAAACTATACAATTATAAAACACATTAGCGACACATTTCATTTGCGATGATAATAGCTGAATTTATTTATTTGTAACATAGGCGGCATGTGTGTGTCTGTGTGTATTTAAATCATTTATTGTGTGTTTTTTTAAGTCTATAATTGGTAGATGCGTGAATGAAGGTTTTTAAAATTCAATATTATTTTTTTTGTTACCGAGCTGAACAGTCTGACGGATTTTGGTGGTTTGTGAACTGGCAGTTGTGGTTTCAGTCTTGTTTTGGTTGTTGTTGTGATGGTCCAGTGGTATTCATTGATGCACTCTTGTATGGTCGCAGTGGTTGTGGTTGCAGCTGTTGTGATTGTGCTTGTAGTTGTTATACTTGATGGGGTTGGGGGTGTTTGGGTTACGGTTGCTGTGGTTCTTGGGGGTTGTGGGTCTTGGCGGTTGTGATGGGGTTGTGGTTACTGAGGTTGATGGGGTTGTGATTGATGAGGTTGTGGTTACTGAGGTTGATGGGGTTGTGGTTACTGAGGTTGTGATTGATGTGGTTGTGGTTACTGAGGTTGTAATTGATGGGGTTATGGTTACTGAGGTTGTGATTGATGGGGTTGTGGTTACTGAGGTTGGGATTGATGGGATTGTGGTTACTGAGGTTGTGGTTACTGAGGTTGATTGATGGGGTTGTGGTCATTGAGGTTGTGATGGTTGTGGTTACCGAGGCTGTGATGGGGTTATGGTTACTGGGGTTGTGATTGATAGGGCTGTGGTTACTGAGTTGTGATTGACGGGGTTGTGGTTACTGAGGCTTGTGATTGATCATCGTTCCTTCAACAATAACAAGCCGTCCAGGGCCTTTAGCAGTAAAACTACCCCAAAACACCTCAGGTGGGTGTTTCGGTGCTTGTTGAATGTGATCATTCCGAAGAGGGTCGCCTTTGCTCCGTCTCACTACCACTGATCTGTACCTCTGTACTTCAAAATGCACCTCATCTGAAAATATAACTTTTCTCCATTCATTTGTCATTCGTCCCTTATGATCGAGTGCCCACCGCAGCCGTTTTTTCTTCATAGCAGCAGTCAATAATTGTTTCTTTACTGGATTTCTGGCATTTGTCAACTTCAGGAAGCCTGCTGGTTTTTTGGATCCTTCATACTATTTATATGATAACTTTGTCATAGTGAGGTGTCCTCTTGCGTTTTCTTCCACATCTTTGACGCAGTGCTCCATAATCACAAGTGTCGTCAACTCTCTTCAGAATCCGACCAACAGTTGACTTTGCCAGGCTCAAATTTTCGGCGATCTATCTGATACTCCAATCAACATGTTTTCTAAGAGCTACAATACTTGCACGTTTCCTAGGTGTAACATCCATCATGACTTTCAGCAGTAATCATGAATTGAAAGGAAGAAACCATTCACTCACAGAGCACAGTTCTAAGAATAGCCTTACAGAACAACAGCTGTTGTAGCACTGACAGCTGGATGGTTCCCAGAAGTCGGTAGCAAACTCTTCTGAAAAAAGTTCCCAAACTACATTAATTAAGCCGGAGACTAAGACATATGAGATTATCACAAAATTTACTCCTGTCTGATTTGCACACTATTGTATCAATATCATTGTAAGTTTTGTACATATTTGTGTAATTTTTGTTTGGCTGTGTTTACTTCTTGTAGCTGTTGTCGATATAGCAATATTCTGTTAGTGGGACATTGTGAGGACTTGCCTAGTATGGGCAACAGGCCTGCCAGTGTTCTCTTTCTGTTTCTTATGTTCTTATCTTTACATTACTGTGGTTGAAGGTTTAGTCAAGCTCTGGTTGCTGATGTTGCGACTGACCGAAGTAATATTAGCAGCACTTTATAACCCTCCACTAAACAGAAGTCAGCAGACAAAGTAATATTGAGAGTGATATACAACCATCCTCTAAACAAAAGGAGGCCGAGCGCAAAGTATGCGGAAAGCAAAAAAGTCCACGATAAGAATCATGATAAAATTATAGAAAACAGGCAAATTAAAAGGAAATCTATGGTTTACAGGCGATCTCAGACACAGGAGAGCGAGAACAAGGATCAGAGTGCTTGTGGCTGTTGCAGATGAAAACTTTACGAATCGGCATTTATTGGATATTACGAGGACGAGAAGCAGATTAATATTAGTGATATCTTAATGGAAAAGCATTAAATCCGTAAGGTCATGCAGCACCCGGGGAATTGGAAATAATCAGATTTGATGTGACTTAGGGAAGGATTTCACTATTTCCTTTGAGGAAATAAGAGGTGGAGTTGAACAGGCGTGGCTAGAACAAGTATTCACCCGAAACAAAGCAGACAAGAAATATCATCGTGAGGTTCTGAGTGACCAATCTAAGTAGGACTTGAGAGGTAAACAGAAGTTTGAAACTCGAGCACAGAAAAGCAGAAACTTTAGAGCTGAGAAACTTTCCGAGAGACGTATTCCAGAAAGGAGAATCTAGGGTAAGAACACTCAAGAAATGATACAGACTAAAACTTTATATATTAAAGAAACGACAAGGAGGAACACAGGGCAAAATTTGTGATACTTTTCGCTCTGTACAGAACGAAAAGTTCTCATAACAAAAGATTATCTGTAGAATTGTGGATGAGTGGAACAAACTCCCGAGTACCGTCATTGAAGCTAAAACATTGCGTATTTTTAAAAGTAAGTTAGAGAAAATGAGTGGGTGTGGGTGGGTGTAAGTTAGACCTGACCAGCTTGGGTCAGTATGCTGCACTACTCCTTCCTTCTTGAGCGAGTGGGACTTGGACTTGCCTAGCATGGGCCAGTAGGCTTGCAACATAAGAACATAAGAAAGAAGGAACACTGCAGCAGGCCTACTGGCCCATGCGAGGCAGGTCCAAGTCTCCAACCAGCTTAAGCCAATGCCCCGACCCAGCCAGGTCAGGTTACATTCACTTAAGGAAGGAGCACTGCATCTGACCTAGTAGGATAAGCTAGTCAGGACCAACTCACACCCACCCGCACCCCACCTGGAAATAACACTCTCCAGGTAGTCAGGTCACTTCCACTTAAGGAATTAGTACCGCATCCGACCTAATAGCATAAGCAAATCAGGTCCAACTCACACCCACCCACACCCACTCATGTATTTATCTAACCTATTTTTAAAACTACACAATGTTTTAGTCTCTATAACTATACTCGGGAGTTTGTTCCACTCATCCACAACTCTATTACCAAACCAGTGCTTTCCTATATCCTTCCTGAATCTGAACTTTTCCAACTTGAAACCATTGCTGCGAGTCCTGTCTTGGCTGGATCTAGACTAGTGATGTATCGGACATCCGCATCAACAACCCCGGAACATCCGCACAATTTCTTACATCCGCATCCGCAAAATAAGTAAGACATCCTCATACAGATCCGCGGATATCTAAATTTTCACATCCGATACATCTCTAATTTAGACACTGTAGAAAGATTACAATGATTCTTACCAGCAATAAGAAGACACATTACGACAAGCAGAGAAAACTTCATTCTTGTTGTGACAAGTTTTACCATGTCCAAGATGAGGTGAAAGACCTACGTAGGCAAGTGTGCCTAGGGCCTACGTAGGCAAGTGTACCTAGGGCCTACGTAGGCAAGTGTACCTAGGGCCTACGTAGGCAAGTGTACCTAGGGCCTACGTAGGCAAGTGTACCTAGGGCCTACGTAGGCAAGTGTACCTAGGGCCTACGTAGGCAAGTGTACCTAGGGCCTACGTAGGCAGTACACTCTAACTCTCTACAGGTAATCCTGTAACTACGAATAGATGATTATTCGATCCCAAAGGTTAATTAAATCTATGACATTGATGTTAAAACTACAAACCCTTTCATACAGTAACACTTCTTAAACTAATCTAAATAGCTTTTTATAAGATATCCTTAGCATTTGCTGCCTAAAATAGACAAGGCCGAGGTAAGCAAGGTAATTATGCGTCGTATAGTAAACGTAATTAGCGTACAAGTAATTGTATTAGCCTGGTTGTCGGTCTCTGGTAATGAACACGAAGGCAATTATGGTTGACGCTTACGTGTTATTATATTGTTTGAAGGCGTTTCCTCCTCCTCTTTCTTCTTTCATTATTAATGGCTGTTGTTGCTACAGCTGCTGTTGTTGCTACAGCTGCTGTTGTTGCTACAGCTGCTGTTGTTGCTACAGCTGCTGTTGTTGCTACAGCTGCTGTTGTTGCTACAGCTGCTGTTGCTGCTACAGCTGCTGTTGATCCTGTTATTGCTACAGCTGCTGATGTTGTGGCTGTTATTGCTACAGCTGCTGCTTTTATTGCTGCTGTTGTTTTTCTTGTATTTTTTTTAATTAAAATCTTATTTTTATTTTATGTCATTCATCTTTTCCATCCTCATCTCCTCTCCCATCATTTCGTCTTTATTCCTTTATCTTTCTCTCTTTTCCTATTCATCATCCCTCTTTCGCTTCCTCTTCTCCTTCGTGACGTCATACGGGACAGACCCAACAGCGATTTCCGTATATTGTGACGTGACACATATGGAAAACTAAGTGACGTCATACAGAAAGGTCACCAATATTGTGAAGCCGCACACAAATGTAAACACAGTGACGCAATGCACAATGATGACCAATAAGAGCTAAATATCTCAGTGGTATTCCTTGTATAAGGTTGATAGCAACCCTTCAACGAGGTATTATATTCTTCTAACAGACTCGTGTTAAACGGAAGCCCGTTAAATATTTTGCACTCTGGCTGAGCTACAGTTGAAGAAGACACACGTTGTACAATAAGCCACGGAACGGGTGGGATCTGAACCCACGGCGAGTGACTTTTATAGCTCCAGGTAAGTGCGTAAGACACTGGGTTCAAAAACCCACCCGTTCGGTGGTTTGTTTACAATCGTATTAGAACGATTTCGTGAGTTGTATTATAAGCTTTCATAGAGACGATGCTTTATCAAGTTCCACACAGGTTATGAGAGATGGCAATTCCCAGGTGACAGTAACTCCAGCTGGAAGGAAACCCTTTGAAGCTCCCGTAGCTGATGATCTTGTAATGAAACCCCTGACGATATTCTCATTGCCCTACTGAAGTCTCTCGTCTCAGACAGATAGGTTTCCACATTACGTATGAACCCCATCATAAGTGACAGGGAAACCTAGCTTCTGTTCCCACTGTGTAACTCTCATATCGAACAGGGTAGCAGCACCCTGCTGAGGCATCTGGTTTTACTAAATAAAAGGAAAAGAAGCTGTTGTTATCGGTAAGTCGTTTATATCGAGGACTATTGTTTTGCTTCTCAATTTCAGGGAAGAAATAATTATTGTGATGGTGTTTGTTGTGTGTGATCATGGATAACTGTACTAACAAGGCAGTTAGCGGTATTATCATCGGTGAGGAGACACACCTGGGTGAGGATACAGCTGGCTGGGTGAGGATACAGCTGGTTGTGTGGGTAGTGACGACACAGCTGGCTTGGTGTCCTGCCTGGCCAAGTCTACCCTGAGGACCTTGTTTATCTCGCATACAGTTCACTACCTTCACAAACATTGTAGTGTTTACTGTTACATGAATGAAACTATTATCTGAGAAGCAAGATTTGCTGGTGACGTCTCTCTCTCTCTCTCTCTCTCTCTCTCTCTCTCTCTCTCTCTCTCTCTCTCTCTCTCTCTCTCTCTCAACGATTCAAAATCCTTTGTTTCGTGATTTCATTAATATATATATATATATATATATATATATATATATATATATATATATATATATATATATATATATATTGAGGATTTGTTAAATGTTGATGAAGACAGGAAAGCTGTGATTTCGTGTGTAGGGCAAGGAGGAATAAACATCTTGTAGGAGTGTGGAAGAGCCAGTTGTGGATGTAGGGGAAGTTCGTGAGGCAGTGGGTAGAATGAAAGGGGTAAGGCAGCTGGGATTGATGGGATAAAGATAGAAATGTTAAAAGCAGGTGGGGATATAATTTTGGAGTGGTTGGTGCTATTATTTAATAAATGTATGGAAGAGGGTAAGGTACCTAGGGATTGGCAGAGAGCGTGTATTGTTCCTTTGTATAAAGACAAAGGGGACAAAAGAGAGTGCAAAAATTATAGGGGAATAAGTCTGTTGAGTGTACCTGGTAAAGTGTATGGTAGAGTTATTATTGAAAGAATTAAGAGTAAAACAGAAAGCAGGATAGCAGATGAACAAGGGGGCTTTAGGAAAGGTAGGGGTGTGTGGACCAGGTGTTTACAGTGAAACATATAGGTGAACAGTATTTGGATAAGGGTAAAGATGTTTTTGTGGCATTTATGGATTTGGAAAAGGCGTATGATAGGGTAGATAGGGGGGCAATGTGGCAGATGTTGCAGGTGTATGGAATAGGAGGAAGGTTACTGAAAGCAGTGAAGAGTTTTTATGAGGATAGTGAGGCTCAGGTTAGAGTGTGTAGGAGGGAAGGGGACTATTTCCCAGTAAAAGTGGGCCTTAGACAGGGATGTGTGATGTCACCGTGGTTGTTCAATATATTTATAGATGGGGTTGTAAGAGAAGTGAATGCGAGGGTCTTGGCAAGAGGTGTTGGGCTAAAAGATAAGAAGCAAATACAAAGTGGGAGTTGTCACAGTTGCTTTTGCTGATGACACTGTGCTTTGGGAGATTCTGAAGAGAAGCTGCAGAGGTTGGTGGATGAATTTGGTAGGGTGTGTAAAAGAAGAAAATTGAAAGTGAATATAGGAAAGAGTAAGGTGATGAGGATAACAAAAAGAATAGGTGACGAAAGATTGGATATCAGATTGGAGGGAGAGAGTATGGAGGAGGTGAATGTATTCAGATATTTGGGAGTGGACATGTCGGCGGATGGGTCTATGAAGGATGAGGTGAATCATAGAATTGATGAGGGGAAAAGGGTGAGTGGAGCACTTGGAGTCTGTGGAGACAAAGAACCTTGTCCATGGAAGTAAAGAGGGAATGTATGAGAGTATAGTTATACCAACGCTCTTATATGGGTGTGAAGCATGGGTGATGAATGTTGCAACGAGGAGAAGGCTGGAGGCAGTGGAGATGTCATGTCTGAGGTCAATGTGTGGTGTGAATATAATGCAGAGAATTCGGAGTTTGGAAATTGGGAGGAGGTGCGGGATTACCAAAACGATTGTCCAGAGAGCTGAGGAGGGGTTGTTGAGGTGGTTTGGACATGTAGAGAGAATGGAACGAGACAGAGTGACTTCGAGAGTGTATAAATCTGTAGTGGAGGGAAGGCGGGGTAGGGGTCGGCCTAGGAAAGGTTGGAGGGAGGGGGTAAAGGAAGTTTTGTGTGCGAGGGCTTGGATTTCCAGCAAGCATGTGTGAGCGTATTTGATAGGAGTGAATGGAGGCATATGGTTTTTAATACTTGACGTGCTGTTGGAGTGTGAGCAAAGTAACATTTATGAAGGGATTCAGGAAACCGGCAGGCCGGACTTGAGTTCTGGAGATGGGAAGTACAGTGCCGGCACTCTGAAGGAGGGTGTAAATGTTGCAGTTTTATAACTGTAGTGTAAAGCACCCTTCTGGCAAGACAGTGATGGAGTGAATGATGATGAAAGTTTTTCTTTTCGGGCCACCCTGCCTTGGTGGAATCGGCCGATGTGTTAATAAAAAAAAAAAATAAAAAAAAAATATATATATATATATATATATATATATATATATATATATATATATATATATATATATATATATATATATATATATATAATGATAGCTGTAGGCCTTTCATGCTGCAATCAACACAGGAGCTTGCAATGTTACAGAAATAGAGTAGGAAATCCTGGAAGGTCCGTTCATGTGAATGGCTCTCACAAGGATCCTTGTACTTTCTTTTAAATGTTGGGTAATCTTAGAGAAAAGTTTGGATCGAATCCGGCTTGTCTAGATCAAAATTTTCTTCTTTGGAATTAGAAAAAAAATGAAATGCTGCTTTTCATGCGATAATTTATGAATGTCGCCTCTAATTAACTTCAGTCCTTCCATGCTAATTACTTGTAGTACAACATACAAGCGGCTTCAGACTTGATGTGCTTGTGTATTTTAGGATATTGGTCTCTTGTGTCTCTTTGAAAGGCTTGAAAAAGATTTGGTTTGTGTATTTCTTAATTTACCATTTTCAATGAAAGAATTAGGATATTAGTTTCCATATGACGCCTTGTGAATGCAGCTTCTGGTTCCTTTTAAATCTCTCACACTAATATTGAACTGCATTATCATCTTAAGCAGTATTCTGCACTATTCCAATCGCGTACATTGAGACACAGGAGACTAGGGTTGTTAAACACAGGGACACCTTTCTTGGATCGCGTAGTGACCAAAATGCATCTAACCATTTTTATTATTGTTATTATATGTATGAAGGGGGAGCGCAAAACCAGTATGAGTCGTGCATAGCCTGAGGAAATCAGAGGCAATCAGGTTCGTTCCATGGAACAGAAGGTCAGGTTTAATTCTTTGGATTGAGAGCCCCTGACTTGCTTCAAGGAACCTTCCTAACTGGTCAGGTGGCCACAATTACCTTACGGAGGTATGTAACTCAGCAACTTCTTATGCTGAATAATCAAAATGGGTTTCGCATTGAAACACAATGAAATCCCAAGCCAAGATCATTCAAAAGGCAAACACGCAAACAACCCAGCTTGGCCAGCCCCACGACGGCAAAGATTTCTGCAGCGCCGCTCCAAGGTGCCTGTTGGAGTGTATGAATTCAGAATGTAGGCAGTATGTATATTCCGCTTGGGACCGGATTAGATTAGGTGGGTCGCAGGCCGGAGGGAGAGAGTTACAAGAGCCTCTAGTCCGTATCATACCTGCAGTGGCGTCTATTGCATTAAAACGTGGATAATTCTCCGCTTGAAAGTGGTATGTAAATAAAGTCGAAGTGAGTTGGAAAGTTGACGTTTATTTTGAAGTTTGGATATCGTGTGTGTGTGCGTGTGTGTGTGTGTGCATGTGTGTGTGCGTGTGTGTGTGCGTGCGTGTGTGTGTGTGTGTGTGCGTGTGTGTGCGTGTGTGTGTGCGCGTATGTGCGTGCATGTGTGTGTGCTCGCGTGTGCATGTGTTTTTGCGCGCGTGTGCATGTGTGTGTGTGTGTGTATAATGTTGAAGCCTGAATCTCACTCTGTTGATTTTGTAATTACGTAGTTGCAAGTGGTTGAAATGCTAGTCGTCGTTTGTATATATATATATATATATATATATATATATATATATATATATATATATATATATATATATATATATATATATATACACACACACACACACATATATATGCATATTCGAACGAGAGAAATTATTTACAGACATTATCCCAGACCAGAGCAGGACTTTAACCTTAACACTTTGCATCAAAAGTATACAGTTCTTATACCACACAGCCAGACCCTAATAATTAAGCTTAGTAGACACTAGGCTTTGTTACCCATACCCCGGAGCACCAGACTTGTTCCAGTTATTTCATCTCATCCTGCCTCATACTCTGGCCTACCAGAGATTTTAAGAATGCTTAACAATTCACTTAATGTCTACTGGGTGCCTATACTTATTGGCGTCCGGCTGTGGCATAAGCACTGTGTTCTATGTGGCAGAGTGCGCAGCTTCGAGTCTTGCTCTGGGCTGAGATAATATATATGTGTATTTGAAAGTGGTGGTTTCCAACAGCCTCCCGCACGGGTCTCCTTACCTCATATATTTCACTTCCTCTACACAAATGGTGATCGGTGAAATGTGAGAGTTTTTAGCTCGCCTTCTATGGCACGGAAAAAGTGCAGACCTCGTGTCCCTGTTGTTTCCGGCGCTCAAAATACTTCCTGTTGCAGGCGTTCTTGGCTCTAAATGTTCCGTACGTTCAGTGTTACTGGATTTAAATGTTCCGTACGTTCAGTGTTACTGGATTTAAATGTTCCGTACGTTCAGTGTTACTGGATTTAAATGTTCCGTACGTTCAGTGTTACTGGATTTAAATGTTCCGTCCTTCCAATGTTCTAAATATGCTCCATTTCTCTCCCTCACTGTTTTTCGAGAAATTTATTTTTTTGTTATTCCTATTTGCCATTCTTACAGACACACACACACACACACACACACACACAGCATCCTAAAATTCGTTCTCACGCAAAAAAAAAAAAACATATATAAATAACAGAAATGAATCACAATGAGAAATTAATATTCTTGATATTATAACAGGTCTGCTTTCCGGCTCCGTAAAAAGAGTCATCCCATCTTTTATGAACACGTCGTATTTCTTCCTTCATGTGTTCCGCACCCTTTCTCAATCTCTATTTTTATCTCTCTGCCGTTCCTTCCCTTTCTCTTTCTCCCTTCCTCACAACTTTCTCTCCCATATTCAACCTACCTGTCCCCTCCCTAATTTTTATTCTTCTTCATACTCTTCTTTCCCATTTCTTTCTCTCTCTCTGTCTCTCTCTCTCTCTCTCTGTCTCTCTCTCTCTTCTCTATCATAGAACTTTTTCTAAACCATTTGGAAAACGGTCTCAAAAGTCTCGTGGGACTTATATATATATATATATATATATATATATATATATATATATATATATATATATATATATATATATATATATATATATATATATATATATATATGAATTCAAGATAAGTCGTAATGAACAACTATCAGTGAATGAACATAATGAACGAGTGCTCAAACCGAGGTACTGAATGACATTAGGTCCAGCGCTCTACCACTGGGCTACGTGGTATGAGAATCTGCTACGAGACTTTCTGGGGCCGTGGGAGTGGACAGCTGGGTCACAGATGGTGGTCATTAACATAGACTTGACATAGCAGTGCTCTCTGTGAAACCTATCTATTAAAAGTCTCAGAGGTCAGTGGTAGAGCGCCAGACCTGCTACCGTTCAGGACCACGGTTCGAATCGCCGTCTATTCTTCTGTTTATCACGTAAGTATAACCAGATATTACACGTTAAATAACCTTAGTGGCGGACCTACATTTTTGGGGCCCTGAAGCTTGAGCAGTTATAGGGACCCCTTCGCAACCCCTTCTCGTACAGTAGATCCAATTGTTTTAAGCAATGTGGACTAAAAAAACTTCTCGGGGCCCCTAAAAAGGCTTAGGGGCCCTGAAGGTTAAGCTTCATTAGTTTCACAGTAGATCCGTCCCTGGTCTTGGTACTGGTAACAGTGACGGCAACAGTAGTGGAGCATGTAACTCACACTCAGACAAATACAGAAAGGAATATTTGTGTGTATATCAACCTCCAACTAAAATCCTTTTCAGTCAGATCTCTGAGGAGGACCTCAGATGGAGATACACTGGCCCAAATATATACACACTTTGTTTTGTTTTTCCTTTCTTTTATCACCTTGGGAGTTGTGTCGTCTCACTGATGAATAAACACGAGTTGTGGTGAAGAAAAAAGCTCGATACACAACGTTTCGCTCTGTGTGGAGAGAAACGTTTCTCAGCGACTACTTGAGACCTAACACTTTAATTTTCTTCTGTTTGTCGAGGCCGACAAATACAAGAAAATTAAAGTGTTAGGTGTCAAGTGTTGGGTCTCAAGTAGACGTCATTTTCGTGTTATTTCTCCAAGAAAAGTTTTCAAAACAGTTTAGTAATTCTATGCACCTACTTGCTGATTGCTTGGAGGAAGGGAAGAGAGCCTTCCGCTATACTATTAGACAAAAGTAGTTGTAGCTAAACAGCAGTTTAGTGGAATCAAGTACATTCCTTCCATACATGTTCTAAGTTATTATGTCATCTCTCTGTTTTCTCTGTATTCACTTGCACTTTCATTCCTCTTTCATCCTTTTTTCCTCTTCAAAGCTGATCTTTTTTGTCTTCCACCCTGTTTCTCTATTATCCTTTACCATCTTCTCTCTCTCTCTCTCTCTCTCTCTCTCTCTCTCTCTCTCCTTGTTCTTCTCTTCCTTGTACATGCGTCCCCTACTCATTCTTTTTCTTGCTCTTTATCTCTCTCTCTCTCTCTCTCTCTCTCTCTCTCTCTCTCTCTCTCTCTCTCTCTCTCTCTCTCCTTGTTCTTCTCTTCCTTGTACATGCGTCCCCTACTCATTCTTTTTCTTGCTCTTTATCTCTCTCTCTCTCTCTCTTTCTTTGAAGCTTCGTTCCTCTTGTATGGAGGGCCCAGAGGCTGTAAGGAAACCTGACGTTCAACAGTGATAAGTTTCAGTTGTTTAGGTTTGGAAAGAAAGAATAACCAAAAGGAATACTATATACAAAACTCAAGAGGGTCACCAAATAGAACGAAAGGAACACGTAAAGGACTTGGGAGTTATTATGTCAGCAGATCTTTCTTTTAAAGACCATAACAAGACAAAGATCACAACAGCCAGGGAAATAACAACAAGGGAAATAATGCCGATGGTGACACTCTTCAAATCGCTAGTGCTCCCTCACTTAGAATACTGCTCAGTGCTGACAGCCCCGTTCAAAGTAGGAGAAATAGCAGAGCTGGAACAAATACAGAGATCGTTTACGGCTCACATTGAGCCAGTGAAACATCTAAATTATTGGGAACGCCTTCAAGTCTTGAACATGTACTCATTGGAGCGGAGGAGAGAGAGATACATAATAATATATACCTGGAAAGTACTCGAGGGTCTGGTCCCAAATCTGCACACTGCCATAACAACATACTGGAGTGAGAGATAAGGGAGGAAATGTAAAATAAACGCAGAGAGGAGCAGGGGTGCGGTGGGGACAATACGGGAACACTGTATCAACATCCGGGGTCCCAGACTATTCAACATCTTACCAGAAGATATCAGAAACACGGCTGGAACAAGTGTAGAAGCCTTCAAGAGGAAACTGGACAAGTATCTTCAGCAGGTGCTGTGACGGATATGTGGGGCAGCGGGCCTCCAGCAGCAACAGCCTGGTTGACCAGGCAAGCACCAGACGAGCCTGGCCTATGGTCAGGCTCAGAGAGTAGAGAAACACTCGTCGATACTCTTCAAAGGGAGAGAGAGAGAGAGAGAGAGAGAGAGAGAGAGAGGAGGTAGGGAAGGAAGGAAGGAGAGAGGGAGGGAGGGAGGAAGAGAGGGGAGGGGGAAGAGAAAGTGAACACAGGGAAGACGTAAACAATAAAACACCAACAAATGCTCGGGTTTAAATCTTTTCACTTGTACATATTTTTTTTTTACTCTTTTTTTGACCGAGTTTCTGTCGCATTAGGAAATTACGTCTTGAAACCTTAGTCTCCATTTTCACCCGTCTCTTCTGTTCTCTTTTGCACTCCTCCTCCTCTTCCAAATCCGTATCCTTCCTAGCCTATCTGTTCTCCGCATCTCTTTTCTCTTACTCCTATAATATCCCACTCCTCAGACTGGATTTTTATTCTCTTCTACGTACGGATTTTTCTCCTTTATGTCCCTCCTGTGTGCTCTTCTTTAGCATCTTTCTCTCGTACTCGTTCACCTCTTTTTTCAAGTGTTTCCCTCTCTCTGTTGTTTTACTTCCTCTCTGTTTTGTTTGTCTTGTTCTCTCGGTAATCTATTGAGTTGAAAGCCCTTAAACTCTGGTCCAGTGAATGTTTGTCTTTGTATAGGTATGAAGTAAGTGTGTGTGTGTGTGTGTGTGTGTGTGTGTGTGTGTTTCCCTATACATATTTGCAACCGTGTATGTTTTTTTTATTATTAGTGTTTGTGTGTATACCTTTGTCTTGGTTTTCTCGATAGGGTGTCTGTTAGTGTGTTGGTTAGTTCCCCCTTATTCTCTCTCTCTCTCTCTCTCTCTCTCTCTCTTCCTCACACACAAACACACACACACAAGACTGGTATCTATCGACAAGTGATTTTCGACAAACGGTAATTAAGAGGCACAAGATGAGGTGGTTGCATCAAGGGTTTGCTTCTAGTGTTGTTGTCCTCATGATGTTTGAAGACTGTCAACAAAGCAGCTGCGACTTAACAAGGTGATTACACTCAGGTAGTGTTGTCTCGCTGGTAGCTCCTTACACACACACACACACACACACACACACACACACACACACACAAAACTAAACTATAGACCGGTGTCACTTACATGTATAGTGTGCAAAGTCCTGGAGAAAATCATCAGGAAAAGAATGGTGGAACACCTCGAGCTGAACAGGATAATAAACACCAGACAGCACGGATTCCGGGAAGGCAAATCCTGTGAAACAAACCTCCTAGAGTTCTATGATAAAGTAACAGAGGTAAGGCAAGAGAGAGAAGGGTGGGTTGATTGCATTTTCCTGGACTGCAGGAAGGCCTTCGACACAGTTCCTCACATGAGATTAGTAAAGAAGTTGGAAGAACAAGCATGTATAACAGGAAGGGCACTGGAATGGATCAGGGAATACCTCACAGGGAGGCAACAACGGGTCATGGTGCGTGATGAGGTATCACAGTGGGCGCCTGTGACGAGCGGCGTACCGCAGGGGTCAGTCCTAGGACCAGTGTTATTCTTGGTATATGTAAACGACATGACGGATGGGATAGACTCAGAAGTGTCTCTGTTCGCAGATGATGTGAAATTAATGAGGAGAATCACATCGGAAGAGGACCAAGCAGGACTTCAAACAGACCTGGACAAGCTTGACACCTGGTCTAGCAACTGGCTTCTCGAATTCAATCCCACCAAATGCAAAGTCATGAAGATCGGAGAAGGACAAAGAAGACCGCTGACAGAGTACAGGCTAGGTGGACAAGGGCTACAAACCTCGGCAAAGGAGAAAGACCTTGGGGTGAGTATAACGCCAAGTACGTCTCCGGAGGCACACATCAACCAGATAACTGCGGCAGCATATGGGCGACTGGCAAACCTAAGATTAGCGTTCCGTTACCTAAACAAGGAATCGTTCAAGACACTGTACACCGTGTACGTCAGGCCCATACTAGAATATGCAGCACCAGTCTGGAACCCACACCTGGTCAAGCATGTAAAGAAACTAGAGAAAGTGCAAAGGTTTGCGACAAGGCTAGTTACCACAACTCAGGGGGCTGTCCTATGAAGAAAGGTTGAGGGAAATAGGACTAACAACACTGGAGGAAAGAAGGGTCAGAGGAGACATGATAACGACATACAAAATACTGCGGGGAATCGACAAGGTAGACAGGGACAGGATGTTCCAGAGAGGGAACACAGAAACAAGGGGACACAACTGGAAGCTGAAGACTCAGATGAGTCAAAGGGATGTTAGGAAGCATTTCTTCAGCCACAGAGTAGTCAGGAAGTGGAATAGTCTAGAGAAAGATATAGTGGAGGCAGGAACCATACATAGTTTTAAGACGAGGTATGATAGAGCTCATGGAGCAGGGAGAGCAGAGACCCAGTAGCGGACAGCGAAGAGGCGGGGCCAGGAGCTGAGTCTCGACCCCTGCAACCACAATTAGGTGAGTACACACACACATACACACACAGTTCCTCACAAGAGGTTAATGCAAAAGCAAGAGGATCAGGCAGGCAAAGGAAAGGCACTGCAATGGATCAGAGAATATCTGACAGGGAGGCAACAACGAGTCATGGTATGTGACGAGGTGTCAGAGTGGGCGCCTGTGACGAGTGGGGTTCCACAAGGGTCAGTCCTAGGACCTGTACTGTTTTTGGTATATGTGAATGACATAACGGAAGGGATAGACTCAGAAGTGTCCCTGTTTGCAGATGATGTGAAGTTAATGAGAAGAATTAAATCAGTCGAGGATCAGGCAGGACTACAAAGAGACCTGGACAGGCTACAAGCCTGGTCCAGTAACTGGCTCCTTGAATTTAACCCTGCCAAATGTAAAGTCATGAAGATCGGGGAAGGGCAAAGAAGACCGCAGACAGAGTATAGTCTAGGTGGCCAAAGACTGCAAACCTCACTCAAGGAAAAAGATCTTGGGGTGAGTATAATACCGAGCACATCTCCTGAGGCACACATCAATCAGATAACTGCTGCAGCATACGGGCGGCTGGCAAACCTAAGAATAGCGTTCCAATACCTCACTAAGGAATCATTCAAGACTCTGTATACCATATACGTTAGGCCCATACTGGAGTATGCAGCACCAGTTTGGAACCCACACCTGGTCAAGCACGTCAAGAAATTAGAGAAAGTGCAAAGGTTTGCAACAAGACTAGTCCCAGAGCTAAGGGGTATGTCCTACGAAGAAAGGTTAAGGGAAATCGGCCTGACGACACTAGAAGACAGGAGGGTTAGGGGAGACATGATAACGACATATAAAATACTGCGAGGAATAGATAAGGTGGACAGAGACAAGATGTTCCAGAGAGGGGACACAGAAACAAGGGGTCACAATTGGAAGTTGAAGACTCCTATGAGTCAAAGGGATGTAGGAAGTATTTCTTCAGTCATAGAGTTGTCAGGAAGTGGAATAGCCTAGAAAGCGACGTAGTGGAGGCAGGAACTATACATAGTTTTAAGACGAGGTTTGATAAAGCTCATGGAGCAGGGAGAGAGAGGACCTAGTAGCAATCAGTGAAGAGGCGGGGCCAGGAGCTATGACTCGACCCCTGCAACCACAAATAGGTGAGTAAATAGGTGAGTACACACACACACACCTAGCCTAGGAAGTGACGTAGTAGAGGCAGGAACCATACATAGTTTTAAGACGAGGTTTGATAAAGCTCATGGAGTAGGAAGCGCGAGGACCCAGTAGCAATCAGTGAAGAGGTGGGGCCACGAGCTATGAATCGACCCCTGCAATCACAAATAGGTGAGTACACCTACCTCCATGTACTGTCCTCTATTTCGAGGACTTAATTTTCAGTTGTTAGTGTCGTACAGTTATTATAAATGTAATTTTCTCATTATATATATCCTTAAGGAGTTGCTGTAAATTCCTGTAAGTGGTACATATGTTCATCACTTTCGTAATGGTACTGACGTAGATATATTTTTGTTTTCGCTGGAGGTGATTTTACCATTGTTTTTTAACTTTGGTAATGGAATTAACATTGGCGCTGATGATCTCCATCTTCCCCTCTTCCCTCTATACCAGTGTGGTTAGCGAAGGAAGAAATAAAACACGTGTGTATTTCCGTATGTTTTACGTTCGTTAAATTCCATTGTGTATATACTAGTAATGGTGAACATGAGTAAACACGGGGAATTCCCTATTTTTTTTTCCACCGTTTCGGGTATTTTTTTCAGCGTGTTTGAAGAGGATCACTTTTTTTGTGTGTGCGCTTGGGAAGGTGGGAGGGGGAGGGGGGTAAAAAAAACTGTGTTTGCTCACTTGAAAACTGCGCACTCTGATGCGATGTTTCACTTATTCTTATTTCACACTCAGAGAGATGGTTTGTCTAGTCACGCTACTTCGGTACTCTCCGTTTATTACTCTCTCTCTCTCTCTCTCTCTCTCTCTCTCTCTCTCTCTCAAGGCCAAACATAAGGAAATCAACAGGAGACGAACTACCAGCTATTGTATCGCGTCTGCACTCTAATACAGTGCTTAATGAAAACAATAAAAGTCACGAAATGGTGGAAATTTTACTCCACAATGCATAAAAATAAAACAGATCATGGGCCTCAACTACAACATTTGTAGTGAATCGTCATTAGGGGCAATATTGTAATTTATTTATTTTTTTTAAAAAAAAGCTCATTAGTTTCAAATAACGTACTACTAAAAAATAATAAAGAAAAACATGTTGCTAAACTTGTTCTTAATATGACAACGTTTCGCTCTCTGTATTAATATGACTTGCTCTACACAGAACGAAACGTTGCCCCACTGAAAGCTTGTTCTGCAACCTGTTTTTTTTCTTATCAATTTATTAACCAATAATCAGCATAGACTCAACATTCAAAGATCCTACCATACAAAATTACTAGAATTATTCAAGCGTACAAAAAAACTGGAATGAATAAGTTCCCCCTCAGATGAAGTCCACTTATTTGTCCAGAAAACTTTCGATAATGCATCACACAGAAGAATATTAAATAAAATAGCCTCACAGTGTACAGGAAACAAACACTATTCTCTCTTCTGGCCGACGACAAGATTTTGAGCCAGACTGATGAGCGCCAGCACATGCCCTATATAAATGCTCTATAAATATTTTACAGTGCCTTCCTGTTTTGTCTAGCCCCGACGCTTTTCCTTTCTCTGTAATTCTTTTCCTCTCCCCATCTATTCTTCAACTGTCCCCACTTTTCTTTCAACCCTAGTGGGTTCTAACCTGCGAGTCCCTTCTGTTTTGTTTATGCTTGGATCGGTGACCGGCTCAGATAGAAAGCTGTGTACAAGCAGTACGTTTTCTCAGTGTGGGTTCTTGACCCAATCCACTTCATAATTTACATTTTTTTTTTTTAAGAAATTGGTTCAGTGAGAGATTCTTCTAGTAAAGTTTACTGATGACATGAAATTGGGAAATATAAGTCTCATCTCTGGCCAAATGTTGAAGTATAGAGAGGAACCTGGATACACGCACCAGAGGTCAGAGAAACGAGAGATGAGTTTTAATTTAGACTAGTGCAAAGTAACTAGTGCAATGGTAGATATTAATATAAAATGTTTAGAAGCTTTCTAATCGAAAATGGGCAATGTAATAGTCGTTAAGTTTATTAAATAACGTCTGACTTCCAGCAGTAAAATCCAACAGAAATTTAGGTTTCATACTGTGGCGTCTGCCGAGAATGTTACAATTTATTTGACGTTCGCAACACAACTATATGGCATCCCCTCTCGACCAGTAAACTGGCAGTTCGGCGTGTAACAGTTCCGGAGCCCCACTGCTGCGCTTACTGTCCAGCTCAAACCGCCAGTCACGTGGAAGCCGGCTATTCCAGCCAAGGTGACATCATACCTGTCTGACTCCCGCAAACACTGGTCGTGTCCACTCGTTCCTTGGAGTGGCTGTGAATTGCACCATTACATACTCTGATATCTTTACCTATTAACACTCTACAAATTGTAAATATGTGGTGAAGGAACACATGAACAAAGAAATCTACCCCTACTGTGTTTGTCTTGTCCTTACTCGGCCCTAATGAATGCCATGTTTTGTTAACTTAGTTTTAAGACCAGGTGCTACACGCCTTTAATCAACACCTGTGTTCGTAATAAATACCTAAAAATTTAGAGTACGAAACATCTGAAACGATATTAACATTATACACATGTCAGCCCTCGTCTTGATAATACTATCCAAGATACTTACCAAATCTCATAAAAGACAAATATATATTCTGGAGAGCGAGCAGAGGAGGGCAACGTAACTCCTATATTCATTATGATATAAGTAACATTAAATTGAACAAAGATTCATAACCCTTAATCTGTTGTCGCGTGCATAATAGAGACTCCTAGATCCTATTTAATAATTCTAAACTAATTCGAAACACACAGATGCGATTAACAATTTTGCAATTGAAAGTGATACAATTACTCGGAGGAGCAGCAGCACCAGCACCAGCATCAGCACCACCACCACCACCACCAGCACCACCAGCACCACCACCAGCAGCAGCAGCAGCATCAAACTCTGAAATAAGAGGGCCAATGTTTATGTAGGTAAAGGTTATTATGCAGTTATTGATCACTGGAACAGCTTTCCTTATGAAGTAGCTGTATAACAAGGTAGTGTTTTTGTTAACTGATGAGACAAATACTTTGCAAATAGGGACCTCAACTGGCTGCAATGTAGGAGCTGACTAGATACAATGTTGTGGTTGGCTCTGACCACTGGTACCCTAACGTTAATTCAACAACTCCTTCACGATCACTAGTTGACTATAGACCACTCATTATAATGGCAGTTGTAGCAGTTAATACCGAAACTCAATTTTCACCTTTCTTATTCATTATCCATACATGGTTAGTTGCGACATAGGTTTTCAGCCCTCTTATTGAAGACGGAAGTGAGGGGGTGGGGAGAAAACTAGCCTTTAACTACATTACCTTAACCTCTGCTGCCTGGATTAAAATACACGTAACAAAACTAGTTAACCCTCAACGCGAGTGCAAGGTCTTCTATCTGCACATTCCATGTATTCACGTGAACACGTACTTATATTACGAAAATTGTGCTATCAGTGCACGTAAATCCCACCAAAATTAATATAAGGCGAAGCAAAAATTATCTGTCTATTTTTGGTCTCAATCGGAGAGCGTGTTGAGCGGATGAAAAGGGTCTCTGAGACCACCGCAGGGACAGATAATAAAAAGTTTTTATTTTCTTTCCATGCGGGATATATTGGTGTGTCCGTGTCCATCAACAACACGTAACACCTGAAGTCATTACCTGGAGGGTCAAGACTTGAAAGTCAGAGCAATCATTTATTTTAGTCGATGATTCGTCATTGATTAAGCTATATCAAGGTAGGCTTGATATATGTATGTCGCGTTTAAGTGATACGCCATCTAGGAGAAGACGTGCAGACCCAGCTGGGGAGGTGCAGAGTCTGCAGACCCAGCTGGGGAGGTGCAGACCCAGCTGGGGAGGTGCAGACCCAGCTGGGGAGGTGCAGACCCAGGTGGGTAGGTGCAGACACACTGATGGATCACACGGTTAAGACGCTTACTGTCCTCTCGTCTATGATTATAAACATCTTTAAGGGGCAATTATAAAACATCTTGAAGGGGCAACTAGCCAGCAGTGACACAGGTCTCCTGGCTTACACTCAACTGGCAGTCAATTAAGCTCCTGTTTTATACACGCCTGGAAGTTCTCTCTCATATTATATATATATATATATATATATATATATATATATATATATATATATATATATATATATATATATATATATATAGTCGTGCCGATTAGGTAAAACTGGTCAATTAGCAAGAACTCATCTAAAATTAAGTCCTTTCTAAAATGTTCTCTTATACGTTTAAAGATATATTTTTTTCATTTATGTTAATGTAAGAATTTATAATTTTGTACCAAGAGAAACTTTGAAAACCTACCTAACCTTATTACAACAAGCGCAATTTAATTTAGCCTAACCCAACTAAATATATTTTAGATACGTTAACATTAATTTAATAATAAACAAACACAATTAAATATATTTTTTTCGTTTCTTTACAATGATTTTGGCGAAATTATTGCATACACAAATTTTTACTTGTCTTATATGGCAAGATGAGCGTTGCTATTTAAGCCAAAATCGCAAGTTTTACCTAATCGCCTACTAGAAATCTTGGGTAAGACATTCGAAAGACTTGTCAATACGAGACTCAGAACTCACCTTGAGACAAATAACCTACTCAACGAAAGACAATTTGGTTTTCGACAACATAGATCTACACAGGACGTCATAAACATCATCCTGAACTATATTCGCATAAATAAAGCTCAAAACTGTACTACCGCCCTCGTGACCAAAGATGTTGAAAAGGCCTTTGATACTGTATGGCACGATGGTCTAAAATATAAACTCTGTACCTCCTTTGATCTCCCTAGAAATATGTAACTTCCTAGACGGTAGAACTATGCGAATAGGGTTCATGAAACATTACTCTGACTATTTCACACTCCATGCAGGAGTCCCACAAGGCTCTGTACTATCTCCTACACTATATATCTTATACACGAATGACTTGCCTGAACCACTTTACCCTAATACTCTCACAATTTCTTACGCAGATGACATAACACAACTCACTGCACACGAAACCTCTCGATTCCTCACCCACAGAACACAACGAGAGGTTGATAGGATCACTGCATGGGAACTCCAATGGAGAATTAAAACAAATCCCCTTAAATCCAAGATCACCTTTTTCTTTAAAAGACGTGGAGTTCTCACCCCTGTTGACCTTAAAACCAGCACCTCTCGCACACGTATACCACAAACCCGCTCTGTTGTCGTCCTAGGTGTCAACTTGGACACCAGGTTGACAATCAAACCTCACATCACTTCTAAAACCGCTGTTGCGGAGATTGCTCTCTCTCAGCTTTATAAGTTGCGAGGAGCTCACCCTGCAACTAAACTTCACCTTTATAAAGCCCTTATTAGGCCCCTCATTTCTTACTCTCCTCTAGCTCTATCACTATCTGCCAAAACCAATACCATAAAACTTCAGCGTGTCCAAAACCGAGCATTACGTTGGGTGTTGGGAGTGAAGTGGGATGATTTTGCAACCAGCGAATCTCTCCATCTCAGGACTAACACACCAGCCCTGAACGAATTTTGGAAGACACTTTCCGACAGACAAATTGACAGACTTGAGACTTACCATGAACATTGGACTGACTACCTTGATACCACAATAAAACGGCCTTATACCGAAGTCAACCTCTTCAGAGCTTTGAACGAACCTGCCCCTCCCCCCCGATACACATAATATAGCCTCCTTTTTACCACCTAATACTTCTCTTTAGAATGAACTAGTCCCAAACCTGATGTTTTCTTACTTATCTCTACCTGCCATCCTATGAGAGTCGTCCTTGTGCAGTTTCCGAGATGAAGCAACTTGTAGATGTCCTTGGCTCCACCTGAACACCCTGCCTTTGCCCGATCTAAGCGTCCAGTCTTGTAGCAGATAATACCTGTCACTATTAAGCCTCACAATGCTTTGCAGTTGGGTTTAGTCCTGACTCTATTTCTTACTCTAAAATATTTCCTCTCACCCATCTATTCTTCGCCTATCCCCACTTCCCTCTCTCCCATTGTGGGTACTTACCTGAGAGTATTCGTTTCGTTTCGTTACCTAATCGGCACGACATATATATATATATATATATATATATATATATATATATATATATATATATATATATATATATATATATATATATATATATATATATATATATATATATATATATATATATATATATATATATATATATATATATATATATATATATAATATGATCCAAACAGGCTCATATTTCGTATTAAGGTGTTATTGGTGAAGATAAATAGGTAGTACGCAGCCTAGTGAGTCGATAGGCTTTAAGCTCAATAAAACAACTAGTCAGCTATGCAGAGAGTGAGAGCAAAAGTACTGTATGACCCATAGAGGTTTACGGTTTCCCCGGGAAACTAATTATCAAAATAATTGCGTGAACTGCAAATAATCGAGTTATTTATGTTTTGGTTCCTCACCTTGTCTGAGCTACACGATAATTTCCTGGACTCTGGTAGTGAGCCATCATGTGGGGAAATTCAAGACACACAGATACAGAAACCTCTCATGAACGACATTTCGCTCAGATTAATTGAGTTGATGAATATCTCTCTCTCTCTCTCTCTCTCTCTCTCTCTCTCTCTCTCTCTCTCTCTACCCCTCTCTTTTACACAAGGTTTTACAAGGTTAGGTTAAGCTTCCAAAACTGAATTATCAAACTTACTGAAGTATATTTATGTTAAGATAATTTTGCAGCGGCATATCTACAAATATAATTCCTGATCTGGCATATGCAAATTATTTTAACTGATAACCCACATGTGCAGTAATATATTTTGCGCCCCACTATTATAATCCATAAACTTAATTTCTTCATATACGATTCTTCTAATATAATCCATAAGCTACATCACTAGTAAATGTAATTATGTAATTCACTGACCGTATTTCAGAATATAATTCACTGACTATTTCAGAATATAATTCCTGACACTCATATTCATTGATATAATTTATTGGTCTCGTATCCAGTATATAATTTGTGACTCCTGATGTCCACTATTATTATCCATGTCATCCCATGTCCACTAATATAATTGATTACTTATTATAGTTCATGACACTTACGTCCATTAATCATTGAGGCTGTTTTTCCCCATTACACCAGACAACGCTGACGATAATAATCATATATTAAGAGTAATAATACATGGATATTAATAGTAAAATTAAAATAAAGATCATAATATAAATAATAAAGGTAACGAGAATAAAAAGTGTATGTGGTGCCGAGGTCAGCTGACATGGATTTCCTAACGAGTCCCTAAATACAGCTTTCCTCGGGCAGCTCTGTATGACCCCTGTGGTTTAGCGCTTCTTTTGATTATAATAATAATAATCCTCGGGCTGTGAAGAATACGTTTAAAAAACTACTTAAGAAAGTATCTTGGTATATACAGTTCCAGTTTATTTAGCCTTGAAAATGTGCGGATTACAATGTTAGCTTCCAGTTATGTCTCAAATTAGCGAGCTGAGAACGTCGTTAAGTACTCAAAAAGAGGATTATTTCCACTATATATATATATATATATATATATATATATATATTGTGCCGAATAGGTAAAACTTGCTATTTTGGCTTAACTAGCAACGCTCTTCTTACCGAATAAGGCAAGCGACCTTTGACTTTCTCCAAAGGCACTGGATGCACTCACACTTGGAAAGCAACACTGCTCGCGTGAATGCATTCACAGAAGCGTGTGTCGCATATGTTAAGTGGAGAAGCCGCTTACCTCTGCATGAAGCTCCAGGAGTTTGTGAAGAAATTTTGTTATTATTCAAGGCGATTGGATCCCTTGATCACCTTAAATGTGCAGTGCTCAGACTGAATTATGGCTGAATATTACAAATGCTAATGAAAAAAAAATGGTTATAATCATACCCATAATTTTTAATGGGAGTGGACCGGTAAGCCAGCGGAAGGCCTCGGTCAGATGACCAAAAGCTCCAGCGGCGAGGCATCATGTGACTAAGACCCGCAGTATGACCTATGCTTGTTAAGTGCTTTCTTGTATACCTGGAGTATACCTGGAGGGTATTTCGAGGGTCAATGCCCCCGCAGCCCGGATCTTAAGCAGACCTAGCCTAATCAACCAGGCTGTTACTGGTGGCCGCACGCAAACCGACGTACGAACTACAGCCCGGCTGGTCAGGTACTGACTTTAGGTGCCCATCCAGTTCCCTCTTAAAGACACTAGGGATCTATTGGTAATTCCCCTTGTGTATGCTGGGAGGCAGTTAAATAGTCTTGGGCCCCTGACACTTATTGTATCAGGGGCCCAAGACGTATTCCTGGCGCCCCTGCTTTTCATTGGGATGTTGTACCGCCTGCCGAGTCTTTCGCTTTCGTAGTGATTGATTTTCGTGTGCAGATTTGGGACCAGTCCCTCTAAGATTTTCAAAGTGCATATTATCATGTATTTTTCTCGCCTGCGTTCCAGGGAGTACAGGTCAAGAGACTTCAACCGTTCCCGGTAGTTTAGGTGCGTTATGGTACTTATACGTCCAGTGAAAGTTTTCTGTATATTCTCCAGGTCTGCAATTTCGCCTGCCTTGAAAGGGGCCGTTAGTGTACAGCAATATTCCAGCCTAGAGATAACAAGGGATTTGAAGAGAATCATCATTAGCTTGGCATCCCTTGTTTTGAAGGTTCTCATTATCCATCCTATCATTTTCCTAGCAGATGTAGTTGATACATTATTGTGATATTTGAAAGTGAGATTCTCTGACATCACTCCCAGGTCCTTCACATTAGTTTCTCGCTGTATTATATGGTTGGAATTTGTTTTATACACCGATCCAGTTTTTATTTCCTCGAGTTTTCCATAGCGGAGTAATTGAAATTTGTTTTCACTGAACTTCATGTTATTTTCTGACGTGGAACAGAGCTTTTCACTGTAGCCGCCCCTGAATTTACTCTGTTTACTATTACTATTTGTATTCTGTTTGTTAGAAGGTTATACATCCATCTACCAACTTTTCTGTTATTCATTTATCACGCATTTTGTGTGCTATTACACCATGATCGCAATTGTCGAAGGCTTTCGTAAAGTCTGTGTAAACTACATCTGCATTGTGATTGTCCTCCACTGCATCCAAGACCATGTCATAGTGATCCAGTACCTGTGAGAGGCAGGAACAACCTGCTCTAAACCCATGTTGCCCTGGGTTGTACAACTGTTGAATATCTAAGTGGGTGGCGATCTTGCTTCTTAGAACCCCTTCAAAGATTTTTATTATGTGGGACGATAGTGCTATTGGTCTGTAATTCTTTGCAAATGTGGAGTGGGGCTATTTCTGTTGTTTTTAGTAACTGTCAGATGACCCCTGTGTCTATGCTCCCTCTTCATAGAATATTTAAGGCGGGTTTGATAAAGCTCATGGAGCAGGGAGAGAGAGGACCTAGTAGCAATCAGTGAAGAGGCGGGGCCAGGAGCTATGAATCGACCCCTGCAACCACAAATAGGCGAGTACAAATAGGTGAGTATGCACACACACACACATACAGTAACACTGTCAATAGATGAATTGTTAAAACTAAGCTCAGTATCGGCCAACAACAAAGTGTATTTTCTCATTTGCTAGAAATTTCCCGATGAAATCTGTGTGTGTGTGTGTGTCAGAAGACAGGGTAATATTTCTCGTGACTCTGCTCTTAGTAATACGATGACCCGCCCAGTGCTGCTCATTTGACCAAAGCTTACCACTGGCTTTCCCAGGAACTCCCGTTACCTTCCTTTATCCCGCACTCAACCTGATTTCCTATTTCCCAGGAACTGTATCGCCAATTCGGATTTAACACTACCATGTGAATCTGACACTAATTATCTCTGGCTTACCGATTAACACCATTAAAATAGATATCACTTCATAACACACACACACACACACACACACACACACACACACACACACACACACACACACACACACACGCACACGATCCATTCATAGCTTTAAGAAGAGGTATAATAAAGCTCATGGCGCAGGGAGAGTGACCCAGTAGCGGCCAGTGAAGAGCCAGGAGCTATGAATCGACCTCTGCAACCACACCTAGGTGAGTACAACTAGGTGAGTACACACACACACATATATATATATATATATATATATATATATATATATATATATATATGTATATTCAACAGGCCTAGTGTCTAATCGGCATGTGCCAAGGACAAAATGTTAACTAAAACACACACACACACAAACAGGGAACTACAAGAGGAGTCACGGGAACACTGGCAGTAGCTTCACTTGACCCAGCATGACAGGGAATGAACCAAGCTAAATATTTAGATGGATTTCCATCAATTGTTGAGAGTCGTCGGAAATGTTCCAGCCAGGGATACCGGGTAACAGGAAGGGGGGAGGAGGTCGAAGAAGAGCAGGAGAAAGAAGAGCAGGAAGAGGAGGAAGAAGAGCAGGAAGAGGAGGAAGAAGAGCAGGAGAAGAAGACAGGGACAGGGAAATGATGAGGAAGAGGAAAAGAAATTAGCAGAGGAGGAAATGGAAAAGTTGAAAAAGAAATAGAAAAAGAAAGAAAAGCGGTGATGGAAGAGACGTTGAAATAAAATTATGAAAAGGTAGAGGAGGACTGACAAAAAAACAACAACAACTGAAGATCGAGAAGAGGAAGATAAGGAAGAGAACGAGAAGGATTACAGTGTGTTACGTTCAAGAACCAGGGCCACGACTCAGGTTAAGAACCAGGGCCACAGCTCAGGATAAGAACCAGGGCCACAGCTCAGGTTAAGAACCAGGGCCACGACTCAGGTTAAGAACCAGGGCCACGACTCAGGTTAAGAACCAGGGCCACGACTCAGGTTAAGAACCAGGGCCACGGCTCAGGTTAAGAACCAGGGCCACGGCTCAGGTTAAGAACCAGGGCCACAGCTCAGGATAAGAACCAGGGCCACAGCTCAGGTTAAGAACCAGGGCCACAGCTCAGGATAAGAACCAGGGCCACAGCTCAGGATAAGAACCAGGGCCACAGCTCAGGATAAGAACCAGGGCCACAGCTCAGGATAAGAACCAGGGCCACAGCTCAGGTTAAGAACCAGGGCCACAGCTCAGGTTAAGAACCAGGGCTACAGCTCAGGATAAGAACCAGGGCCACAGCTCAGGATAAGAACCAGGGCCACAGCTCAGAATAAGAACCAGGGTCACAGCTCAGGATAAGAACCAGGGCCACAGCTCAGGTTAAGAACCAGGGACACAGCTCAGAATAAGAACCATGGCCACGGCTAAGGATAAGAACCAGGGCCACAGCTCAGGATAAGAACCAGGGCCACAGCTCAGGATAAGAACCAGGGCCACAGCTCAGGATAAGAACCAGGGCCACGGCTCAGGTTAAGAACCAGGGCCACGGCTCAGGATAAGAACCAGGGCCACGACTCGGGGCAAGAACCAGGGCCACGGCTCAGGATAAGAACCAGGGCCACGACTCGGGGCAAGAGCCAGGGCTACGACTCGAGGCAAGAGCCAGGGCTACGACTCGGGGCAAGAGCCAGGGCTACGACTCGGGGCAAGAGCCAGGGCTACGACTCGGGGCAAGAGCCAGGGCTACGACTCGGGGCAAGAGCCAGGGCTACGACTCGGGGCAAGAGCCAGGGCTACGACTCGGGGCAAGAGCCAGGGCTACGACTCTGGGCAAGAGCCAGGGCTACGACTCGGGGCAAGAGCCAGGGCTACGACTCGGGGCAAGAGCCAGGGCTACGACTCGGGGCAAGAGCCAGGGCTACGACTCGGGGCAAGAGCCAGGGCTACGACTCGGGGCAAGAGCCAGGGCTACGACTCGGGGCAAGAGCCAGGGCCACGGCTCGGGGCAAGAGCCAGGGCCACGGCTCGGGGGCAAGAGCCAGGGCCACGGCTCGGGGGCAAGAGCCAGGGCCACGGCTCGGGGGCAAGAGCCAGGGCCACGCTCGGGGCAGAGCCAGGGCCACGGCTCAGGGAGCAGAGCCAGGGCCACGGCTCGGGGCAAGAAGCCAGGGCCACGGCTCGGGGGCAAAGAGGCAGTCAGGGCCAGCACGGCTCAGGGGCAAGACCAGGGCCACGGCTCGGGGGCAAGAGCCAGGGCCACGGCTCGGGGGCAAGAGCCAGGGCCACGGCTCGGGGGCAAGAGCCAGGGCCACGGCTCGGGGGCAAGAGCCAGGGCCACGGCTCGGGGGCAAGAGCCAGGGCCACGGCTCGGGGGCAAGAGCCAGGGCCACGGCTCGGGGGCAAGAGCCAGGGCCACGGCTCGGGGGCAAGAGCCAGGGCCACGGCTCGGGGGCAAGAGCCAGGGCCACGGCTCGGGGGCAAGAGCCAGGGCCACGGCTCGGGGCAGAGCCAGGGCCACGCTCGGGGCAAGACCAGGGCCACGGCTCGGGGGCAAAGCCAGGGCCACGGCTCGGGGCAAGAGCCAGGGCCACGCTCAGGGAGCAAGAGCCAGGGCCACGGCCGGGGCAAGAGCCAGGGCCACGGCTCAGGGGCAAGAGCCAGGGCCACGGCTCGGGGGCAAGAGCGGCCACTCAGGGCAAAGCCAGGCCGCTCGGGGGCAAGAGCCAGGGCCACGGCTCGGGGGCAAGAGCCAGGGCCACGGCTCGGGGGCAAGAGCCAGGGCCACGGCTCGGGGGCAAGAGCCAGGGCCACGGCTCGGGGGCAAGAGCCAGGGCCACGGCTCGGGGCAAGAGCCAGGGCCACGGCTCGGGGCAAGAGCCAGGGCCACGGCTCGGGGCAAGAGCCAGGGCCACGGCTCGGGGCAAGAGCCAGGGCCACGGCTCGGGGCAAGAACCAGGGCCACGGCTCAGGGCCACAACTCGGGTTAAGAACCAGGGCCACGGCTCGGGTTAAGAACCAGGGCCACGGCTCGGGTTAAGAACCAGGGCCACGGCTCGGGTTAAGAACCAGGGCCACGGCTCGGATTAAGAACCAGGGCCACGGCTCGGGTTAAGAACCAGGGCCACGGCTCGGGTTAAGAACCAGGGCCACGGCTCGGGTTAAGAACCAGGGCCACGGCTCGGGTTAAGAACCAGGGCCACGGCTCAGGGCCACGACTCAGGGTATGAACCAGAGCCACGACCCTGGGTATGAACCAGAGCCACGACCCGGGGTATGAACCAGAGCCACGACCCGGGGTAAGAACCAGAGCCACGACCCGGGGTATGAACCAGAGCCACAACCCGGGGTATGAACCAGAGCCACGACCCGGGGTATGAACCAGAGCCACGACCCGGGGTAAGAACCAGAGCCACGGCTCGGGTTAAGAACCAGGGCCACGGCTCAGGGCCACGACTCAGGGTATGAACCAGAGCCACGACCCTGGGTATGAACCAGAGCCACGACCCGGGGTAAGAACCAGAGCCACGACCCGGGGTAAGAACCAGAGCCACGACCCGGGGTATGAACCAGAGCCACGACCCGGGGTATGAACCAGAGCCACGACCCGGGGTAAGAACCAGGGCAACAGTCATAACTCTTACAAGGAGAAAAAGATATTCTGAAAAACTCAGAGATCCACCAAAAAAATATCCCAAGTTTTTTTTTTTTTTACGTGGGGTGAGAGGATTTTTTTAACCAGACTGAGAAATCTCGGCAGTGTGCTGCTACCCTCCTCTGTATGGTAGTTATATACTGGGAACAAAAGCCCTATCACAGTCCATCACACAGGAGGGTTTTCTTACAGGAAGCCAGAGGAGTGGAGGGGTGGGGGGGAGAGGAAATATGCAGAGTAGGGGAAAAATTGCTCTGGGAAGGCAAGGAGTGGAAATATGTTTAAGAACACAAGAATGGAGGAGCACTGCAGAAGGCCTGCTGTCTCATTTTGCTATAATGATTCAAGCAACTCTGTTATTTTTTTCTATGTTAAAATACCTGACAACACATTGTATCCCCTGTCATGTACGTAGAGTAAATGATTAGTTTCTCTCTCTCTCTCTCTCTCTCTCTCCTCCCTCTCTTTCCTACTTTTATTCTTGAACAAAGAGGCAGTTTTAGCCACCCTCCACACTCTCGACGTTAAAATTACACAGCGCTAAAAGCATCAGACAAAACACACTGCATTAGCAAGCAAGCAATTTTTTTTTTCCTCCCAGAAATTATTTCCGGGAAGCAGGTTAACTGTGTAAAAAAAAAAAACATTCTGGCTATTGCAAGAAGATCCACGTACGTGTGTGTGTGTGTTTGGAATTCAAGCGGCGCCAGAAGCCCTGAGATATTGCATAAAAAATGACTTTAATTTTTTTTAGTTACCCCTGGCTGGAAATAGAAGTGATAAAAATGGGTATTAAATTTTTTTTAGAAATTGGCACAGTGGAAGGTAGGAAGTGTTTCTGATGGAATTAAATGGGTAGTGAAGGGCCGAGGGAAAAAATGTGATGGACCCCATTAGATAGGTGGAAAAGGCATTGGGTGGGTGGATGAGGTATTAGATGGGTGGATGAGGTATTAGATGGGTGGATGAGGTATTAGGTGGGTGGATGAGGTATTAGATGGGTGGATGAGGTATTAGATGGGTGGATGAGGCATTAGATGGGTGGATGAAGTATTAGGTGGGTGGATGAGGCATTAGGTGGGTGGATGAGGCATTAGATGGGTGGATGAAATATTAGATGGGTGGATGAGGTATTAGGTGGGTGGATGGGGCATTAGATGGGTGGATGAGGCATCAGATGGGTGAATGAGGCATTAGGTGGGTGGATGAGGTATTAGGTAGCTGGAGGAAGTAAGATGATAACTGATGACGCAATATAGTCATAGATGACGCAGTACGTTGATGGATGACACAAAATATTGATGGATGACACAAAATATTGATGGATGACACAAAATATTGATGGATGACACAAAATATTGATGGGTGACGCAATAAGCTGATGGATGGCTGGGAATGTCTATGTGGTATGACCTCACAACCTCTGAAAAGCATGGACATGTAAGGGTGCAGAAACGTGACTACAGACGAGGGTAACAACCTCGTTGGAATTATTATGATAATTAGTAGACTTAAAATGGGACAAGACAGATATTGGGTGAATGATGGTGAATGTGATTTTTTTTTATCACTCTACCTCGATGAGAGACGGTCGAGCTTTCATCCCTCAGGGATGGAAGATCCGAAAGGAAGAGGAGATATGTTACTTACATGTAAATTTAATAAGACGATAGGAAAAGTGTCAGAGTGGGAGATCAAGAGGTCTTAAGCTTAAGAAGTAGTGCAGAACAGGCAGTTTGCAGTATTGGTGAACATACTAAATGATCGATGTCTGGAAAGATATTAGAAAACAATTGGTTTATAAAAAAGCCACTCTGAATTTTAAAGGAATATAAGATTATTTTTTTTTTGGGGGGGAAAGAGAAGAATTTACTACGAACATTTGGTCCATTTCTGTGACTAGAAAAAGCCATTTATACACGTATATTAACACACACACACACACACACACACACTGGAGGACAGGAGAGATAGGGGGGACATGATAACGACATATAAGATACTGAGAGGAATTGACAAGGTGGACAGAGACAGAATGTTCCAGAGATGGGACACAGCAACAAGGGGACACAGTTGGAAGTTGAAGACTCAGATGAATCACAGGGATGTTAGGAAGTATTTCTTCAGTCACAGAGTGGTCGGGAAGTGGAATAGTTTGGGAAGCGATGTAGTGGAGGCAGGTTCCATACATAAGTTTTAAGAAGAGGTATGATAAAGCTCATGGCGCAGGTAGAGTGACCCAGTAGCGGCCAGTGAAGAGGCGGGGCTAGGAGCTATGACTCGACCCTGCAACCACAACTAGGTGAGTACAACTAGGCGAGTACACACACACACACACAACAAAGACATACCAGACACCATTGATCGCGGTCCCCAACACCACAAACGCCTTACATTCAACCCTTTTGTAAGAAGCACTCTATTAAGCTGACTCACACACTGTACCGGGAATCGAACTGGGGAGCTGAAAAGAGTGGTGAGAGTGCCTACATTTGATGGTCTCTTTCTTGGTGTAACTGAGTTAAAATGTTGAGACATTTTGTTCTGGCGATTGCTGAGGATATACCTAGCGCCTGGCACCTAGCAGTTTGTGAGGATGTACCTAGCACCGGGTCATCACTGGGGATGCACCTAGCACCGGGTCATCACTGGGGATGTACCTAGCACCGGGTCATCACTGGAGATGTACCTAGCACCGGGTCATCACTGGGGATGTACCTAGCACCGGGTCATCCCTGGGGATGTACCTAGCACCGGGTCATCCCGGGGGATGTACCTAGCACCGGGCCATCACTGGGGATGTACCTAGCACCGGGTCATCACTGGGGATGTACCTAGCACCGGGTCATCACTGGGGATGTACCTAGCACCGGGTCATCACTGGGAATGTACCTAGCACCGGGTCATCACTGGGGATGTACCTAGCACCGGGTCATCACTGGGAATGCACCTAGCACCGGGTCATCACTGGGGATGTACCTAGCACTGGGTCATCACTGGGGATGTACCTAGCACCGGGTCATCACTGGGGATGTACCTAGCACCGGGTCATCACTGGGGATGTACCTAGCAACGGGTCATCACTGGGGATGTACCTAGCACCGGGTCATCACTGGGAATGTACCTAGCACCGGGTCATCACTGGGGATGTACCTAGCACCGGGTCATCACTGGGGATGTACCTAGCACCGGGTCATCACTGGGGATGTACCTAGCACCGGGTCATCCCTGGGGATGTACCTAGCACCGGGTCATCACTGGGGATGTACCTAGCACCGGGTCATCACTGGGGATGTACCTAGCACCGGGTCATCACTGGGGATGTACCTAGCACCGGGTCATCACTGGGGATGTACCTAGCACCGGGTCATCACTAGGGATGTACCTAGCACCGGGTCATCACTGGGGATGTACCTAGCACCGGGTCATCACTGGGGATGTACCTAGCACCGGGTCATCACTGGGGATGCACCTGACACCGGGTCATCACTGGGGACGCACCTGACACCGGGTCATCACTGGGGACGCACCTGACACCGGGTCATCACTGGGAACGCACCTGACACCGGGTCATCACTGGGGACGCACCTGACACCGGGTCATCACTGGGGACGCACCTGACACCGGGTCATCACTGGGGACGCACCTGACACCGGGTCATCACTGGGGACGCACCTGACACCGGGTCATCACTGGGGATGTACCTAGCACCGGGTCATCACTGGGGACGCACCTGACACCGGGTCATCACTGGGGACGCACCTGACACCGGGTCATCACTGGGGACGCACCTGACACCGGGTCATCACTGGGGACGCACCTGACACCGGGTCATCACTGGGGACGCACCTGACACTGGGTCATCACTGGGGACGCACCTGACACCGGGTCATCACTGGGGACGCACCTGACACCGGGTCATCACTGGGGACGCACCTGACACCTCGTCATCACTGGGGACGCACCTGACACCGGGTCATCACTGGGGACGCACCTGACACCGGGTCATCACTGGGGACGCACCTGACACCTCGTCATCACTGGGGACGCACCTGACACCGGGTCATCACTGGGGACGCACCTGACACCGGGTCATCACTGGGGACGCACCTGACACCGGGTCATCACTGGGGACGCACCTGACACCGGGTCATCACTGGGGACGCACCTGACACCGGGTCATCACTGGGGACGCACCTGACACCGGGTCATCACTGGGGACGCACCTGACACCGGGTCATCACTGGGGACGCACCTGACACCTGGTCATCACTGGGGACGCACCTGACACCGGGTCATCACTGGGGACGCACCTGACACCGGGTCATCACTGGGGACGCACCTGACACCGGGTCATCACTGGGGACGCACCTGACACCGGGTCATCACTGAACATTAGAAGAATGGTCAAATAAACGTCTTGATATCTCTCTCAGACCGTTTCGATAAACGATCTTGTCATTGTCGTGGGAACTTTTTTGAGACTGGAAAAAAAATCGGTCTCATAAATTCGTAGGACCTTTTCGAGACCATCTGTAAAAAACTATCTCAGATAATTTGACTTTTTTATTTTAGATTTCGTTTAAAACAATAGGTATCAATAATATCGTGGGATCTTTGATACCATTTGGAAAAGTGGCCTTGTGTGTGTGTGTTTGTGTGTGTGTGTGTACGTACTCACCTAATTGTGATTGCAGTGGTTTGGTCAAAGCTCCTGGCTCCGTCTCTTCACTGGTCGCTCTCCCTGCTCCATGAGCTTTATCATACCTCTTCTTAAAGTTATATATGGATTCTGCCTCCACTACATCTCTCTCCAGACTGCTCCAGTCCCTAACAACTTTAAAGAAATACTTCCTAACATCCCTATGACTCATCTGAGTGTTCGACTTTCAATTTTGACCATTTGTTGCTGTGTCCCATCTCTGGAACATAATGTCCCTATCCACCTTGTCAATTCCTCTCAGTATCTTGTCCTCCAGTGTCGTCAGGTCGATTTCCCTTAACCTCTCCTTGTAGGAAATGCCCCTCAGTTCCGGGACTTGTCTTGTTGTAAACCCTTGCACTTTCTCTAATTTCTTGACGTGCTTCACCAGGTGTTGGTTCCATGCTGGTGCTGCATACTCCAATATGGGCCTGACGAATACGGTGTACAAAGTCTTGAACAATTCCTTACTAAGGTGTCGACACGCAATTCATAGGTTTGCTAGGCGTCCATATGCTGCAGCAGTTATTTGGTTGATGTGCGCCTCAGATGTGCTCGGTATTATACTCACCCCAAGATCCTTTTCCTTGAGTGAGGTTTATATCTTTGGCCCCTAGCCTGTACTCTGTCTGCGGTGTTCTTTGCCCTTCCCCATTCTTCATGACTTTGCACTTGGTGGAGTTAAACTCCAGTAGCCAGTTACTAAACCAGGCTTGCAGTCTGTCCAGATTACTTTGTTGTCCTGCCTGAGCCTCATCCGACTGAATTCTCATTAGCTTCACATCGTCTACAAACAGGGGCACTTCTGAATCTGTCCGTTTGTCCCTGCACCAGCCCTAGGACTGACCCCTGTGGAAACCCGGTTGTCACAGTCGCCCACTCTGACACCTTGTCAAGTACCATTGCTCGTTGTTGCCTTCCTGTCAGGTATTCTCTGAGGCATTGCAGTGCCTTTCCTGTTATACCTGTCTGTTCCTGTAGCTTTTGCACTAATCTCTTGTGTGGAACTGTGTCAAAAGCCTTCTCACAGTCCAAGAAAATGCAGTCTACTCACCCCTCTCTTTGTCTTACTTCCGTCACCTTGTCGTAAAACTCCAGTAGGTTTGTGACACAGGATTTCCCTTCCCTGAAACCGTGCTGGTTGTCGTGTATAAGCTCATTCCATTCTACGATCTCCACTTCCCTTCTCCTGATAAGCTTCTCCGTGACTTTGCATACTTTATATGTCAGTGTAGTTTAGTGCTCAGTGTCTGTCTCCTTTCTTAAAAACTGGGTCTACATTTGGTGTCTTCCACAACTCAGGTAGTCGCCCTGTTTCAATAGATATGTTAGATTGTTGCTTGTGACACACACAGAGCCTCTGCTCCCTCTCTCAGGACCCAAGGAGAGATGTCCGGTCCCACTGCCTTTGAGGTATCTAGTTCATTCAGCAGCCTCTTCACCTCCTCGGTTGTGTGTAATGTGTCCAGCACTTGTTGGTGTACCCCACCATTCCGACTTTCTGGAGCCCTTTCTGTCTCCCCTGAAAATACTTCCTTAAATCACTTGTTGAGCTCTTCACATACTTCTCGGTCGTTTCTTGTGATCTATCCACCTTCCTTCGTCACCCTGATTACCTGGTCCTTGACTGTTGTTTTCCTCCAGATGTGGCTTTACAACAGCTTCGGGTCTGACTTGGCTTTCGGGGCTTTATCATTTTCATGTTGCCGCTGGGCCTTTTTTCTTATCTGTGCTCTTCGACTAATCTCCTTATTTTCCTTGGTCCTTTGTCTTCTATATATTTTTCATTTTCTAGTGCACTTAGTTTTGGTCTCACTACACCTTGGGTACGAACCCTCTCCTCTGCCTCCTTGCATTTAGTTGTCACGTACTTCATCATTTCATTTACTGATTTCCCCACTGAACCTCGTGTAAGAAATTCCTCATGCCTGTGTAGTCCCCCTCTTTTGTAGTTTAGCTTTTCCCGTCCTACTTTTCCTGCGTCCCTCTCTACTTGTGTGTGTGTGTGTGTGTGTGTGTGTGTGTGTGTGTGTGTGTGTGTGTGTGTGTGTGTGTGTGTGTGTGGACTGATACGAAGTTGGGTCTCTGAAAAACTGACAAATCAGAGACAGAGAGATAGAAAGAAACAGGAATGCGAGAAATCTTTGAGGGGAAAGATAAATTTATTAATATGTGATGAATGCAGATTTATGTTGATGGGAACACTGTTGTATTGAGGCCAGTCAGAGTGTAAATAATGCAGCATAGAAGAGACCGGAGGCAATGGTATGAATATTATGCAGATACAGGTAAAGAAACACTTATAAGATGGTTTGGTTTTGCAAAAGGTATTATTTAATGAGTGCAAGATGTGTTAACGAAAGGATTTGATCACATAGAAAGAATGGAGCCAAATAGGTTTAAGAGACTATATGTACAGGAGGGGCCCCCGCTTTACAGTGCTTCGCTTTACGGCGTTTTGCTAATGCAGCGCTTTTCAATTATACCCATTCTTCATTTATGTAGACTTCCTACAATAAATATATTCATCACTCATAAGCCAAGGACGAAAATATTTTAATGTAAGTAATGTGTGTACTGTATATGCATTTTTTTAGGCCTAGCTGTAGTGCTCACTTAATGTATGATAGCGTAGACACGTTATCAGGCTTTTATATGCATTATTAAGTGAAAAAGGCTGTGCTTCACTTTACAGCACTTTTCGTTTTATAGTAATAACCCGGAACCTAACCTTATGTGTAAGCTTCTGGGCATTCTAGTAAAAGATTATTTGTAATTAAGAAACAAAATATTACGATAAGTCAGTTATGAATTACTTTGTTTATTCATGCAATGGAAAGTCTTCATTTTGATCCTTATTATCAGGTTATTATGAGTTAATCTATGGAAAAAAAATATTTTGAAAGTAATTTCCCTTACAACTTCAAATTTTCTTATTAATGTTTTTGTAATCAAAAACCCGCTCTCTGGGAAAGTAATTAGGAATGCAAATTGAATATTGCGACTTTCATCTTAGACTTTCTTGGTAGTCTTAATAGTGTTGGCAACAGACGTTTGTGTCAAGATTTTTATCAAATATCAAACTGGTGTCTTGGCATAATGTATGCATTGTGCCAGAATATTTTCCTTTGGCTTATATGTGACTGTGAATAAATTTGCAGTGAGTGCACAAACATCAAAGATATAATGAGGCATCTTTTGATATAATGAGGGAGGCAGAGCTCAAGACTCCGGTTACCAGAAGCTCAAAGGCTGTAGAGTAAACAAGCTTAGTGTTCATGAGAGCTGACAGGACTGTGCCACTTACACCAGAGGTGCGAAACAACAGTTCTAGGCTCACGAAATCGTGATGACACGATTGATAACTCGACGGTCTGGAGTTTTGAGGCTCTCTGATCGCGGGTTCTAACCCGTTTGTTTAACAGTTCTAGTTTTGTGCTTCAGAGAAGCCCCTTCGTCTGGTGGTAGTGGTGATATTTTAAGTGTCAGAAGAATTAGTAAAAATTCTCCAGACTCAGCGGAGCTTTTAGTCAAATAACCGAAGCCTTTCGCTGGCTTTCCGCTCCGTCTGGTAAAAAAAAAAATGAAGCTCACAGTATTAGATGTGGTGCTGGGGTTTTCTCGCTATATTAAAAGAAATCTGCTAATGTCCAAAGATATTTCCCTATACCTCATGAAATAAATGCAATATTGCCAGTGTCTTAATGTGTCCTCCAGCATAGCAGAGGCCATGCGGTGAGTGAGTATATTTACGTAAATGTTCATACGTATTGTTCTCTGTAATAACGAAAACCATTCGTGTTTCTACAATTTACTCTCAGCAACTACGGATAGCTATCACTCAAAACCCTCGTATCAACAGCTCCATGGGTTGTACGAAGGAGCCTAAAGCTATACAGTGCTGCTGTACAAATGTCAGATAGATCATTAAGGTTATAAAGGAGTCTTCGAAGACTCGCAATTCTACCCAACACTACGCAGAGAGTTTGAAACAAAGACAACACTACACAAAGATACTCAAAACTATACTCCACTACACAAAGGTATTCAAGGCTGTAACAATGGATGGCATGGGAATGACGACAGGTTGTGTATGAGACCCATCAGAGAAGCAAACTGAAACCTTATTCAGAAAATGCTGTCCCTGTACAAAAGGCTTTTCCAAGTAGGACTATTCCCTACGCTCCTGACGTCTCCTCGTTCCAGCATATGTCATCTCGTTCTCTCAGGAATGTTTTACCGACTTGAAGGAAAAAAACTCCTGTAGAGGCGAAACGTTCGGAATAAGGTTTTCAGTTATTGCTTGTGTGTCGTTATCATCCAGTTCTCAAGGCTACACTACAGAAAAGTGAACAAGGCTACACAAGGCTACTGTACCAAGAGTACTAAAGGCTACACAAGGCTGCTGTACTGATGTACCAAGAGTACTCAAGGCTACACAAGGCTGCTGTACCAAGAGTATTCAAGGCTACACAAGGCTGCTGTACCAAGAGTACTCAAGACTACACAAGACTACTGTACCAAGAGTACTCAAGGCTACACAAGGCTGCTGTACCAAGAGTACTCAAGACTACACAAGACTGCTGTACCAAGAGTACTCAAGGCTACACAAGACTGCTGTACCAAGAGTATTCAAGGCTACACAAGGCTGCTGTACCAATAGTACTCAAGGCTACACAAGGCTGCTGTACCAATAGTACTCAAGGCTACACAAGGCTGCTGTACCAAGAGTACTCAAGGCTACACAAGGCTGCTGTACCAAGAGTACTCAAGACTACACAAGACTGTTGTACCAAGAGTACTCAAGGCTACACAAGACTGCTGTACCAAGAGTACTCAAGGCTACACAAGGCTGCTGTACCAATAGTACTCAAGGCTACACAAGGCTGCTGTACCAATAGTACTCAAGGCTACACAAGGCTGCTGTACCAAGAGTACTCAAGGCTACACAAGGCTGCTGTACCAAGAGTACTCAAGACTACACAAGACTACTGTACCAAGAGTACTCAACACTACACAAGACTACTGTACCAAGAGTACTCAAGGCTACACAAGACTGCTGTACCAAGAGTACTCAAGGCTACACAAGACTGCTGTACCAAGAGTACTCAAGGCTACACAAGGCTGCTGTACCAATAGTACTCAAGGCTACACAAGGCTGCTGTACCAATAGTACTCAAGACTACACAAGACTACTGTACCAAGAGTACTCAAGGCTACACAAGGCTGCTGTACCAAGAGTACTCAAGACTACACAAGACTACTGTACCAAGAGTACTCAAGGCTACACAAGGCTGCTGTACCAAGAGTACTCAAGGCTACACAGAAGTATCGTGTTTACACCTGAGGTAAAGAAGAGCTGCGTAAAGGCTTCAGGATACTCCAAGTTGGTCTGGAAGAAGGGGAAATGAGGAAAGTTTGGCCATGCTGCATTATTCTGTGGCTGAGGGGTCAGGGTGAGGGGTCAGGGTGAGGGGAGGGAGGGTGAGGGGAGAGAAGGGGTGATGAGAGTGGGAAAAACACTTTAAAGTGATGTTTCAGCAGTTGTGGTGGGTAAAGGTGGAAGTTACTATGGTGATAGTAGGGGTAGGTGATGGGGGTGGTTGTGGTAAAGGTGGGGTTGAATGTTGCAGTGGTTGAAGAGCTGGGAGTATTAATGGTAATGAAGGTGGTGGAGGAGGAAGGTAGTGGTGGTGGTGTCGACGTTTCGGACAGTCCTGAACCATTGTCAAGTCACATCTGAGCAATGGGAAAAAAACATAAAAGTCCAGAAAAAGGAGAAGAGGGATGAAGAAGACAGTAGTGGTAGTAGTAGTGGTAGTAGTAGTACTAGTGGTAGTAGAATCAACATTACTAGTGATTATTTTAATGGTATTTGTTATTGCGATTGTCATTATTTTATAATACTTTTTTTAAATTATACCAGTACGAATAAAGAAACAATAACTATAATTAATCAAGAGCTCTTAAGAGTTTGCAGGAATCGTAAGAGCTCTTGACCGTCCCACACTCCCACACACTCCCACCATCTCATATATTTCGCTCCAAGCAAAAGAAAGAAAATTACAAAGGATGAAAAGAAAAAGATTGGGCTATGACTCGAAAGATAATCTTCAATGATCTTAAGAGCTTCAGAAAAATAAGAGCTTTGCCATCAGCAGTGATGAGGACACTTGTCTGTCTGGTTGAGATGGGACAGATTTTCGGTACTAGAGAGAGAGAGAGAGAGAGAGAGAGACAGAGACAGGGACAGAGACAAAGAGACAGACAGACAGAGAATATTGTATGTATGAAAAGATTTTGGGTGGAGGGAAATTTTTTGAGAGAACTGAGAAGATATTTGGTTCGTAATATATTTATGCTGAGGTGAAAGGCAACTGCGGTGGACACAGTTTACTGTCAATATTAGTAGTATTTATAATAGTAATACTGCAGCAGCGGCAGGAATAATAATAATAGTTTCAATGGTCCAGGTTGGACCGAAACGTCGTCATAAGCTCCTGTCTCCCATGTGCGGGTTATGTGCGGGTTGTTCCAACAGTGACCACTGGGAAACAGAGTTGTAAAACGGGATGATGAGGCATAACCACCTGTTGGAGCAAAGGATGACTAATGTTGGAGAAGTTGGAGAACGGAGTGTGATAGATACAAGATTGTGGATTTAGGAATGCAGCGCTGGTGCGAGTACACACCCAACATCCATCCATCTGGATGTTAGCCCAAGAGCAAATGGATACACAAAAGGCCCAGAAACTCTGCCCAAAAAATGGGTTAACACACACTCAAACTTTTAAAAAAAACGCAAGCTAAAATTATAATTTATTCTATAACCCTAATTATTATTAAAATTAAAACTAAAATTATTATTTTAACTCAGACTCAAATTATAGCTTGTGAAAATATACTTAAACCTATAACAAAGTATAAATAAACCATAAATAAAACTAGCTAAAACTTATAACTATAATTAAAACTAACTGAAAATAAAACTAACATAACTCATATTCAAATAAAAAATTATCACAAACTGAAAACATAATTAAAATTATAACTATGAATAAAAAATATTATAAATAAGAACAACACTACAGCACTATAGGTATAATAATAATTATAGCTAAAAACTGTAACTAAAACTGAAAATATGTATCTAAAATTATAACTATTACCAGAACTAAATGTATAAAAACTATAACAATTATAACTAAAAACCACAACTATAAAATTATAACTAAAACCAAAACTATAAAATTATAACTAAAACCAAAACTATAAAATTATAACTAAAACCAAAACTATAAAATTATAACTAAAACCAAAACTATAAAATTATAACTAAAACCAAAACTATAAAATTATAACTAAAACCAAAACTATAAAATTATAACTAAAACCAAAACTATAAAATTATAACTAAAACCAAAACTATAAAATTATAACTAAAACCAAAACTATAAAACTATAACTAAAACCAGGGTTATAACTGTATAGCTAAAACTATAAAGTTTTAAACTGTTACTATAACATAACTAAAACTATACGTAAATCTAAAACCATATTAACTCAAGCTATAACTCACTCTATAACTATAACAGGTGACAGTAGCAGCTGCTGTTACCTGTACACACAATCATATTTTTTCAGCTTTTCTATTCTACCTACACTGGAAATTTTGTCTTATTTTCTTATTTAGATGTAAGAATATTTTATTTTTCTCTCTGATTTAGGGGTATGAGTATTTTTACTTTACTCTCTGATTTAGGGGTATGAGTATTTTATTTTACTCTCTGATTTAGGGGTATGAGTATTTTATTTTACTCTCTGATTTAGGGGTATGAGTATTTTATTTTACTCTCTGATTTAGGGGTATGAGTATTTTTACTCTCTGATTTAGGGGTATGAGTATTTTATTTTACTCTCTGATTTAGGGGTATGAGTATTTTATTTTACTCTCTGATTTAGGGGTATGAGTATTTTTACTCTCTGATTTAGGGGTATGAGTATTTTTACTCTCTGATTTAGGGGTATGAGTATTTTTACTCTCTGATTTAGGGGTATGAGTATTTTATTTTACTAACTGATTTAGGGCTATGAGTATTTTATTTTACCAACTGATTTAAGGATACGAGTATTTTACTTTACTCTCTGATTTAGGGATGTTACTATTTTTAATACTGTCCTGTATTTAGCGTATTTATGAATTTGCGGCCTTAAATTACCAGCGGGTGATTGACCTGGACTGTAATTGGCAACTCGTCACTCATCACGGAGGAGTAATCATTTTGATGATCGTTGACGCCTCATGGAGTAGTCTACCATACAGTGTTTCAAATTAGGGGACCCAATTTCAAAGCAGTGTATACTGAAATTGGGTCAATCAATTTGAAACACCGTGTATATTGCCTGCTGGTGGCTGTCTACTAAACATAACAGGCGACTGTTAATGTTCATTTTAGAACTCGGTGAAATTTATTATAGAATGTGGATCTGTGTTTATTATTTCTTTTGCCCTATAATATGTAGGGAATGGTGGTCAGTTTTCTTTTTATGTATGTGTGTGTGTATGGTGTCCTCTGGAGTTTTATTGTATTATAGGCGAAATTTCAGTTATGCCGTAACGCATTTAGGCCCAACGATTTAGAAATATTAGGATTCAACCGTAATAATGAAAACTGATGGAAGTTCTTAGTTGTGGACGAATCATTCTAGAGGATTGACTAGAAATATTTAATTTTGGCTTTTGTCTTAGCTAAAAGAAATATACTGACGCTTGTCTGAACTTTCAGGTCACAAGTGTTCATTCATTCGCTGAAACTCGCTCACCACTAACTTATCCATTCGCTAACTCGTTTTTATTTTTTCATAACTCACTCTCACTCTGTATCTTTCTTTACGAAGGGTTTTATAAGTTAGATTAAGGTTGCTAACTGTACTTACAGGCTAAAAGTTACGTACTTTAATATCTGATTTACAGATACCAGTATTTTACACACACTTTCTCTCCTCCTCCATCTCCCTCTTCATCTCCCTTTCCCACTCCCCATCTCATCAGCTACTGCATCCCGCACAATATAAGACCTCCTCCCATGTCAACTGTTACGAGATATGGCCTCATTTCCCCGCCCAGTAAGTTACACCCATTAATGGTCAAAACACTGAATCACACACACTCGCACCATTTTCAAAGCCCTGCTGTACAATGGAAATGTTTTTCATCCATATATCCCTCTCCCATGGTTATTATTTCATAATGTTTTATGGTTAACAGCGTCATTCGCTGTGCTGAGCACACCTGCGCTACTGAAAATTCAGAACAATTATTCTCATGCAATTTTTTTTCGATTGTGTGACTAGTTGTGATGCACTAATCTACGGGAACGCAACAGAAAATTGAGAGATTTGCTATGGGTTACATTTTTTCCGACATTCGTGTCTGTCTTCTGTCGAGTTGGTGTTGAAACTGTAGCAGTTTTTTTATGAACCTGTGAACTGAAACTTGTAGGTGTTTAAATAGGATTAGCTGTATTGTTAGCTATCCTGTCTGCTGACACTGGTCATCACCTAACACTGACCAGTGTCAGGAGACGCTTGTCCTGTTTCCTGACGAACATACCTCTAATCCTCCCCCCCTCCCCGTGCAATTCTCTCAACTATTCTTCAACAACGAATGTTATATGCAATACTGATAGTTTTTAAGTAACAAAGGCACACATTTCCAAATTCATGAAATTTTATTTACAGAACGTTTTTCTGCACAAGAAGCTTTTTCAAGACGATAGACCATACCAAGGACAAAGGAGATAATGTAGGTAGATGCGAGGAGAGGTCAGAGAGGAAGGTGGTAGCTCAGCTTGATGAGTGGTTTTCCCCTCGTTTAGTTCAATGGTGTTGAAATTAAAGCTGTTTCTAACCATTTCTTTTAAATTTGTAGCCTTAATAATTGACTTCGTTTCAGACCATTTTACTAAATGGAGGTGAGAGCTTGTGTAGATCACAAGTATTGTTAAACTTGTCAGTCCTGGACGAGGGCTTTCGTACATGTGTGTGTGTGTGTGTGTGTGTGTGTGTGCGTGCGCGCACATGTGTATGTGAACATGTGTGTGAAAATTATTATGGAATAATTGCTTGAACTGCTGGTAGGTTTGTTTCTCTAAATAAATACTTCATCCAAAAATGTTACCATAATGAAATGGAATTTTAATTGAAATGCCACACACAAATTATATGCATAAGAGTGTGTGTGTGTGTGTACTCACCAAATTGTGGTTGCAGGGTCGAATCATAGCTCCTGGCCCCGCCTCTTCACTGGTCGCCACTAGGTCCACTCTCTCCATGCTCCATGAGCTTTATCATACCTCGTCCTAAAGCTATGTATGGTTCCTGCCTCCACCACCTCACTTTCCAGATTATTCCACTTACTGACCTGACCTGACTAGGTGGGTCATTGGTTTAAGCCGGGAGATGACTTGGACCTGCCTCACATGGGCCAGTAGGCTTGCTGCAGTGTTGCTTCTTTCTTGTGTTCTTATTTCTTACTGAGATGTCGGAATGCTATTCTTAGGTTTGCTAGACGCCCATATGCTGCAGCAGTTACTTCGTTGATGTGCTCCTCAGGAAATGTGCTCGGAATTATACTCACCCCAACAACCTTTGCCTTGAGTGAGGTTTGTAGTCTTTGGCCCCCTAGACTGTACTTTGTCTGCGATCTGCTTTGCCCTACCTCGATCTTCATGATTTTGCACTTGGTGGGGTTGAACTCCAGTAGCCAATTTTTGGACCAGGCCTGCAGCCTGTCCAAATACCTTTGTAGTCCTGGATGGTCCTTCTCTGATTGGATTTTCCTCAATAACTTCACATCGTCTGCAGACACACTTCTGAGTCTGTCTCTTCCGTCATGTCATTCACATATACCAGAAACAGCACCGGTCCTAGGACTGACCCCTGTGGAGCCCCACTCGTCACAGGCGCCCACTCTGACACCTTATCAAGTACCATGACTTGCTGGTGCCTTCCCGCCAGGTATTCTCCGATTCATTACAGTGCCTTCCCTGTTATACCTGCCTGGTCCTCCAGGTTTTGCTGGAGGACCAGACAATCTACCCACTCCCCTCTCTCTCTTGTCTTACTTCTGTCACCTTGTCACAGAGCTCCAGTAGGTTTGTGACGCAGGATTTCCTGTCCCTGAATCCGTGCTGGTTGTCTTCGATAAGCTCATTGCTTTCTAGGCTAGGTGCTGTGTGTGTGTTAGTTACCATTTTGTCCTAGGCACATGTCGATTAGACACTAGGCCTGTATGTGTTGTATGTGTGTGTGTGTGTGTGTGTGTGTGTGTGTGTGTGTACTCACCGATTTGTAGTTGCAGGGGTCGAAAGCACTTTTGTGATTTCTCACGAAATCACAAAAGTGCCCTCGATGTAAGAAATCACGAGAGTGCTTGGAATATTATTATTATTTTTTACTGTGGTTATTTTGCGTGTTAAGATACTCCCTGTTTCCTGTGATTTTAGTGTATGTATTATATACACATACATCCAAATATACACAAAGAGAGAGAGAGAGAGAAACGGTAATTAATGTATTTTCTTTGAAATGCAAATTTATATTTTTTTGTGTGTAAATCATTAGAGAATTAGAAGAGGAAAAAAATATCAGTCGGCGTCAGTGTTGATTTGATCAAACATAATGCCCAGGTGATCCATTGCCAGTCCACTGAATTAAAAACCATTCAAACAAGCACTTGTTCCACGTAGTTCTGTGACGTTTGTGAAAAATGAGACTCGGTTTTGTTTTTGTGTTACAAGTAGATACGCGTTACTGCAGTATATATATATATATATATATATATATATATATATATATATATATATATATATATATATATATATATATGACAAACTTCCCATGCGCTTAGCATCAAAGGAATTTAATGCGATATACATACTGAAAAATAAAAGCACTAGTACCCCCCCCCCTAAAAAAAAGGAAAGTGTCTGTCGACAAGTGTCTTTGACAACCGGTACCTAAAACACACACACACACATATGTCAAGAAATTAGAGAAAGTGCAAAGGTTTGCGACAAGGCTAGTTCCACAACTCAGGGGACTGCCCTATGAAGAAAGGTTGAGGGAAATAGGACTAACAACACTGGAGGACAGAAGGGCTAGAGGAGACATGATAACGACATACAAAATACTGCGGGGAATTGACAAGGTAGATAGTGACAGGATGTTCCAGAGAGGGAACACAGAAACAAGGGGACACAACTGGAAGCTGAAGACTCAGATGAGTCAAAGGGATGTTAGGAAGCACTTCTTCAGCCATAGAGTAGTTAGGAAGTGGAATAGTCTAGCGAATGATATACTGGAGGCGGGAACCATACATAGTTTTAAGACAAGGTATGATAAAGCTCATGGAGCAGGGAGAGCAGAGTCCCAGTAGCGGACAGCAAAGAGGCGGGGCCAGGAGCTGAGTCTCGACCCCTGTAACCACAATTAGGTGAGTACAATTAGGTGAGTACACACACGGAATGGATGACCAGACTGACAAAATTGGAAGAGAATAAATAAGGCAGGAAGGATCGATAGAAGAATTAAACAAAGAAAATGCAACCTGGTAAAAATGAAAGTGAAGCAATGAATATTTCAATACAGCGAAGACAGGTCAGGATACACTGGATCAGGATACACCTGTGGATCAGGATACACTGTGGATCAGGATACACTGTGGATCAGGATACACTGTGGATCAGGATACACTGTGGATCAGGATACACTGTGGATCAGGATACACTGTGGATCAGGATACACTGTGGATCAGGATACACTGTGGATCAGGATACACTGTGGATCAGGATCAGGATATTCTGTGAATCAGGATACATATCAGGATATTGTGAATCAGGATATACTGTGGATCAAGATACAGATCAGGATATTCTGTGAATCAGGATATAGATGAGGATATACTGGGGATCAGGATTTAGAACAGGAGTTGATGAAAATTAATACACGTCTTAAAATACAGTGGGAGGCTAACCCTCACTATTACAATACAGCGGCGATACAGTTCCTCATTCAGACCACAACACTTTCAGTTTTGTTTATTATCAACATTAATCTTGAGTTATTTTACGGATCTGAACCTTTCGATATACACTTCACATTAGTTCTTTCTTTCAGGTCCGATGACCCTCAATTACTCCACTCATTAGTCCAATCCACACATTACGCCATTTTCGATTACCCCCCCCCCCTTCCAAAACGTTCTTGTGTACCTGTACATCTGTTCAATTAATTCAGTAACACTTCCAGATGTGTAATACATTTTAATTATTGGAATATTAATTTCCTCTATGTGGGGTAAAAGTGTTGTAATTTAATCAACTCTTTACAGTATATAAGGAAATTATGGAGAATGTTGGTTCTCTCGTGACACTACACCTTTTAAAAGTCATATTAAATACCAATACGAGATTGAATAATTATCCCCGTCTCTTATTACACATAAATCACACAGGGAAAATTATAAAAAAAAAATAACGTGCCACTTGCTCGTAATATTTCCCATATTGACAAAAGCAGAAGCTCTAGGGACTGACCAGCAAACGGTAATAGCTAAGCAGATGACTGCTAGAACGATCACTAGTTTTGAAATAAAACAAAAATGGACGTTGAGGACGATTCTAAACCTCTTGAAGATTTTTGAGAGATAAAAAAAACAGCTGTTTGACGATGCTGAAAATTAAGACAAACAAGAACAGAAAAGTAAGGAAATGTAATAATGTTGGTAGCATCACCCACAATGTGTTAGGTAAAAGGACACATGTGCAATAAAATGCCTCATTAGTTGCACCTGTGTCCTCATTAATTGCACCTGTGTCCTCATTAGTTGCACCTGTGTCCTCATTAGTTGCACCTGTGTCCTCATTAGTTGCACCTGTGTCCTCATTAGTTGCACCTGTGTTTTTTTACCCAACAAAGTAACACATTGCTCAACAGAGTTTAGTATGCTAGATCACGTAGAGGGATCTAGGCAAGTTTGAAAATACGAAAAAGACGAGAACAAGCCCCTATGAAACATAATTTACGTAGATAAAGCATATAGAAGACTTGCTAAAGGTATACAAGGAAACTAGAAGGCTATGAGGATATACAAATTAGACAAGACTTTTGAGAGGATGATAAGGGTGAAAATACTGGATCCCTGAATACTGCTGAGAGGTTAAATGTAAGGAAGATAAGTAGAATATTTTTACACAGAGTAACAGACCGGTATCAACATACCTGGAGTATACCTGGAGAGGGTTTCGGGGGTCAACGCCCCCGCGGCTCGGTCTGAGACCAGGCCTCGTGGTGGATTAGGGTCTGATCAACCAGGCTGTTACTGCTGGCCGCACATAGCTAATGGTTTCTCAAAAATAGAGAACACGCTAAATTAAATAGAAAATAGAAATAAAACAGTGTTACTATAGCTGGAGTAGTTTTAGAAAGACGATAAATAAGGGACATTATAAATGAAAAACTGATAGTCTGTCTAATTGAAACTAAAATAGAAAAAAAACATTTTAATTGATGCATTCGGCAGAAACAACTTTGTTTAAAGAAGAGACAGAGTAACGAAGAAATGAGATGAATAGCAATATTGGTATATCAAACAATAATAAAAGCTGAGACAGACTGAAATCCAAAACACAATAAAATGCTGAAAGTGTAGTGACCTAAATTTAGGGATGACAAACAAATTTCATTTAAAGTTTCTTTAGAGGAATAGTAGCAGCAGTAGCAGAAGTAGTAGTAGTAGTAGTTGTTGTTTGATCAGATAAACGAGGCGTTAGGTAATATATAAAGGGAATTATTGATTGAAGAATGACTCTCAGAGGGTAAACTGAATTATAACTGTAGATACAAACCATGAAAGAATAGACTTGAGCAGATTATGTATTGACCTGTTATCGTACTTTGTCATTTAATTAGAGTGTGTCGAGTAAGAAAAGGCAACGCACCGTCAGTATTAGATCTAGTAATGAGTAGAACGGAGAAAGAATTTATGAACAGTATCGAAATCCACCAGGAATGATCGTGTTCTTATGAAGATAAGATACTCTTGAATGTAACCCAGGAAATGAAGAAGAAACTCACTGAGAAGAACGACTAAAGCAAAAGGATGGAAAGTAAAATTCGTTAAGACTATTATAGAGAAACTTAGGTAAGATTCGTCAGGACAAGTGTTTCCTAAGCTGGAGCTTTTGGTCATCTGACCGAGGCCTTACGCTGGCTTACCGGTCCACCCCTTCAAAAATTATGGTTATAATTATAGCCACATCTGATTATAGAGAAATTGGATATATTATAAGGTCACAGATACAAATAATTTGCACCGAGTTTTACAACATATATGGAAGTAATAAATTAATAAATAATAGTTTAATGGAAAGTGCTAAAGAGCTATGGAAAAGAAAGGTCTTGAAACTAGTATAGAAAATGGGACATTCAAGAAACCAGATATTCAAACTGGCTAGAAATGTATACACATATACAAGATGAGAAAAAGAAGAAACTTTGAAAAAGAAATAGTGCACAAGATCAGGTGACAACCAAATCTTTTATTCGAGTCTGTAAAACGTGAACTAAATGTTAGTCAAAATACAGAGAATAAATGACTATGACAAATTCACCGAAGTTGAGTAAGAAATGTGTGAGGCATTAAATATAAACTTTCGCAGTGTGTTTACGAAGATGTTTCGAATGTAACTAATTTACAACTCAAAAAAGACAGACAGTAAGAGAAAGATGCTGAAATAACTAAAGAGGAAGTAAATAACTTACTCGTGGATACTGTCAATTAGAAGCAGACGAGATATCATCTTAAGATTTAAAAGTTATGCTGTCCCCCAATGGACTTTTTTTTAAAGATTTTTCAACTAGAGGGTAATTTTTTGGAAGATAGATGGAAGAAGAGACACATTGTGAAAGTATTTAAAAAAGAGTCGGAGCAGATCCTTTCATCTAATGGCCACAGTTTCACTCTCAAATGCTGTAAAAAATAATGTTGGAAAAGCCATTAGAGGAAAGTGGCTGAAATAAATGGAAAGCAAAACTTCACTAACTAGTAAACACTTCAGTTTCCGTTCCGTAAATTGATATATATCAAATCTATTTGACTATTACGACCAAAAAGTCACGATTTTTTTTTTCAAATGAGAAATGGACGGGTTGATTGTATTTATCAAACCTTTATGTAAACTTTTGATAGCGTTTCTCCGCGCGAGAGTAATTTGGAAATTGCTAAATATAGCACAAGAGATTTTCTGTTTAGAAAGGAAAAATGCAAAGAAGATAGAGAAAAATGTCCTGGTGGGGTGACGTCATCAGCGGGGTGCCACAAGGATCTGTATTTGTTCTCGTAAGGTTTTTAATTTATATAAATTAATTAACGGAAGGAATTGATATATGAATATCAATGTGTGCAATGCAAAAAAAAAAAAAAAACTTGGGAGAAATGAACAATAAAATTAACTGCAAATCACCACAGGATGACTTGCATAAATAGAGTAATGTATAATTTAACGTTTTGAAATTGGGGGAATGAAATCAAGCCACATAAAGAATATAAAAAGTTGAACAAAACATTGAAATTGTCAGAGAGAGAGAGAGAGACAGAGACAGAGACAGAGACATTGAGATTGAGATTTCGGAGTTATTATTAAAACACACACACACACACACACACACACACACACACATTGTCACCGGACGTCCATATAAACGAAACTGTGAGAAAATCGTGTGCTAAGCTGTCGAATCATAAAATAGCTTTCAAATCAATGGATGGAAAAATATTAACAAAATATATATATATATATATTAGGCCAAAATTGGAATAATCAGCGCCATATTTCAGTTACGTTTACAATTTACAAAAAGGTCCAGAAAATAGCTGCAAATTGGCCACCAGAATTAAAACATGAGTTATGATCAAAGACTGAAAAACACCGTAGCTAAAAATGATAGCTGATAAGAGAAGAGGGAGAGGCATTTTAACACATTTAAGGCTATTAAAAGCCATGAAATAATGGGCCTAACAAGACGCTACAGTACAAAGAATGGGACTAACAAGACGCTACAGTACAAAGAATGGGCCTAACAAGACGCTACAGTACAAAGAATGGGACTAACAAGAGGCTACGTACAAAGAATGGGACTGAACAAGAGGCTACGTACAAAGAATGGGCTAAAAGACGCTACAGACGAAAGAATGGGCATTAAAGACGCTACAGTACAAAGAATGGGACTAACAAGAGGCTACAGTACAAAGAATGGGACTAACAAGAGGCTACAGTACAAAGAATGGGGCTAACAAGACGCTACAGTACAAAGAATGGGACTAACAAGACGCTACAGTACAAAGAATGGGACTAACAAGAGGCTACAGTACAAAGAATGGGACTAACAAGAGGCTACAGTACAAAGAATGGGGCTAACAAGAGGCTCCACAGTACAAAGAATGGGACTACAGAGGCTACAGTACAAGAATGGGCAAAGAGCTACATTACAAACAATGGGACTAACAAAAGGCTACAGTACAAAGAATGGGGCTAACAAGAGGCAACAGTACAAAGAATGGGACTAACAAGAGGCTACAGTACAAAGAATGGGACTAACAAAAGGCTACAGTACAAAGAATGGGACTAACAAGAGGCAACAGTACAAAGAATGGGACTAACAAGAGACTACAATACAAAAAATGGGACTAACAAGAGGCTACAGTACAAAGAATGAGAATTATAGTGCCGAATAGGTAAAACTTGCGATTTTGGCATAAATAGCAACTCTCTTCTTGCCGAATAGGGCAAGTGAAAATTTGTATATGCCATAATTTCGCAAAAATCATTCTGAACCTAACGAAAGAAATATATTTCATTGTGTTTGTTTAATATTAAATTGTAAACTTATCTAAAATATATTTAGTTGAATTAGGCGAAATTAAATTGCGCTTGTTATAAAAGGTTAGGTAAGTTTTCTAAGGTTCTTTTGGTACAAAATGATTAATTCTTATATTAACATAAATGAAAAACAAATATCTTTAAACGTATAAGAGAAAATTTTGAAAAAGGATTTAATTTTAAATTAATTCATGTTAATTGACCAATTTTACCTATTCGGCACGACATTATATATATATATATATATATATACACACAAACGAACACAAAGCTGCATTTAACAATCATTTCGAACTTGGGTAATTAAATGCTCCAGCCAGCATTCACAATTGGGAAAAGTTGCTCAATTGGTTAAAAAAATGAAATTTTTCGCGTGAAAAAAAATAAAAACAGCTGATTTCCGTACTGAAAATCGTGACGACGGGATATTGGTAGACGAGGAAGGTTGGGGAGATGAGTGGGGAGGCTGGAGTGAACGGGAGATGAGTGGGGAGGCTGGAGTGAACGGGAGATGAATGGGGAGGCTGGAGTGAACGGGAGATGAGTGGCCATGGCAGAGGTACGTACAGTTAAGAATTGTGGTAGTGAATGCACCTGCTGAGTGTAGTCCGTGTTGGGTGTAGTCCGTGTTGGGTGTAGTCCGTGTTGGCTGTAGTCCGTGTTGGCTGTAGTCCGTGTTGGCTGTAGTCCGTGTTGGCTGTAGTCCGTGTCATGTGGTCATCAAGCAAGACACATTACCAATACAAAAATAATTAGGAACTTTAACTTGCACTAAACCTCCCGACTGTGACTGTCCTCACTGTGACTGTCCTCACTGTGATTGTCCTCACTGTGACTGTCCTCACTGTGACTGTCCTCACTGTGACTGTCCTCACTGTGATTGTCCTCACTGTGAGTGTCCTCACTGTGATTCCTCATGACTTTCACTGTACTGTCCTCACTGTGACTTCCAGTGACTGTCCTCACTGTGACTTCTCATGACTGTCCTCATGATTCCTCTGGACTGTCCTCACTGTGACTGTCCTCACTGTGACTGTCCTCACTGTGACTGTCCTCACTGTGACTGTCCTCACTGTGACTGTCCTCACTGTGACTGTCCTCACTGTGACTGTCCTCACTGTGACTGTCCTCACTGTGACTGTCCTCACTGTGACTGTCCTCAATGTTTACACAATTCTCTTGCCAGCACTTCTCACCACAAATGTCACGTCCCTGAAGGACGAAACATCTTTGCAATAAAATGCCATAACTCGCATTTTGTCTTCCATACATCCTGTCTGTAAAGTCTACCTTCGCATTACTAATGCCCGTCAGGGCAAGTATAAAGATAAAGTAACAATTTCCTTATATTTCTATTACCTTTTTCAGCGTGTGCATTTCCGTGTTCGTTTTCAGTGTTGTTTTTAAGCACGTTTTCTAATTCCTTCGCGAACTTCAGCAGCTAGTCTTTGGAATCTCCTAAAAGCACTGTGGCATCTGCAAACAGCAACTGCGATAACTGGCACCTCAAATTTTAATAATTACATGACGAATATGATAACAGTATACAATATCAACAAGTTGATAAGATACAGTAGAGATGTAAAGTCGATGCAATCAGTGCATCACCCTTGAAGACGTAGTTCTGAGGTTATCAGTCCCCCACCCTGGAGAAGAGTTCTGCTCCATCGTCTGGAACAATGAGAAGCTCAAGTAACAGAATGGTGACTTACTGTCAAATATGAGGCGAAGATAATCTTGACAGGACAGGCGGGACCTGCTAGAAGTAAGAATGTAAACACTGAAACGCAGCGTAGCAAAACCTACACTGTCAAATCCAACCCTTGTCACTCGTAACTAGTGGTCAGGCAAAAAGAGTTACATACTGTCAAAGGTGAGGCGCAAAACTCTTCGCCGGGCTGAGGGACTGACCACCCCAAAACTACGTCTTTGAAGATGTAAACTGATTACATCGTCTCTACATCTCTACTGCTGCCTCCTCTGTATTCCAGTGACAAAGCCGACTGTGTAGGCGAAACGTTTCGGAATAAGGATATGTAATTGTTGCACATATGTTTTACTTATTATATCATAACGCTGCACTTCTCATTGAAATTGCATTATTCCCTTACTCGACAGCCACACTGACATAACATCCTTGTCTATGATACATCAGAACCTCATCCGCATACATACAAGTTAAATTTGCAACACAAGGCACAGATCAGAGGGTCATTTGAATTGTGATGTCTGCGTACTTCCGGCAGGACAAGTACTGAACGTTTCCTTTTGGGGGATACAGATGGCCAGTGAGATATATATATATATATATATATATATATATATATATATATATATATATATATATATATATATATATATATATATATATATAGTATGTGTATGTACAGCTGTATATAGTGTCCCAAAGATCTTGTCTAAAAATACCCGTGATTTTTATACTTGATGAAGGGGGAAAATTGGCTCTCCAGCGCTCACTCTGATAACATAAACGAAAACTCGGAATCGAATGTCAACTTTTTTCCTGGTGGTGACACAGTCTGCTGGAAGCTGGAGTTCTCGCTCCAGGGCGTCTCGAGTTCTCGCTCCAGGGCGTCTCTTGCATAAAAATAGTCATGACATATTGCAAAGTGTGAGTGTGTGTGTGTGTGTGTCGCATGCAAACAGTACGTACTCTTAATGGACTATAAAGACTACAGTAAGATTGACAACTTTAGCCCAGGTCATGTCTGAAGGCGCTCCGGTTGTTCAGTCAACACTGTTCTGGCCCAGTGGAGGAACAAGGTCAGGAAGTGAAGTCAGGTTAAGTGTAAGTGACTTCAGGGCGACTGAAGCTATGACATCAGGCTTCCACTGGTCTTGTTAAATGTTGAAATTAAGCCACGAAACACTCATGTTCATACATTTTGTACTATATATATATATATATATATATATATATATATATATATATATATATATATATATATATATATATATATATATATATAGTGGATCCTTGAATTTCATGATACTATACTATATATATTAGATAGGTACCGCCTCTAGAACTTTACTGGAGACCCTCATCCTCAGAGAAGACAATAAACGTACCTCAGGGAAAACTCGAGGTTCTCCCCGGAGCTGTTAGAATATTTTCTTCTACCACCCCCTAAATATATATATTCTACTTAAACTTAATTAATAGACGTATATATGAAAAGACATATATATGAAAAGTAGTCTGTTTGCTGCACATAACTAAAAAGTAATGTTTGGTTAATGAAATACAAATAAGGTGTTCGAAGTTGATGTTTTTGCAGTGTTCTTGCGCTTGCAACACTCGCCCAACACCTCGGTAGCTTCTTGACGACGACGTTTCGCCAGCCAGTCGCTTTATCAATTCTATACAGAGGTTATTCGAAAGTGTTGTATACCGTTACCGCTAACATCTTGCTCATGCTTTAACGTTCAGCAACTGACAATTAAGTATCTGAATCCCTTGCGTTACTTTCATGTACATATTTTATTGGTTCTGTAGCAACTGTTATTGGTTCATGTTTGTCCTTGTAGGACTCGACTACCAAAACAAAGACAATAATTGTAACGAAGGAACCAACAGGGAAAATAACGTGAATTCGGAAACACAAATTTTCTCTTGCGATTTTAGCTTAAATAGCAACGCTCTTCTTGCTGAATAAGGCAAACGAAAATTTTTGTATGCAATAATTTCGCAAGTCATTCTGAACCCAACGAAAAAAATGTATTTCATTGTGTTTCTTTATTATTAAATTATTGTATACTTATCTGAAATATATTCAGTTGGATTAGGCTAAATTAAATTGTGCTTGTTATAATAAGGTTAGGTAAGTTTTCTAAGGTTCTTTTGGTACAATATTCTTAATTTTTCATAAATAAAAAAAAATATGTCTTTAAACGTATAAGAGAAAATTTTAGAAAAGACTTAATTTTAAATGAGTTTATATATATATATATATATATATATATATATATATATATATATATATATATATATATAACATGAACATGAATAAAATGGTACAATATATCAAAGATTATGAATCTCCTCCAGCTCCTCCGAAGCCGGATGGCCACGCTGAGACGCTGGAACATGAACGTGGCTGCCCTTGGGTCCCTGGTGGTGTCGATGAGTCTGGAACCCAGTTCTTTAAGGAAACGTGTTGCATTCTTTCCCCACGCTCCCAAGGTCTCCTAAGGGGTTCAGGGTGTAGGTGTTTTATTATTTACATGTGCGTACAGGTGTATCTCGTGTAAAATAATTGTTGTGATATTCGTCATGAACACCACGAAATTAATGTATATTTTTTCTGACACTCTTGTGCAATGATCCATTCAGAGTACCAGTGGTACCAGAGCTGTGTACCAACAATGATCCATTTAGAGTAACAGTGGTACCAGAGCTGTGTGTAGCAACAATGATCCATTCAGAGTAACAGTGGTACCAGAGCTGAATGTACCAACAATGATCCATTTACAGTAACTGTGGTACCAGAGCTGTGTGTACCAACAATGACCCCTTCAGAGTACCAGTGGTACCAGAGCTGAGTGTAGCAACAATGACCCATTCAGCATACCAGTGGTACCAGAGCTGTGTGTACCAACAACACGTCCGGCTGAGTGATGTTTAACTGAAGCCTGACAATCTGGCTTTAATACCATCGGTGCGTCCGGCCAAGATTAATAAGCGATCCACAATATTGCAGTTTGCACCAATAACATTGTGTCTGGTGCGTCCTTTTCATGCGCTTTGTGCCACTCTGACCAATCTACTTTTTTTCAATCCCGTCCAAATACAACAACCTGATTCTCAATTTTTATTTTCAGGAATTTTATTAATATAAATTTATTTTTTTCCCACGGTACTAAACGATACACCTGAGGACTTGTGCCTTTCTGGGTAACTTTATCATTTGCATTAAACGCGTTCGACTGATAACGTCGTGCGTTTTTCTAACGCACAGAAATGCGTGTGTTTCTGCATGATCTACGCACGTTTCCTATACTGCGTTTTTTTTCAATCATTGGTTATATTAAGCTATCTCAGGTATGGTTTTCTTCTTTAAGTTAGGTTAATTAAAACAGTACAGGTTAGCTTTACATAGCTGAGGTCAGGTTAGCTTAATTTATGTAAAGTTAGGTTAGCTAAGATCATGTTAACCTAGACTGGCTTAGATTAGGTCAAGTTTGATTCGATTATGTTAGGTTAGATTGGGCTTAATTGATAGATTATGTTAGTTAAAGTAAACAGTAATAACCTATGCGTAATTTAACCGCATGAAACCAAAAGCAAAAGTAATTCTATAAAGAGGTAGAATGTTATCTGGTGGAAAGGTAGGCCGGGTAAACACAGTGTTACTGATAACACACAGTACCGCTAAGTTGATTAGTAAGACACTTTGCAACACTTGGGTAGCTTTATCGAAACGTTTCGCCCTCTTTCTGCCTCTAGTGTAACATTCAGCTGCATTCGACTGGACAAGGCGCTCCGTAACTAACACAAGTACTGATTCCTTCCCTGTAATTGACTAAAGAAATCTGCTACGCTGGAGAAACATTTCGGCAGTAAACACACCCAGGTTAGACGGAGATTATAGCGTCGCTGTTAGAGAGACTTGAAAATACACGCTCTTTATCGAAACGTTTTTCAGCGTTTCCCTTTGAAGAATATGAAATATTTACAAAAAGTCTGGACGTTTTACAAATATTTCAACTCTTACAGTAGGCAAAGTTGCTTTCAAAGTTGCTTTCAAACAGTGTGAATGCCTTTGATAACACTAAACAAAGAGTTTGCTAGTGAGGTAGAAGTATATGTTCTTAGACATTCTAGTATATGCTGATTTCGTGTCTAAAAATTAGAATTAGCCTAACGCGTAAGAATTTTTAGTTATGGGACATATTTTGAGCATTACTGAGGAGTTGGCGACCTCTGAGCATCTTAATATATTATGCAACCCCCTACCCATCCCGTGGGCGATAAACAAAAGATTACAAAGGCATATAAGGGGTCCAGTAACAGGGCCGCAATCTTTAAGCAGCGACCATATAACATTAACTGCAATGTGCTTGATATTCTGTAACTAAAAATTCTGACTTGATGGGTCGATTCTGATTTTAAGGTTCAGAATGCCCGAGCTGGAGGTAAAGAAACACACGTTTACCTCTGTAGCAGACGTTAAGATTTTTGGTTTTATTCAGTGAGGTTTCACGGAGGTTAACAACAACAAATTTGAGACACACGTGAGGTAAATAGGACATTAAGGAAACGTTTCGCTAGCTAGTGTTTAAAAAAAAATCACTGGTTTGGCGATACGTCATGTTAATAAAGTGCTCTTATTTACCGCATGTGTATTTCTTCCATATGTGTTGTCCAGTATCATGTATCCCGCTGAAGATACATTGGCAGGGAAACATGAACTGTGACACATCGGTTAAATAAACACAACTCTACTCTCTTCTCTTTGCATTTTAATAATAATAAAAATAAAATTATATATATATATATATATATATATATATATATATATATATATATATATATATATATATATATATATATATATATATATATATATAATATTTATTTATTTAGTGTTAACAGGTTAAGGGAATGTAGGGTAGGCAGGAGAGGAGGGGAAGAAGACCCACATCACAGCAACAGGGAAAAGCAATTTAGGTTCTCCCTGCACCAGTGGCTACCATTTGTTTACGTCTGACGTGGCTGGCCGCTGTCATCTTTATTTAATGTTCTTACTTTGGCAGACAGCCCATGGCAGAACCTGGGAGGATAGACCTCTCAGGGGAACAGTGTGCCTTGATTCCGGCGAGGTGGAGGTCTCTTGATCCAGGGAATTAGTTACCTTTCTGTTGAATCAAACCTGATTACTTCCCAATTTCCCGAGACGTTTAATGACCCCAGAGAGATCATGCAGCTTTATCATGTTTATAATGGAGAGACACAACACCTGTGTGGAGATACTTAACACTTGGAAGGATAAACAACACGTGCAAGGATATATTCAACACCTGCAAAAATATATGTTGCAAGTGTGTGTAGCCGGTCAAGGATGTTGCAAGTGGGTGGCCAGCCTACACTCCTATGCTAGACAGCTTCTGCTCAGCCATCCCACTCTACCTATCCATCCTATTTTCAAAATTCCTCAAAATATCCTTTTACGTAAGGATTATTCCCAGGACCGAAACGTTTTCTAATGTATTCGAGTTTGCTTACGTGTCTTTCTAGACCAGCTTATCGTCGGTATTTATTACCAAGGTTTATATCAATAAAAGCTATAACACTACACATAGATCACTTACGTCACGTATGCAAATTAAATTTTAAAAGCTCAGAAGTCTTCCACGGGACTGACCCCCCGGGTTTAAATAGGCTGAGAGACGAAGCCAGGACAGAAGAAGAAAGCCTCAAGTCACCAGAGGATCGCTGTACTAGAGATATTCATAATATAGAAGGTACTGAGAGACAAGCCCAACGACAGATAAACAGACAGAGAGAGGGGCGGTATACGGGAGGACACAACGATACTTAAGTAGAAATGTTAAGTTAAAATAGATGGCGTGTTGACAAGAAATTTTCTTATGTGTGGAAACGAGCAAGTGGGGTGACTTATTAAAGTGTATAGTGGAAGCTGACTCTATAGATAGACTTGAAACTAGTCATGACAGAGGTTAAAAAAAGACAGAGAGTGAGCAATACTAAATCCCCCCCCTCTCTCTCTCTCTCTCTCTCTCTCTCTCTCTCTCTCTCTCTCTCTCTCTCTCTCTCTCTCTCTCTCTCTCTCTCTCTCTCTCTCTCTCTCTCTCTCTCTCTCTCTCTCTCTCTCTCTCTCTCTCTCTCTCTCTCTCTCTCTCTCTCTCTCTCTCTCTCTCTCTCTCTCTCTTCACAGCTCTCTCTCTCTCTCTCTTCTCTCTCTCTACTCTCTCCTCTCTCTCTCTCTCTCTCCTCTCTCTCTCTCTCTCTCTCTCTCATCTCTTCTCTCTCTCGCTCTCTCTCTCTCTCTCTCTTCTCTTCTTCTCTCTCTCTCTCTCTCTCTCCTCTCTCTCTCTCTCTCTCTCTCTCTCTCTCTCTCTCTCTCTCTCTCTCTCTCTCTCTCTCTCTCTCTCTCTCTCATAACGCACCTAAACAAAGGCTGACAACTATAGCACCTCATAACCTGGGCCCCAGAGAATTAGACCCATTTTTTCCTCTGTGGGTCTTATATTGAATCCTCCCATAACTCTCCCTTAATGAGCCACATGTAAATTTTTCGTGTTAAATGTCTCGATAGCAGAGATGAAGATAATATTTTATATAGGACATAAGAGGCAAGCATGGGAGGGGAAGAAGTTGGGAAAGGCAGAGCAATGGAAAAAAGTGGGTAGAAAGGAAGAGAGGGGAAAGAAAAGTTAAGTGGCATGGCCACTTTTTGGTGAATTTTAAGAGTATGGATTATCTTTGTGATGAGTTATTCTTTCTATGGAATGAAGCGACTCGTGAGAGACTTGCATTCTTAAACAACTTCACCCATCCATAGGTGAAGTGTCCCGTAGCTCGACTCAGCTCACACACTGATGTCCGTGGTTCGATCCCCGGAACGGATGGAAACATTAGGATGTGTTTCCTTAAGACACCTGCTGCCCCTGTTCACCTAGCAGTAAAATAGGTTCCTGGGTGTTAGTGAATTGGTGTGGGTCGCATCCTGGGGACAAAATTTACATAATTCGCCCGAAATGCTCTGCATAACAAAAGGCTTTTTATATAGTAGTATGTCACTGACGTCAGCTAGGCCTGTATACCTTCTACATGTACTTGTAGAAATAAAGATTATTATTATAGGAGAACAGACACTAAACTTCCCACTTTCACGACTGATGTCCTGCTAACCGGTTTCAATGAATCCATTTATATACTGTACATTGCCTTGTTCATATTTCAACAGCACGTAAAAGTGCCCATTCCTAAGATGCTCACACATTCCTGCTGGATGTTCAAGCACCTTCCATTCGAAACCTCCGGAAAATGTAAACGAAACCACTTTTGGTGAATCAACATTAAAAAAAATAGCAATAATGATTTATTTTAATTAATCTTCTAAAGTAACCCAATTAAAGCCAGATAAGAGCCAGTATTAAAATAAGCAGTATGATTTTTTTTTAATCTTAACGTTCTTTGAGCTAATTCAGTTCCAATTATTTGTTTAATGATTAAACCGTCTCATCAACCTTTCCTCCACTCTGTGAATGAAACCTTCCACTACACAGTGTTCCAATTTAGATATTACATTTTTTTTCAACAAACCGGCCGTATCCCACCAAGGTGGGGTGTCCAAAAAGAAAAACAAAAGTTTCTCTTTTTAACTTTAGTAATGTATACAGGAGAAGGAGTTACTAGCCCCTTGCTCCCGGCATTTTTGTCGCCTCTTATAACACGCATGGCTTACGGAGGAAGAATTCTGTTCCACTTTCCCATGGTGATAAGAGGAAATAAACAAGAACAAGAACTAGTAAGAAAATAGAAGAAAACCCAGACCTGAAAACTTGCGTGTTTATGAGACAGAAAAGACACCAGCAATCCTACCATCACTTGGCAGGACGGTAGTACCTCCTTGGGCTTTTGCTATCTACCAACCTACTACCTAAGACATTAATTATTATCTGCGAAATCACGTCACACAATACTCTCAGCCATAACATCTCCGCTGCCTCTAGCAACACTTGTAAGCCATGCCTCCCACCAATGCAAAACCGTGTTGTTACATCTACACTCTGGTCCATTCCTCAATTTGCATCCATTAATATATTTTATTTCCACAGAGGCCTCAACACTCCATCTACTATTTCCACTCATCTACTCCTATAATTCACATCGTATTGTATGCACCCATCTAAAGATACTGGAACATCCACTCCCAAATATCTGTATACATTAACTTTGCTATATTCCTTCTCTCCAGTCTAATATCCAGTCCGTCGTTACTTAGAATTTTACTTATTCTCGTCACCCTGCTCTTGTCAGTACTCACTTAAAAAGTAGTTAGTGTTGAGAAGGAAAAGGTAGGCCACTCGCTATATCTCTGTACATAGTTCCAAACTTTATCCTTGAAGTCTCGTCTCTCTGGGGGCACTCCATTCCGGAGAATATAGACTCTTGCCCAGACATTCCCAAGACTTCCTTAAAGTGTTAGAAACTCCTGACGGAGCACTTCAAACATTTGTTAAAAGTTTTTTCCGCAGTCTTTGCACCGCTTCCAAAACACAAATTGGTTAGTTTCTAAATGTTATTTAGAGGAACGTCTCCGTCCAGTCAGTGTGGATAAGTACACAGCGTCATACCGTCATCCAACGTCATATCCGACGCCACTTAGTTTTATTGATAATCCTCCACTAAAGTCAAAGGTTAATAACAGAAGTAAGGGAAATCAATACTCGAGTAAACTACGTCCAAATAAACGTAAAGAAGGCAAGACTAAACTCGCCTTAATAAAGAAATCGAGAATGTAACAAACTAAATAGTGTAATAAATCCAAAGGTTATTGTAACCTTCCCAGGGTAGATTCTACATCCCTCAAGCTTGCTCTTTCACTCTCAGGTCTCTCAGAGTCGAGTCTGCTGCAGGTGTAAGCAACTCACACAATACTTCCACAGGTATGAGTATGTAATGTACTGTGCAGTACATACGAAGACAGAGAATATGTAAGAGTCTTACACCCTGCTTATACAGCTCGGCAAAGGTGGGTGGTATATTTAATATGTATGATTGTGAAACTGTCAGCTGGCTCCCTCGTCCTCGAGGCCAGAAAGTCGTAACTAATGTTTGATAAGCTACAACTTGAGGTGGGTAGTTTTCTTCCTTCTCGTCCTCTAATTTCTATTTTTTTTTCCCTACCTCCGTCGTCCCTCCTCTTTCTCTTCATTCCTTCCCTCTTCTTCCAGGATTTCTTCTTTCCCCTCTCCTCCACACTTGACCGTACACAATCCACCTTCACATCCTTCAGCCGCTGGAAAATTTATTTTTCAGTGACATTCCACTTGTAAATAGTCTTCACACGATCACTGGAAAACAATCAAAACTTATATTTTTGTGTGGAATGACTTTTGACACTTGTACCTGAGTGACTCTCTGAAGCCAACCAGATGAACAAGAAACTCTGAAACCTTCGTGGATGTTTAAAACTAGCTACAGTAGAGGAAGGCTTCGTCCTCGGAAGCTAACTCGAAGAAAGGGAAGAAAATACTTTGAATCTTTTGAACGATATTTCTGTTATATGTTAAATGATGTTATAGTTGCATTGTGACGTACACACACACACACACACACACACACACACACACACACACACACACTCACTGGCCAAGAGAGACCAACTCACGCGTCACTATACCCGAAAATACACTGAGGTAATTCCGCGTTCAGAATCTATAAAACAAAAAAGCTATAATCTGGCTGAAAGATTTATTGAATCAAGGTTCATTTCATTACGAGACTGCCAGAGTAAGCACAAGAAGGAGGCTGATACGCCACATAAACAATTTCAACATTGCCAAGACTGGCGTAAAATTTGGTGGCTTATTTGTTATTCCTTTTGAAGTGCGCAGAGTCACCACGTTTATATACGGCGTTTTTTCCTCTTTTGTAAATTCATGTTTACGTTTGTTAGTAGTTTTATGATTAAAATTAACAATGTTTTCAAATGTATATATTTATTTATTTATTCATTTTATTTTATTATACCTCGCCTGCCATCTGGCTTTAGGATGACTCTAAATTAAAAAAACTACAATCATTCATTCAACAACTGGCTTCACGAGAAGTCAGTACTGGTGTAGCTAACATTACCACCAAAACAGACGTATGAGATCCTTCACACTCAACATCGCACACACAGACGCAGGGGTTTACACTGTCACTGGTGAGAAATGCGACCAGTAAACACCAGCAGGCTTCCCACACGCCTACAGGACCACAAGTAAGTTTATTCAGGTATACACAAATACATTTACATAGATTATCATACATAGCAGCATATGTGTAGAGAACCTAGGATAACCCAATTGACTGTCCCAGTTATTGTGGCCTATGGGCCTATTGTGGCCTGTGGGTAAAGGCGTCATGCAGTTCTCGCTCACAATGACGGGACAGTACAACATGGGTTCGAACCCTGTGTATATAATGTCAATGAAAACACTGCGCTAGCCAGGGTTCGAACCCATATTGTACTGGCCCGTCATTGTGAGCGAGAACTGCATGACGCCTTTACCCACAGGACCACCCAATCCTACAAGAACCAAGCACAGCACAGAGCTGTGTGTTTTACCTGGGTTCCACAACATAAGGTAATGTGGGAGCTTTCAAGTTAATTTCATTCTCATTCCTGTTTGGTGTATACTGAATGTAAAGTTAAAAACCAAGGTAGACGCGAGAAAATACATAAGTATCCCTTATAGAATACATTGTAGGTATGATGTTTAAGGTGACACCACCTACCACTGCTTCACCTCGCCTGTCTGCAGTATATAAGTCGTGCATATACTGTATGTTATCAAGATTAATTAAATCGACTTCAGGCTGAGGGACTGATTACCTCAAACTCCTTCTGATCTTCACCATTCTTCTTTGCATAAGACTGATGAAGCCACTGTGGGGCGAAGCGTTTCCACAGTAAAGATACCCAGGTGTTGCACCTGTGTCTAATTCATCAACTTGTCGGTTCTCTAAACCATTTATCTACATGTTTGTGTCTGTAATAAATTATTTGTTTTATTTGATAGCGATTACAGTTAACCGTACGAGCGTTACCTTGCGGTAAAAACCCAACTGTTTATTTCCACGGTTTAGTTTTACAACCTGAGAGCTGTTAAACTTACCTCGGCTCACAGTCAACGTTTACTGCTAGGTGAACAGGGGTCAGCAGGTGCAAGGGAATCAGGTGCAAGGGAAGCAGGTGTTGAAAAAACTTTCATTTCACCAGAATAAAAGATTACTCTGCCCTTGTGTATTTTTTTTTTCATCACTTGAGTCAAACCTGAAACCTTTCGTTAGCGGGCTCAACGCTCTACCACTGAGCAACGGGTGCTCTGTTATGATGTCTCTGAATACGTCTCCATGTTCTGATTCTAATGTGTCTTGTCATACACGTGAATTTAATCAGGCGCAAATGTAATCAAGATTATGTTAGGATTTAACAGGACACTCGCACATACACAGGTTATGACACGGACCCCGTGTGTGTGTGTGTGAGTGTCTGTGCGAGTGTGTGTGTGTGTGAGAGGGAAGCGTGGGTGAGCCAGCCCACGGGGTCGAAGACTTCGGGGTCAGGGAAAAAACAAACAAACCTGCGACAGCTGGTTTGTAATAGTGCACTAACAGACTATTCCAAGAAAAAGCTCAACCACTTGTCGTTCAGATATTAACAAATATTGGTATAAACCTCGATAACTGTTACCAACTGACACCGCTGTCACTGAATGACCAAGTATTTACTCTCAGCTGGTTGGCAAATTACTAAATGAATTGTATAATTAACCAAACCTAATTCAGAGAAGTTAAAGTAACATCAGGTGAAGCAATGCCAGGTGAAGCAATGCCAGGTGAAGCAATGCCAGGTGAAGCAATGCCAGGTGAAGTAATGCCAGGTGAAGCAACGCCTGGTGAAACAACACCAGATAGTGGAACTCCAGGTGAAGCAACGCCAGGTGAAGCAACGGCATGTGAAGTAGCGGCAGGTGAAGTAACGGAGGGCGAAGTAGCGGCAGGCGAAGTAACGACAGATCAAGTAACGACAGATCAAGTAACGACAGATCAAGTAACGACAGATCAAGTAACGACAGGTCAAGTAACGACAGATCAAGTAACGACAGATCAAGTAACGACAGATCAAGTAACGACAGATCAAGTAACGACAAATGAAGTAATAACAGGTGAAGTAACGACAGGTGAAGTAACGGCAGATAAAGTAACGACAGCAGAAGTAACACCAGGTGAGGCAAGGCCAGGTGAAGTAACACCAGGTGAGGCAAGGCCAGGTGAAGTAACACCAGGTGAGGCAAGGCCAGGTGAAGTAACACCAGGTGAGGCAAGGCCAGGTGAAGTAACACCAGGTGAGGCAAGGCCAGGTGAAGTAACACCAGGTGAGGCAAGGCCAGGTGAAGTAACACCAGGTGAGGCAAGGCCAGGTGAAGTAACACCAGGTGAGGCAATGCCAGGTGAAGTAACACCAGGTGAGGCAAGGCCAGGTGAAGTAACGCCAGGTGAGGCAAGGCCAGGTGAAGTAACACCAGGTGAGGGAAGGCCAGGTGAAGTAACACCAGGTGAGGCAAGGCCAGGTGAAGTAACACCAGGTGAGGCAAGGCCAGGTGAAGTAACACCAGGTGAGGCAAGGCCAGGTGAAGTAACACCAGGTGAGGCAAGGCCAGGTGAGCCTGAGGGCATCGCCCTACCAAAGCCAGAATAATTACCGCTGCAAAAACTTTACAATTTCTGGCTTAACGGATCGTCTCGGGCCTCGTAACTTGTGCACAAATTAGTCTGAGAAAGGCTGCCTGCGCCCACTTTTATAAGTCCTCTTTGTTGCTCTCTCATTTTCTCACTTACTGGTGTGTGCAGCTCTTTCTGTCCTCACTGAGAATATACGGTTAGACAAAATATCCCTGCTATCCACCCAGCTGGGAGGATATACCTTTCTGAGTGTTTGTTTACGTTCGCACTCGGGGCAGTTTGTTGGAGGGATGACCCAAGAGTTATAATCATAACCATAATTTTTTAAAGGGGTGGAGTGGTAAGCCAGCGGAAGGCCGCCTCGGTCGGATGACCCAAAGCTCCAGCTGCGGGTCATCATACGACTGAGACTCGCGTCAGGGAACACTTGTCCTGTTTCCTGACAAACCTTACCTAACCTAACCTCGTGGGAAGTGTTTACCAACATACGTTTGACTATCTCTTCTGCCTTTATCTTTTGTATGTATCTCTGTTTCCTGCAAGTATATTTCTCTCTCTTGCGTATGTATTTAGCGGTGCAGTATGTACCCATCGCTCTTACATATCTCTCTATATCTTGTTGTTTCAGAGGCCCTCATCAGATGGCAGGTCAGGAGGCCAGAGGATCACAAATGTCCTTGTTCTTTCTGTCAATTTTACCTCATTTCCGCAAAGTTTTTCAATATATTTTCTTTATTTTTTTTAAGCTAGAGCATCCCGTGGCGACGAAATGAGTCATTACTTCTATTTGCGTATTTTTAGGCTTTTATTTGTAAACAAATCAGTACGCCTATCTACATTTACTTATATTCTCTATATACACAAATCTTTCTTTGCTACATAGTGATACCCATTTTCTCTCTGCAACGCAGTCAAATTTCAACAACAATAAAGTCAAGTCACAGATATGTTAGACTCCAGTAAAGTGGTGAGACTTGAAGTGGAGGTGACAGGAGAACAGATTTTGATTAGAGCAGCTTTTATGAGGAGAGATAGTGCCAGAGCTGAATAAAAGTCAGTGCCCGATCAGCCGGGCTGTAATTCGCAGTAACAACCTGGTCGATCAGGCTCTGATCCACCGGGAGGCCTGCTCGAGGACTAGGCCACAGGGGTGCTGACCCATGGAATGAGCTTTGGGCTGGTAGACCTTGGCTTAGTATTGGTCAAAGACGGATCGAAACATTCCCTGATTTTCGTCTCCGTTTCTTGGGTTGGTTTTGAAAAATTAAAAAAAAAAATTAGGCCCCCCTCCCAAAAAAAATTAATATAATCACATCCACAATTATTTATGTATGAAGAGAAATATGCCCTAATTTCCAGTGAAGTGTAAGTTTATTTAGGTATAGGTACACATAAATATAGTTGCACAAATTACCATAAACAGTAACATATGTGTAAATTACCTAGGATAATCCCCCCAAAATGTCAGGCAAAGTGACATATTTCCATTAGGATCCTTGTGTGTAACTGTATTTGCCTGCCAGTATGGCACAACATTCACTTATCAGCACCAAAGCCACAGGAGCTTAGCCAACGTCATGATGATGCTCCGGAGCGACGGGGTTTAGTTCCGAGATACGAACCAGTGTGCTCGCGTAATCTCAGTCACTGTGTGTTGGGTGGTGGGCTCAGCAGGGAAGGGAAGGGGGTAGGGAAGGAGGGGGATAACGTATTGGGTGTTATATTTGATCTAGGGTATTGAGGGATAACGTTAAATGAATTATATGCTGCTTTCCGTATTTTGTTCGCGGGTCGTATTTCATGCGTACATATACGCGTATTTTGCACATGGATGCACTCATGCATGTATATATATATGCATGAAGAACAACCACTGTAAAAAAAAGTAGTAAAATTCTAAGCGCTTTCGTGATTTATCACATCAAAAAACACAAATTCTCGAATATGTGGTCGAGTGGCTAGAGTGATGCGTACTGTGTTTCTTTCACAGGGCTGGGCATGGGAATGCAGGATCGAGTCCTGGCCAGCCGCACTTCTGTTAATGATTCAAAATCACTTGTTTCGTGATTTCATTAATATATATGTCTTGCCTAATAGGTAAAACTGGTCAAATAGCAAGAACTCATTTAAAATTTAATTCTTTCCCTTTCTAAAACTTTCTCTTATACATTTAAAGATATTTTTTTTTCATTTATGTTAATATAAAAATTAATAATTTTGTACCAAAAGAACCTTAGAAAACTTACCTAACCTTATTATAACAAGCGCAACTTAATTTAGTCTTATCCAACTAAATATATTTTCGATATGTTTACAATAATTTAATAATAAACAAACACAATGAAATATTTTTTTGTTAGGTTCAGAATGATTTTTGTGAAATTCTTGCATATACAAATTTTCGCTTGTTTTATTCGGCAAGAAAAACGTTGCTATTTAAGCCAAAATCGCAAGTTTTATTCCTTATATATATATATATATATATATATATATATATATATATATATATATATATATATATATATATATATATATATATATATATATATATATATATAATGTAGGTCTTAGACAGGGATGTGTAATGTCACCATGGTTGTTTAACATATTTATAGATGGGGTTGTAAAAGGAGTAAATGCTAGGGTGTTGGGGAGAGGGGTGGGATTAAATAATGGGGAATCAAATACAAAATGGGAGTTGACACAGTTACTTTTGCTGATGATACTGTGCTTTTGGGAGATTCTAAAGAAAAGTTGCGAAGGTTAGTGGACGAGTATGGGAGGGTGTGTAAATGTAGAAAGTTGAAAGTAAACATAGATAAGAGTAAGGTGATGAGAGTATCAAACGATTTAAATAAAGAAAAATTGAATGTCACATTGGAGAGAGGGAGTATGGAAGAAGTGAATGTTTTCAGATATTTGGGAGTTGATGTGTCAGCGGATGGGTTTATGAAGGATGAGGTTAACCATAGAATTGATGAAGGAAAAAAGGTGAGTGGTGCGTTGAGGTATCTGTGGAGACAAAAAACGTTATCCATGGAGGCAAAGAAGGGAATGTACGAGAGTGTAGTGGTACCAACAATCTAATATGGGTGTGAAGCTTGGGTTGTAAATGCTGCAGCGAGGAGGAGGCTGGAGGCAGTGGAGATGTCCTGTCTAAGGGCAATGTGTGGTGTAAATATTATGCAGAAAATTCGTACTGAGGAAATTAAGAGGTGTGGAGGGTTGAAAACGGGGTGTTGAGGTTGTTTGGTCATTTAGAGGGAATGGAACAAAGAATGACTTGGAGAGCGTATAAATCTTTTGGGAAACCAAGGCGGGGTAGGGGTCGTCCTCGAAAAGGTTTGAGGGAGGAGGTAAAGGAGGCTTTGTGGGCGAGGGGCTTGGACTTCCAGCAAGCATGTGTGAGCGTGTTAGATAGGGGTGAATGGAGACGAATGGTTTATGGGACCTGACGAGCTGTTGGAGTGTGAGCAGGGTAATATTTTGTGAATGAATTCAGGGAAACAGGTTAGCCGGACTGAGTCCTGGAAATAGAGAAATTGGGATATTGGCAGTTTGGAAGGACATCTAAACTGTCGTATCTGAGCGCCTCTGCAATGACAGTGTTGAATAATGAAAGTTTCCTCTAATAAATGTCCTGAATGGTATATAAATGCCTTTTTCCACATCGTGTCGGTATCACCAGATCATTTTTCACTGGGGTTTGTGTGAGAACCAAGGTTGATGGTCTGATTACATCATTTTCATTTCACTACTACACCTGCTGCCTCTGTATCTGAAGAAACCTACTGTTTACACGAAACTTCTCAACAATAAAGACATCCAACTGTTGCTCCCTTATCTTAATCATCGTCTTCAGGGTATTTATATATACCGTTTTCAACAAAACCGTATACACTGATACAGTGATGTTCAGTGGGGATAAATGGCAGTCATTACGCTACGGAAAAATTGAATAATTCAGAACTGGACCAGAGTATAATACAAACTCATTTCAAAAGAAGAATGTGAGGGAGCTGTGAGTAATGTTAGAGGATCTTACCTTCAAGGATGACAGCGGTGTTGCTGTCACAGAAGCAAGGAAACTGATGGAATCTAGAACCTTTAAGATATGCCAAGTCAACGATAGTCTCTCAGTTATTTGTGTGCTGTAGTCAGGCAGGTACTCCAGGTACACTCCATATATACTCCAGGTATGTTGCGGCACACCACCACCCTATTTTTAAGTAAGCAAAATCGAAGAATTAGAGACTATACAGAGAATCCTGACTGCTATTTGTGGTAGTACCATAAGTACTATACTACTACTACTACGACTACTACTACTACTACTACTACTAGTATTATTACTGCGATTATATTATGCCTTGCACCACTAATACCTATATATATCCCTCTGTGTCTCTGTATTGTTTGTAACGGCTTGACAAAGCTCTTGGAGAGCGAAACGTTGCCACAATAAAATGTCGCATTAGTTTCACATGCATCCATTTACCTAAATTATCGGGACAACTTGAAGTGCCTTCAACTGTATTCCATGGAACGTACGCAAGAGAGACGCATCATAATTTACCCCAGAGGCTCGACAGACCGTGCAAAATATCTCCGATGAAAGTATGTGTGCAATGAGTATACGGAGATAAATGTAAAGGGACCAAGACTTTTCAACGGCATCCCGTCATCCATAAGGGGAAATTACCAACGGACCCCTTGGCTGTCTTCAAGAAGAAACAGATAAGTTTCCTGATCAGTCAGGCTGTAGTGCAGGTGTTGGACTTCATGATACTTGTCCCAAATATTTGTTTATTCAGGTCATCAACCAAGAGGCCTGGTTTGGGACCGAACCCAGGTGGCATTTACCCTCAGACTCTCTTTTTGGTGACTTTCAGGTGATGGTGGGAGGTAGTGGTGGTATTGGTGGTGGTAGGGGAGGGAAAGGAATGGGGAGGGGGGGTTGTTGATGGTGGTGGTGGTGCTAGTGATGGCGGCGTCAGCAGCTGAGAAGGTTTTGTGTGGAAGATGATATATCCCACAGGAAGAGACCCACCTTTTGTGCGTGGACTGTGAGTCTCCCAGATAACGCTTGAGGCAGATAAGCCACAAGCAATATTGATGACAAACGCCCAGGCGAGCAGCAAACACGGAAGATGACACAAATTCTTATTTATATCTTGAAGCTCTAAAGCCCAAATGGGTTCGATAAAACCTTTTGGATCCCCCGTAAGTCAATCCATAAATAGTTTCAGTTACCTGCTGGTAGAAGCGGTGGTTGTGCGATGTCCAGTCGACTCTGAGGACATTTTATTTTTTGAGGCATAGAAACAAATCTGGGGAAAATACCAGATGATTTTTGGCGGAAATATGTGAGGAGGAGGAGAAAGGAGGGGAGAGGGGTGAAGCAGAAGTAGGAGGGGAGGAGGAGGAGAAAGGAGGGGAGAGGGGTGAAGCAGAAGTAGGAGGGGAGGAGAAGGAGAAAGAGGAAGAGGTGAAGAAGAAAGGAAAGAGGAAGAAAAAGAAGAAAGGCTCGGTACAGGTACCTGTATATACCCCTCTATATCCTTCTCTATATCCTTGTATTGTTTGTAACGGCTTCACAAAGCTCCTGGAGAGCGAAACGTTGCCACAATCAAAATGTCGACTTAGTTGCATTTGTTTTGTTTTACCTAACATATTGTTAGTAATTCTACCAACATTATTACAATATTAACTTAAGGGAGAATAACAAAAAAAAATTCGCAGTGTGTTAGATCGTACAGAAATAAACGAACGATATTTCTGCGAAAGTTACCAAGTAGAGATTGCGGTCACCCGTCACGGGAGGTACCTTAGTGCTGATGCGTTGGCTTTTAATCCAAGGAACTGGGCGTGTCCTCCCCTTTCACGAAGCGAGCCTGATTGCCTTCCCAGTTACCCCGGCGTTGTGAGACCCCCTGCGGGCTTAGCGCTTCCTGATGACGATAATGATCTAATTAGAGAGGATCCCTTATGTGACCAAAGGTCGTAGGGGCTTTATGACCCCTGCGGGGTTAACGCTTCCACCGTGAATTCAATTAAATGCTAATAAGCCAAAGTCAGCACTTATAATATGGTAACCTTCCCCACAGTCACCGCCGGTGTTAAGTTCCACAGTCACCGCCGGTGTTAAGTTCCACAGTCACCGCCGGTGTTAAGTTCCACAGTCACCGCCGGTGTTAAGTTCCACAGTCACCGCCGGTGTTAAGTTCCACAGTCACCGCCGGTGTTAAGTTCCACAGTCACCGCCGGTGTTAAGTTCCACAGTCACCGCCGGTGTTAAGTTCCACAGTCACCGCCGGTGTTAAGTTCCACAGTCCGCCGGTGTTAAGTTCAGTCCCGCCGGTGTTAAGTTCCACAGTCACCGCCGGTGTTAAGTTCCACAGTCACCGCCGGTGTTATGGCCCACAGTCACCGCCGGTGTTAAGTTCCACAGTCACCGCCGGTGTTAAGTTCCACAGTCACCGCCGGTGTTAAGTTCCACAGTCGCCGCCGGTGTTAAGTTCCACAGTCGCCGCCGGTGTTAAGTTCCACAGTCGCCGCCGGTGTTAAGTTCCACAGTCACCGCCGGTGTTAAGTTCCACAGTCGCCGCCGGTGTTAAGTTCCACCCAGTTCGCCGCCGGTGTTACAGTTCACAGTCGCCGCCGGTGTTAAGTTCCACAGTCACCGCCGGTGTTAAGTTCCACAGTCGCCGCCGGTGTTAAGTTCCACAGTCACCGCCGGTGTTAAGTTCCACAGTCACCGCCGGTGTTAAGTTCTACAGGAAAATGTTTCCTGACATGAGTGTTTGTCAGATGATCCACTCATTAATTAAACAACCGATGTCAGACATTCCCCCCCCCCACACACACACACATATATATATATATATATATATATATATATATATATATATATATATATATGTATATATATGTATTATATTAATATAGTATACGGTCCACCTCTAGTGCAATTTATGGGACCCATAGCCTCGGAGAAGTGGATAAAAAAGGCTTCATGGAAAAACTTTTGGATATCTTCCTGAAGCCATTTGAATATTTCACTTTTCCTACCCCTCTTCCCCAATCTTTTGTTTTTTATCCATAGGTATATTTTATTACATAATATGGTACACAAAACTTGAAAGATACATTGATGGTGTAAAGATGACACATAGAGTACATGAGGTTTGAGGGATACATGACAAGTACATATTGCTACATGTTTATCGAAGATTACCATATGAAAATCTTGTCAATTTCCTCAGAGCTGGGGCGCGAATGTAGGATACAGCAGGCATTACCCCTCTGAACTGCAGTGCTGAGGCGCTGAAACAGAAAACTAGCCGCCCTGGGATCCCTAGTTACCCTGATGAATATTTTGCCTAGCTCCTTAATGAACCAAGGATCTCTGAGCCTATGGGAACAAACATATAATGATGGGCAGGTTCACCGTATTTTCTAGACTTCTGGGACTCCCTAAAGCTGGCAGCTGCCCTTTCTTCCTCTCTGGTGTATTGGAGATATGTATCAGCCAATGGGGGTGCACATGTGTAGTCCCACACCACCTGCTTGCCGTCTGTCCAGGATTGAAGAGGGATTCCATCTGGACGCCTTTGGTTGCCATCAGATCTGCATAGTTGAGATGGCTTCCATATTGCTGGGCATCCGGCCACTGTGTGGCTCCTTTTGCTGATGTTATTAACCTCTTCAAGCCTTGCAATCTTTCCCACGGATCTATGACAAATAAAACCATGGTAGTGAATCGGTCTGCCGAGTCACTGCCGGAAATACACCTGAGTTCAGCAAGAACAGGGGCGGTAGGACGAAGGGCAACACCAATGTGGATGGTCTGGGGTCGAGACGTGTGCCACGGGAGGAGTTGGGGACCTGGTCTGAACCCGACCACAGGGTGATTCCCGGGAATCATCAACATGAAGGAAATTGTTATCGATTTTATTTAACATTTTTTTGTTCAAAAGGAATTAAATTTCTTGTATTTGTACTTAGATTTGCTTCAGTTTATTCTTTTCAGCAATTTTTCAAGGTAAGAGCAATAATCTTTCCTCAGCTGGTTGAGGAAGCTAATTACTGTTAAGCTGACTCAGCTCGTTGTGTGTAACACACACTGCCCTCTGGTGTTGTGTGTAACACACACTGCCCTCTTGTGTTGTGTATTACACACACTGCCCTCTGGTGTTGTGTATTACACACACTGCCCTCTGGTGTTGTGTATTACACACACTGCCCTCTGGTGTTGTGTATTACACACACTGCCCTCTGGTGTTGTGTATTACACACACTGCCCTCTGGTGTTGTGTATTACACACACTGCCCTCTGGTGTTGTGTATACACACACTGCCCTCTGGTGTTGTGTATTACACACACTGCCCTCTGGTGTTGTGTATAACACACACTGCCCTCTGGTGTTGTGTATTACACACACTGCCCTCTGGTGTTGTGTATAACACACACTGCCCTCTGGTGTTGTGTATTACACACACTGCCCTCTGGTGTTGTGTATTCACACACTGCCCTCTGGTGTTGTGTATTACACACACTGCCCTCTGGTGTTGTGTATTACACACACTGCCCTCTGGTGTTGTGTATTACACACACTGCCCTCTGGTGTTGTGTATTACACACTGCCTCTGTGTTTGTATACACACTTCTGGTGTTGTGTATTACACACACTGCCCTCTGGTGTTGTGTATTACACACACTGCCCTCTGGTGTTGTGTATTACACACACTGCCCTCTGGTGTTGTGTATTACACACACTGCCCTCTGGTGTTGTGTATTACACACTGCCCTCTGGTGTTGTGTATTACACACACTGCCCTCTGGTGTTGTGTATTACACACACTGCCCTCTGGTGTTGTGTATTACACACACTGCCCTCTGGTGTTGTGTATTACACACACTGCCCTCTGGTGTTGTGTATTACACACACTGCCCTCTGGTGTTGTGTATTACACACACTGCCCTCTGGTGTTGTGTATAACACACACTGCCCTCTGGTGTTGTGTATTACACACACTGCCCTCTGGTGTTGTGTATAACACACACTGCCCTCTGGTGTTGTGTATTACACACACTGCCCTCTGGTGTTGTGTATTGCACACACTGCTCTCTGGTGTTTGCAGAAATACAATATATTAAACAATATTTGGACACTGAAAATATTGTGCTCAATATCAAGCGGCTCCTGGTACTCACTGTTACCACCACCACCATCACCAGCATCACCACCACCAATATCACCACCGTCACCAGCATCACCACCGTCACCAGCATCACCACCGTCACCAGCATCACCACCGTCACCAGCATCACCACCGTCACCAGCATCACCACCGTCACCACCACCACCGTCACCACCACCGTCACTACCACCACCACAGTCACCAGCATCATCACCACCCCCAGCCTCACCGTCAATAACCTCCAAATAAGCCCATTGGTTGATCTTGATGTTGACCAAGACTGCTGTAGGCGGGTCAAGTCCTTCTCACAGACAACAGTCACGAACACTCCAGATGTTGTTTACTCCTTCAAATGTTTTCCCTCAAATAACTTTCTTTTTTTCTTCTCCAATTATATTATTTAAGAAATCATCGGCTTTTTCTTCACTTCCTTCGCCTTTTTCTTTACTTTCTTTTCCTACGGCTTTGCTGCCTTCGTATTATTATTATCAGTAGTAGCATTATATATATATATAGGTAGAATAAAGCACCTGCGTGAGATTTCCGGAAGACCTGGTGATCAGAAGCCCGAAAGACCAGGATACAACGAGACAAGAAGAATACAAGATTGGTAAGTAGGACACATAGGCAACAGTTAGGTATCTTTATTCCGAAACATTTCGCCTACACGGTAGGCTTCTTCAGTCGAGCAAAGAAAGTAGGCAGGAGCAGTAGAGATGTTGCCTATGTGTCTTACTTACCAACCTGTCGGTATTGTATACCATTTTGTTATTCAAGAATACAAGACCCGGAGACCCCGTGACCCGGAGACCCCGTGACCCGGAGACCCCGTGACCCGGAGACCCCGTGACCCGGAGACCCCGTGACCCGGAGACCCCGTGGCCCGGAGACCCCGTGACCCGGAGACCCCGTGACCCGGAGACCCCGTGACCCGGAGACCCCGTGACCCGGAGACCCCATGACCCGGAGACCCCATGACCCGGAGACCTCATTGACCAGTAGTGTGTGTGTGTGTGTGTGTTTACTCACCTATTTGTTCTTGCAGAGGTCGAGTTATAGCTCCTGTGTGTGTGTGTGTGTGTGTATGTGTGTGTGTGTGTGTGTGTGTGTGTGTGTTCATCCGTAAGGGACACTCCAAACATGTGCGTTTATATGTTCCCTTTGTCAACAAATACACAGGTGCGGTGTATTTGCATAGAACATAACCGAATTAATCTCTTGCATGATTTAATTCCAAACTTTATTCCCTTTAACACTTTGGCACAAATCCCCCTTCATCAATTTTGTCAACATTTTTTTTCCCCTACCAGGTTCGTGTTTGTAAAATTAATAACTGGACCGTGAGATGCGCTTGTGTTTTTCCCCCCACATCAATCACACACACACACACACACACACACACACACACACGCACACGCAAACCTACTGGAGTTTTATGACAAGGTAATGGAAGTAAGACACGAGAGAGAGGGGTGGATAGACTGCATTTTCTTGGACTGAAAGAAGGCCTTCGACAGAGTTCCTCACAAGAGGTTAATGCAAAAGCAAGAGGATCAGGCACGCATAACAGGAAAGGCACTGCAATGGATCAGAGAATATCTGACAGGGAGGCAACAACGAGTCATGGTATGTGACGAGGTGTCAGAGTGGGTGCCTGTGACGAGCGGTGCTGTTTTTGGTATATAAGAATGACATGCAGATGATGTGAAGTTAATGAGGAGAATTAAATCAGAGGAGGATCAAGCATGACTACAAAGAGACCTGGACAGGCTACAAGCCTGGTCCAGCAACTGGTTCCTGGAGTTCAACCCCGCCAAGAGCAAAGTCATGAAGATCGGGGAAGGGCAAAGAAGACCGCAGACTGAGTACAGTCTATAGGGACAAAGACTGAAAACCTCACTCAAGGAAAAGGTTCTTTGGGTGAGTATAATAATGAGCACATCTGAGTCACACATCAACCAGATAACTGCTGCAGCATACGGGCGGCTGGCAAACCTAAGAATAGCGTTCCAATACATCAGTAAGGAATCATTCAAGACTCTGTACACCGTGTACGTCAGGCCCATATTGGAGTATGCAGCACCAGTTTGGAATCCGCACCTGGTCAAGCACGTCAAGAAATTAGAGAAAGTGCAAAGGTTTGTAACAAGACTAGTCCCAGAGCTAAAGGGAATGTCTAACGAAGAAAGGTTAAGGAAAATCGGCCTGACGACACTGGAGGACAGGAGGGTTAGGGGAGACATGATAACGACATATAAAATACTGCGAGGAATTGACAAGGTAGACAAAGACAGGATGTTCCAGAGATGGGACACAGAAACAAGGTGTCACAATTGGAAGTTGAAAACTCCGATGAGTCAAAGGGATGTTAGGAAGTATTTCTTCAGCTATTGAGTAGTCAGGAAGTGGAATAGTCTAGAAAGTGACGTAGTGGAGGCAGGAACCATACATAGTTTTAAGACGAGTTTTGATAAAGCTCATGGAGCAGGGAGAGAGAGAGGACCTAGTAGCGATCAGTGAAGAGGCGAGGCCAGGAGCTATGAATCGACCCCTGCAACCACAAATAGGTGAGTACACACACATATACGTGGTGCACCCATGCGGTTGGTGTGGTGCGATCTCTGAAAATGTGGACAACTTAGAGTGATCCTTTGTGCACTCTGAAGTGTGTGTGTGTGTGTGTGTGAATGTTAGTTTTCGGTTGTCAAAGGCACTTTTCAATAGACCTTTGGCATGTTTTGCGCGCACACGTGCATACGCGCTCGCATTCTTTTTTAGTAATCCTCACATACAATTGTCTAGGATCAGAATTATTATTATTAAAGTTCCGTGAAATCAAAAAAGAGTTGAGAGACGAGTGATGGCAACTTTTATTGTTTATGCAAGAGTTACCAGCTTGTGTAGCGCTTTTATTAATAGTAAGATTAAATACAAATTCAGCTCAGTAAACAAAAGTATTCAGTCTATTGTTTTGTGGGCAAGGCGTTGCTACACCCTCTCTTAGTGTATTTATTATCCTGAGTTCTCCCCTACACCCCTACCTGAGTATGCTATTCACAGAGCCTTGCTTTCACCCTCCCCTAACACCATACATACACCTCCCACCTCCACCACTACCACCACCTACAACAACCCTCCCTTGCTCCTACAACAAACACAGGTCCCTGGTCGTATAGGCTCACATTCTTTCAGCGTAGAAATTGCTCGCTATGTAACAGCAATGTCAACACCGCCTGTAGGATATTCCCCACAGGATGCGCAGCAGTAGGATATTTTCCATAGGATGTGCAGTTGTAGGATATTCCCACAGGATGTGCAACTCAAGGATATTCCCCACAGGATTTGTAAATAAACCACGTACTGGACGAAGTTATATGATAAACTGAGGAGGGTGAACTAAAATCTGATTTGTATTTAGCTCATAGATGTACTTAAAGGACTTTATTTGTGACGTTATGTTCTCTAGTAACGTTCTGTCATATCCCCCATATATGTGAATAAGACAATAACATTCTGTCATGCTCTCCGTCTAACACAGTTTACGATAGACCTTATTCTCTTCCTCCTTCTCCTTTTCCTTCTCCTTCTTCCTGGGCCAACACTCAACTTTTCTCATATAATCTCGATATCACTTTTACTAATAACGTTAAATTAACGAGAAGAATGCAGGAGAGCGTTTATAATTGCTCAGTAATGGCTACTGGAAATCAACCCCCAACAAGTGCAGTGTTATGAAAGTCAGGGTAAGATAAAATAGAACAAATATGAACTATAGAGTGAAGGGTCAGAAGTTACAATCCTTTGAAGGTCACCATAACAGCAGGAATGTCACCTGAAGCGAATATAACAATTAAGGAGAACATAAGAAAGGAGAAACACTGCAACAGGCCTACTGGCCTATACTGGGCAGCTCCTTCCCCAAAGCTACCCAAGCATTTGCTTCAATAGCTCAGGTAGTGATCAAACCCAGAGGTGAGAGACGGATCCAAGATTGTGATGCTACACATTCAGCGCGAGAAGGTTCGATCATTCGTCCAACATAGTACGGCAACTGACCTGGTAGCACAAGCTAGTCAGGTCCAAACTCACACCCACCCACACCCACTCATGATTTATCAAACCTATTTTTAAAACTACACAACGTCTTAGCATCTATGACGGTACTCGGGAGTTTGTTCCACAACTCTATTACATTACATTACACTACACCACAATACACTATACTACATTACACTATACTACACACACTCACTCTCTCCCCCTCTCTCTCTCCAGCATACTGCTACACCACACCCTCTCCAACATACTATCACACTACCATACACACACACCCACATACTCCCACACCCTCCAACTACTGTTGACCAAGAGCTCACTCACTAAACAGTCAAGATGTCCCACACAAACACTGAAGACAGGATTCGCCTAATCCTCGGTAACACCACTTTGTACATGTGGAAACATGGACTCAGATTGGTATTATGAGGACTATGATAGGAATGTTGTGTTATTCACGAGGGTATTAAGCTCTCGTCCCCTCGTCTTTGCGACAGACAGACAGTCAGACATAAAGGCACACAGACACAGCACATGTGTGTGTGTGTGGCGTGTATGCATGTTTGTGAGTGTGCTTGTGATTTGTGTCTGCTCGCTGAGTTGTTTGCGCTTGTGTTGGCTGTGTGTGTGTGTACTCACCTAATTGTGGTTACAGGGATCGAATCATAGCTCCTGGCCCCGCCTCTTTACTGGTTGCAACTAGGTCCACTCACTCCCTGCTTCATTAGCTCTATCATACCTCTTCTTATGGCTATGTATGGATCCTTCCTCCACTACCACACTTTTCAGACTATTCCACTTCCTGACAACTCTATGGCTGAAGAAATACTTCCTAACATCCCTGTGGCTCATCTAAGCCTTCATCATCCAATTATGACTCCTTGTTGCTGTGTCCCATCTCTGGAACATCCTGTCTCTGTCCACCTTGTCGATTCATCTCAGTATTTTATGTTATCATGTCCCTCCTGTCCTCCAGTGTCGTCAGGTCGATTTCTCTTAACCTCTCCTCGTATGACATGCCCCTTAACTCCGGGACTAGTTTCGTTGCAAACCTTTGCACTTTCTCTAATTTCTTGACGTGCTTGACCAGGTGTGGGTTCCAGACTGGTGCTGCATACTCCTTACTGGGATGTCGGAATGATTCTCCGGTTCGCTAGTTGCCCATATGCTGCAGCAGTTATTTGGTTGATGTGCGCCTCAGGAGATGTGCTCGGTATTATACACACTCCAAGATCCTTTTCCTTGAGTGAGGTTTGTAGTCTTTGGCCACCCAGGACTGTACTCTGTCTGCGGTCTTCTTTGTCCTTCCCCAATCTTCATGAACTTGAACTTGGTGAGGATGAACTCCAGGAGCTAGCTGTTGGACCAGGCCTGCTGGTGTGTGTGTGTGTGTGTGTGTGTGTGTGTGTGTGTGTGTGTCTGTGTCTGGGGCAGACAATACACGTAAGTTAGAGAGGGAAAAAATTGGGAAATGGAACGAGAAGAGAAAGATAGAAAAAAAATTAGAGATCAAGAGCACGAATTCTGGTCCAAATAAATAATCCAGAGAACTTAACTCCTACTGGCGTGTAAAAACACTGTACAAACACTGTGTACACTGTACACTTGTGTAAACTATGTAGACTGTAAAAACACTGTGTATACAGTATAAACACTGCACAAACACTGTATACATTGTACAAACAGTGTACAAACACTGGGGTGTTTCATGGCATGAGTTTAGTCACTAGTTTATTAGTATTTTCGTGAAATGTAATTTTTTCACATACTGAAATAATTCTCTCTCTCTCTCTCTCTCTCTCTCTCTCTCTCTCTCTCTCTCTCTCTCTCTCTCTCTCTCTCTCTCTCTCTCTTTAATGAGCTAAGAAAAATGAGTTATGAGAGAGACTAAAGTAACTTAACTTGTTGACAGTAGAGAATTGAAGAAGCAGGGGAGACATGACAACGACGTACAAAATTTTCAGAAGACTTGGAGTGGACAGCGGTTGACTGTTCGAGGAGGAGGAAAACAGGTACACGAGGGCACAGCTGGTAGTTAAAGAAACAGACGAGTCACAGAGAGGTCAGGCAGTATTGCCTGAGCCTCAGGGTACTTAGGAAGCGGAATGGGCTGGAGGCAAGCCTCATACATAGTTTTAAGAATAGGCATGACAGGGACCCACGATGTTAGGAGGGAAGAAACCCGGCAGGGGGCAAGAAGCAGGGAGAGGAGCGGACTCTCGAACACGATTGGAGACAAACCACGGAACGGATGGGGTTTTGAACCCCGTGGCAAGTGTGTCGTGGAACTCCAGGTCAGTAAGTCACTGGCCCAGCTGGCTACAATAAGATTTATCCAACTAGGTATATTTATACATCATAGGACGGTTAGCATGGGCCACCACTGTGACCTCAAATGCAAGTTTATCCAGAGGAATCTCCCGCCATGCTGGCGGAGATTCCTCTACATAAACTTAAGGGTTTAGCGCTTCTCATCCTATACTCTTAAAAAAAACATTTTTAATTGAAAAAAGACATGAACTAGCTTCCAACCTCTGAACGTTTCGTTATTTGCTCAATCATCGTCTCATTTTTTTTTTTAAATAAACCCGCCCGAGCTCCTTTATTCAAATTAATTGCTTCCACAGTCGCTAAGGCATTTCTTATGTGGCCGCTTGATTGGTTTCCGCTTTTATGGCGTGTGTGTTTCTTATCCTGAGGCTGCCGTTATCTGGTCTGCTTGTTACGTACACCAGGATGCTGGTGATAATACTCGGGTGCATATTAGAAAAACACACTGAATTTAACTGTACTACTACTACTATGACTACTACATTATTACTACTACTATTACTACCACTACTACTACTACTACCACCACTACTACTATTACTACCACCACTACTACTATTACTACTACTACTATTACTACCACCACTACTACTACTACTACCACCACTACTACTATTACTACCACCACTACTACTACCACCACTACTACTATTACTACCACCACTACTACTACCACCACTATACTATCACCACCACCACCACCAGCTGCTGCCGCTACTGCTCCTGTTAATAGTGCTGCTAATACAGCTATTATTGCTGCTCCTATAACTATTCGTAATATTATGTGTAATATGTAGTAATATGTGAAATACTACACATATTACTAGTATTACAATTATTAAACTACTGCTCCTGCTTCTACTACTACGACTACTACTACTACTACTCATAAATTAGGTACCACCTTAAGCTGCCTCACTGACAGACAATGCCACTTAATTAAACCCCGAATATGATTTCCCCGGGAATGAAATTACGCTACAAATGCGTAACACAATGGATGAAGCGAAATTCTCCCGCTGGCTTATTAGGCATGTAGGCGGGGGGGGGCGACGCTCCCCTCTTTATTATTTCCCAAGCTTGAAATAAAGCATTATTGTGTAGACGCTTCCTGCTGCATACAGCTTGCGTAACTAGTCGCAATATTGCACGTGTTGTGCTTTATAATGTAGGAGGCGAATAAGTGTCGTTGCAGGAGGGACATTTCCTGTGTCGTGATGTAGGACGTAGAGTTTCTGAGGAATGAGACACTTGTGGAACATTTGGAAATCTTTATTGGGGAAACGTTTCGCCCGCCAGTAGCTTCTTTAGTCCAATAAGGGGGGAAAAAACGGTAAAGATGAGGAGAATAAGGTAATCAGTCCCTCGGCCTGGCGTCGATGTGATCATTCCATCAATCTTGAGATTGCGATAATTGCTGGGTTCACACCTCGTGTTGCAAGCAACGAATACTCGCCATTGCAAGAGTAAATGTTGTTGTACTCTTGTTTCTTATAATGGTACTCACAATTGCAATAGTACAGAGGGTAGATGTCCTGTCTCGTGAAGTAAGCACTAGTAGCATTTGTAACATTTACAGAGTGCCGCTGCTTGAAGAACCTGTTACCAGCATCCTGACTGTGTTGAAGAGCGCTCCACGATCACCTGCTGAAGGCTCGAGCTTCCATCACTCCGTGTGTTGAATGACCCCCACGGATTTAGCGCGTCGTAATGTACAATACGACACTGCTTAAATAAATCTCTTGTTTATGCGATATTCCCGTTTTCAGTGGCACCGGAACTCTCTCCCTTTATTTTATGTTCTCGTTTTCAAACATAGTAGTTCTCAGTTGGTCGTGTGGTATTCCCGTTTTCATTTATAGAATTAGGAGACACCTTTTCTGAGCGTCTGAAGCTACGACACTGAGGGTTTTGGAAGTTATTGGAGCCATTTCAGGATGATGTGAATGCGTTCAACAACCTGGTCATAGGGTACCTTCACATGCACCAGGCCACGGCCCGTGGCCCGGTGGCGAAAGCTCTCTCTTCACACGGTGAGTGTTCGTAGTTCGATTCCCGGCAAAGGGTAGAAACATTGGGCGTGTTTCCTTACACCTGTTGCCCATGTTCACCCATCAGTTAAACTGAATACCTGGGTGTTAGACGACTGGTGTGGGTCGCATCCCGAGACATAGTGACCTAATTTGCCCCAGATACTCTGCATAACAAGCGGTTTTCTATATAGTAGTATGTTATTGATGTCAGCTAGGCCTGTATACCTTGTACATGTACTTGTAGAAATAATATTATTTAGTCCCTGTCACCGTACACAAGTACTGAAAATTTGAAGGCGATCGGATGAGGTATTCTCGAGTTACGAGCGAAAGAAACACGAAAAGTTGAACGGAAAAACATTCTAGCAACCACTTAAAGGTATCCCTCGGGGATAGATATATCTGCACCTTCACGATTAATAAAAATAAAAATTTTATCCCCTCCAAACAAGCAAATATCCAGAATAATTCATCGACACTTGTTCGTTGCAGAGATGCAATCCATTCCAATTTAATTAACCTGCCCCCACCCAAAAAAAAATTATCCCTTCACCAAAATTACAATAAACCGAAGTTTTACAAACGTAAATTACCAAACACGATGAGAATATATAGCGTGAATTACATGAGGGTTATAAGCTAACACCTCTGTTATATTGATGGCTGTAATATTGTGCTTCAGCTACATAAAAACTGACAATAGTTGTAGATTCTTTATTATGTTTGCACGTTCATATGCTCCTGTTGTGTATTGTTTAAATTGTGGCTATGTATATTTCACTCCGATTGTTTATATTTTTTCGTTGTCTGAACACTGTTTTTGGTTCAGTCTCTCTTTTTCTTTCTTTCTCTCTCTCTGTTTCTCTCTCTTTCTCTCTTTTTCTCTCTCACACACACACACACATGGCAGTAAGACAAGAGAGAGAGAGGGGGTGGGTAGATTGCATTTTCTTGGACTGTAAGAAGGCTTTTGGCACAGTTCCACACAAGAGATTATTGCAAAAGCTGGAGGATCAGTCAGATATAACAGGGAAAGCACTGCAATGGATCAGAGAATACCTGACATGTAAGCAGTCAGTCAGTCCAAGAACCGGTGCTGTAACTGGTATAAGTGAATGACTTGACGGAAGGGATAGACTCGGAAGTGTCCCTATTTGCAGACGATGTGAAACTAATGAGAATTCAGTCGGAGGAGGACCAGGCAGGACTGCAGAGGGATCTGGACAGGCTATAGGCCTGGTCTAGCAACTGGCTTCTGGAGTTCTACCCCGCCAAGTGCAAAGTCATGAAGATCGGGGAAGGGCAAAGACCGCAAACAGAGTACAGTCTAGGGGGTCAAAGACTAAAAACCTCACTCAAGGAAAAGGATCTTGGGGTGAGTATAATACCAAGCACATCTCCTGAGAAGCACATCAACCAAATAACTGCTGCAGCATATGGGCTCCTGCCAAACCTAAGTATAGCATTTTGACACATCAGTAAGGAATCATTCAAGAATCTGTACACCGTGTACGTCAGGCGCATATTGGAGTATGCAGCACTAGTCTGGAACCTACACCTGGTCATGTACGTCAAGAAATTAGAGAAAGTGCAAAGGTTTTCAACAAGACTAGTCCTTGAGGTAAGGGGCATGATGTTCCAGAGATGGGACACAGCAGCAAGGAGTCACAATTGGAAGTTGAAGACTCGCATGAGTCACAGGGATGTTAGGAAGTATTTCTTCAGTCACAGAGTTGTCAGGAAGTGGAATAGTCTGGAAAGTGAGGTGGTGGAGGCAGGATCCATGCCACACACCAACATCCACACACACACAATCCCACACACAGTCCCACACATAGTCCCACACACACAGTCCCCCACACACACTCCCACACACCAACATCCACACATACATCACACACACACACACACACACACACACACACAGCACTATCCCACCACAATCCACACATCAGACACACACACACACACACACACACATACACACACTCCCACCCACCAACATCCACACATACACACACACACCAACATACCCACACACACACACACCAACATACCACACACTGGACACAACAACATACGGACACACATCCCACACCAAACCCAATAACTCCACACACACCAGACATACTCATCACAATTCAAACATACCCACACACATTCCACACACCAACATAGCCTAACACAGGTTGCACTAAACTACACCACACACACACATCTCCCCCACACACACACATACCTCCCCTCCATACACACACACACATAAAGAGAACCATCCTCAGGGTGGTACAGAGAGCTGGCAGTTACCCGTAAATCCTACACAAAACAATCACACAGTCACGGGAGCCGCGTATTCCGAAATTTACCGTCAGCATTATTATTCATAACGCCAGAATTTCGCTTGTAACGCGTTGGCTCAGATGATCGTTAGCCTGTGGGGGCCCCGAGTGAGCAAAGGCGTCCAACTGTACCAACACGGTGTGGGCCCCTAAACCAATGGTGAATGCTAAGAAGAGTGTTGGGTCCCAAAGGCAGCAATGTGCCCTAGAAACGATGGTGGGTCCCAAAGGCAGTTATGAGCCCTAAAAGCAATGGTGAGTCCCAGAGGCAACAATGGGCCCTCAAAACAATGATGGATGCCAAAGACATAGGGCGCCCCATAGAGGGTGTGAGCCCCTTATATTAGCGAGGGACGTAATAAGGCAGCAGAGAGGCCCGGAAACATTGGTGGGCCCCAAAGACAGTGCTGGGTCCCGAAGAGTAGGTTAGGTAAGGTTTGTCAGAAAATAGGACTAGTGTTTCCTAACTCGGGTCATATGATGACCCGCCGCTGGAGCTTTTGGTCATCTGACCGAGGCCTTCCGCTGGCTTACCCGTCCACCCCTTTAAAATTATGGTTATGAGTATAACCATTTAATAATTTTGAAGATAGAAGTGAGCCACAGGCCGTAGTGAGAGCCACAGACAGTAGTGAACCACAATGAGAGCTATGGACAGTAGTGAACCACAGTGAGAGCCACACAGTATGCAGCACCAGTTTGGAACCCACATCTAGCCAAGCACGTAAAGAAGCTAGAGAAAGTGCAAAGGTTTGCAACAAGACTAGTCCCGGAGCTAAGGGGTATGTCCTACGAGGAGAGGTTAAGGGAAATCGACCTGACGACACTGGAGGACAGGAGAGATAGGGGGAACATGATAACGACATATAAGATACTGAGAGGAATTGACAAGGTGGACAGAGACAGAATGTTCCAGAGATGGGACACAGCAACAAGGGGACACAATTGGAAGTTGAAGACTCAGATGAATCACAGGGATGTTAGGAAGTATTTCTTCAGTCACAGAGTGGTCGGGAAGTGGAATAGTTTGGGAAGCGATGTAGTGGAGGCAGGTTCCATACATAGCTTTAAGAAGAGGTATGATAAAGCTCATGGCGCAGGGAGAGTGACCTAGTAGCGGCCAATGAAGAGGCGGGGCCAGGAGCTATGACTCGACCCCTGCAACCACAACTAGGTGAGTACAGTAGTGAACCATAGTGAGAGCCACAGAGGGTAGAGACCCATAGTGAGAGCCACACAGTAGTGACCCACAGTGAGAGCCACAGAGAGTAGTGACATACAGTGAGAGCCACAGAGAATAGTGACCCACAGTGAGAGCCACAGAGAGTAGTGACCCACAGTGAGAGCCACAGAGAGTAGTGACCCACAGTGAGAGCCACAGAGAGTAGTGACCCACAGTGAGAGCCACGAGAGTAGTGACCCACAGTGAGAGCCACAGAGAGTAGTGACCCACAGTGAGAGCCATAGAGAGTAGTGACCCACAGTGAAGCCACAGATAGAAGAGAGACAGAGAGAGACAGTAGCGATCACAGACAGTAGTGATCCACAGACAGTAGCGATCCACAGACAGTAGTGATCCACAGACAGTAGCGATCCACAGACAGTAGTGAGCCACAGAGAATAGTGACCCACAGTGAGAGCCACAGAGAGTAGTGACCCACAGTGAGAGCCACAGAGAGTAGTGACCCACAGTGAGAGCCACCGAGAGTAGTGACCCACAGTGAGAGCCACAGAGAGTAGTGACCCACAGTGAGAGCCATAGAGAGTAGTGACCCACAGTGAAAGCCACAGATAGAAGAGAGACAGAGAGAGACAGTAGCGATCCACAGACAGTAGTGATCCACAGACAGTAGCGATCCACAGACAGTAGTGATCCACAGACAGTAGCGATCCACAGACAGTAGTGAGCCACAGACAGTAGCGATCCACAGACAGTAGTGAGAGCCACAGACAG